>OX101755.1:28842705-29442705 GCA_944452675.1 Tachina lurida | reverse complement strand
AGAACATTGAGTTGCAACATTTGTGCGAAGATGGCCCACTGCACACAATGGAATAGTGATACTGGGGGTAATCTAACCAAGTTTCTATAGGATGACACGAATGACAAAACAAGAGGGCTGTTGAAAATAAACAAGCCCGAGCTAGAAAAGTTGACCGGCATCTTAACCAAGCACATTTGTACCGGATTGGAGCCACGGATGACAATGAATGTACGGCATGCATGCAAGACATAGAGACAATGGAGCAGTTCCTTTGTTGTTGTCCATCTTTCGCCCAGCCGAGATCCCGTTATTTTGGGATAACACCTTACCGGAAATATCCGGTAACTCACCTTAGATGTACTGACTGGAATAGTTTGAGGAACTATGTGAGCGATGCTGAGTTCCAATAAAGTTGGGCTCCTTTATTTAATTTACATGAGATCGTAAAACGGGTATATACTGGCTTATGTATATATGTATATTCCCGGACATGATCGTAATGGTTCCTCTTTTCAACCTAACCTAAGTTCTTTTTTCTTTTTGTCATATGACAGTTTTTACTGAAAACAACAACTGAAACGTTTTGGACAGAGGTAAATATGCTCAGTCCTCTAAAGACCATATTGTTACATTTTATCCAAATCTTTAAAGCTTTTATTGCTATAAAGCTATTTTTTACATTACTTACTGCAAATATTGAGTTTATTTCATTCATTGCATCAACATTTTTGAGATGTGTTAGTCCAGAATTTTATATGTATGCATGCTTGCGAAAAGCGTATCTGTATGTTTGAAAGAGCATGTCAATATGCCAACAAGTTTTGATGTTTATACGTCCTTATGTAGATGCATTAGTATATGTCTACATTAGACTGGTCGCAGCTTGTATGGGATTTCTTTTTAGTTCTTAATATATGCGCTGTCTAAAATTTGAGGTTTGCTGTCATACATGCGCTCTTAATTTTTTAGCTCGATCCGACAGTGCCTTTTGGTGAGGCTTAATAAGGGCTGTCCATTTTATAAATATTTTACCCATTTTATCAATATTTTTGTCTGAAAATGCTGGTTTAAGTGGGAAATGATGCAATTAATGCAAAGAAAGTCAGAACAAATGGAATTTGCTTTTGAGTTCAAGGTGATTCCTAAAAAAATTCACAAAATCCCAAAAATGGGATTTTTCGGTATTTTTGTTGTATTCTTCTTATTTTTGCTGTCCTAAGGTGGCATAATAAATTTTTTGGTTCCAGCTTTGGAATATGAGAAAAAAATGCCTTAAATTTGATATTTATAACAAAAATAGGTCTATTTTGAAATGATCTGGTTCCTTCAACAACTAAAATTTTGAGCAAAAATTTTCTTTGTAATATTTTTTATAGTATTACCTTTTGAATAAGTAAAAATACGGGGTTTTTATTTTGGCAAAATTTTTTTATAAGAGTGAAATAATTAGCCAACTTTTTTCTGAAAAAAAAAACGGCGAAAAATCGAATTTTTTCAAAATTTGAATTTAAATTGCGTATAACTTTTGAGATAATTATGCTTTTAGTACCAAATTTTTTTAATGTTAAAAATTTCGTTCCCAATTCATAATAAGTTTCCTTTATTAAATCGAACAAGATTTGACTTCTCCATTAGCAGAACAGTGCACCCCAAGGTTGGCAAAAGATCCAAAATTTTAATTTATAAAAGCCTATAAATAAATAGCTTTTGGATAGAAAAAAAAATCCACTTGCAAAAAATCGTTTTTTTATCAGATCAAAAACAGCAGCTTGGTATCAGTTTTAATATTTCATTAGCCCAAGGTTGCTCACTTTGGGGCTACGTGGCTCCGCTCCCTTCAAAGATATATATGTACATCAAATTCCAGACTTAAGCTCTGTAATACCTCCTCAAATGCTGTATAAAATTTTATACCAAATCTCGGCCCCTTTAGAAACTCAAGAATGATTTAAATTTTTCTAACAAAATCCCCCACTGTGTATTGGGTACTTTAGGCCCCAATAGGTACCAGAAGACACCGTCGCATCGAGCTAAAAAATTATGACCGGATTTATAACAGCAACATTTTTGCGACCAGTCTAATATGCATACCGACATAACTACATACATACTCGTATGTGCATGATAGCACGTATTCATGTATATAAAGAACATCCTTTTACAATATATATGCCTCAAAGGAACCTTTTTCTCTTTTGTTATTCTTCCTTACACTTGACATACTATAGTGTTCTTTGACTTTTTATGGAAGGGTATTTTGCATGTTTTATGAGCACTAAACCACATACATATCACACTTACTTACTACACTCACGTATGTATATTCGTGCATATGGATGTATATAAGTATGTACATCCACATCCACACATATTTCACATCTTTATATTGTTTCCATACAAAACTTTAGAACTTGAATTGAATGCTTTCAAATGTACTAATTTCAATATCAATAAAAGTGATTTCATAAAATGGTTTCATGCATCCGTTAATCTCTTAAAAAGAGTGAAGAAGGATTGTTAGAACTTAAGACAGATTTTTAACGCTTAACGATGCCACAAAAAGTTTATTATGCTGGCATAACACGTCTAATGGTGATTGCTTATTCAGTTTGGCATAATATTGTGTTGCATACAACTTGTCTTAAAATAGTTATAAAGGCTTTTTAGTTTGTGTTTTGTAATTAGAAAAGAAATCTGTTTTGAAAAGTCAGAACTTGAAATTGGATTTGTTTGTTTAAGTTAGTTCTTGAACAGGCATTCCCAAAGCACCTCACTGGGGAATTGCTCTAACCGCTAGTTTATCGCTGAATTTATCGCCTAATTTGTGCGTAAAATTAAGAACTAAAAGAAATAGTGTGGGGTGATTAGATGGTGCCTGATGTAAATTCTAAAAACATGATTGACTAAAGAGTCATATTAAGACTTTTTTATCTAGCCTCTCATTAATGTTTAATGAATATCCGGAACCTTATTGTTGAAGAAAGTAGATACTCCAAAGTCAATTTCCCTGTAAATAAATTCAGCAAAGTGTGACTTTGACTCGCACAGGAATGGTTCCATATAGACACTAGATATGTAATACTATACGATATTTTGGAATTTTTTTGTTAATAGGTTTTTTTAATTTATGCGTTTTTTTAGTTTTGCCGTTTTTTTTTTGGTTTTGGCTTCTTATTTTAATTTTGGAATTTTTTTTTCGTTTTGGCATTTTTTTCATTCTAGCGATTTTTTTAATTGTAGCGATTTTTTAGGTTTTTGACGATTTATATCAGTTTTTAGAGTTTTTTTAGATTGGTGATTTTTTTCGGTTTGGCGATTTTATAATTTTGAAATTTTTTTATTTTTACTGTTTTTTTTATTTCAAGGATTTGCCTCTTACGGTTTCCAAGATCAGCAACTTGCAAATTACACTGTCAGAATTATATTAGGTCGATTGGTTATTGGTTTGCCGCACAGTATATTCAAAATACATTATATCTGCAGCAAACCAAAATCAATCAACGATTAACTGATATAAAATCCTTTAATTTTATTTTCACCTTTGATGTATGGAACCCTAAAAGTACTGGGAAAAATTACAGCACTAAGATATGGTACAAAATTTAAAAATATTTCAATGAAGATACATATCGTCACATAAAATCCGAAAGGCCGTTAGTACACTCCTTACTTTTTTACAGGACAAGCAAACAACTTTTAAATTTTAAGACTATTTATTTGTTAGGTTCTAAATTAAATAATGGATAAAATCGGTATTTTTGAACATACATATGTGAGTAAAATTTAAAGGCAAGATATATTTTGGTTCATCACATCATAATCAATCAAGAAGTTTATTTTGAAGTTTTTAGTTGTTACGGCCTTTTGGATTTTAGGTGACGATATTTAAATTCAATTGGACTAGAATTAATTTTAATCAGGAACAATTTCTTGAAAAAAGATCCTAGAAAGTTATAGATTTGAGAAAAGCCAGAAATTTTAAGAGCAAGTGGTACATAGTCACTTGTCCTGCTCTCGACAGAATGTATTGTTGGAAGCATCCAGATTGCAAGTGCATCTGGGTATCGCCTGGTGAACATTACGATCTTCGTACTTCTATTTATTACCTGTATTGAATGCTTGTCTGAGATCTTACAAGTGTGAGGGTGGCTGAAGTAGTTAGCACGTTGACTACAAAACCGAAGGTCCTGGGTTCAATGCCTGTATCCAACAGTTATTCATCCTTAATCTAATTGTCGACATCGACGTCACTTTAACACAATACCAATTTTATGCTACTGGCAATATATTTCCGTTCCCTAACGTCTGGAAAATAGCATAAACCTGCCAACAGAGTCCTTTGTTTTCGCCAACGGATACACAGGCCATAATTTTTTTTTTTGATGTATTAAAGTGACGTCGTCGATGACGACAATTAGAATAAGGGTGATTAAAAAATAACAACACCACGCATTTTTCTGATGTGCATTAGTGTCTCTTTATATCAGTTGTTGTAGGAAAGTTCAAGTGATGAAGGCATAGTCACTGGTCACTGAAATATACCGACTTCAACAGATACTAATCCTAATGTAACATCAGAGCGCCCTCCTTCGTTGTGTAGCAGAATCATCGGCAAAGTAAAATAATCAATAAAATGGCTACAAAACACAGCTGCAAAAAATTAATATGCCTAATTTAACACCAGAGGCGCTGCAACACTGCATTATCAAAAACGTGCAAAAATCAGAGTTGTAAGAAGAATGAAGCTTTCCTCTATCTCTTCTATCCTCTATCTTTTCTCTGTCACTATCCCTTTCCTAAAGAAGGTAACACCTAGTAATAGTAGTAGGCATTAAGTGCCTGAGTGTTACTTCTCTTTAAAAAAATACGTATTTTACTACATATCATCTGCTCTAGGAAGATAGTGCTGCAAGATATTGCTAATAGTGCCAAATGATATTGGAATTGTTATTGAATTATGTGCAATTGCTTAGGATGACGATAGTCTGAAGGCCTAAGCTACATACAGTATCTTTGTCTCGTCCGAAACGAATTGAGGTATGTGACCATCATATCAGAAATGCTGCCTGGCTATCAGTAGAATTTCCTATCGTTTAATTTTCAGCTTCTCTAATTACCAGTATTTCTGCCTCAACTGAACTTAAACCATCGAGAAAACAAGACGATTGCCAAGGTCACCTGAAAACATAGCTGAGCCAAGACACTGCAGGTCATTCTTGATCAGTATATAACTTAGTTTCATACTTTACATTTTCAATTCTTTGAAAAATTACTTTAGAAGTGCTGTCCATCAGTGTTGGTAGCCATGTAGTTAAAGGGTATCGTTAAGTCTAGAGATAACCTATTTAAGATTCTTGTATGTCCGTAGGCTATTAACTTTCATCACTCAGTTGCAGTTGTAGAGCAATTTATACATTTTTATTGAATGATATTTTTATATTTATACAAATATGTTTTTTTTTTAAATGCTATTTTAAAAAAGCATACTATGAATATTATTAAAAATTAACATGTATAGTATTGTAACACAATAAACAAAAGTTCAAATAATTAATAATGCAACATCTTCCATTATTTTAATTTTTTAAATATTAACTAATTGCATATTTAAACAATTAAAACTAAACTAAATTAATGGATTACGTAGCCTTGTAAAAATTTGTTTTCTTTTTAACACGACTACTTCTACGTGAATTGACAGCATTACTATTTCCATCATTGTCATATTTTAAATCTTCAAACTTACAATTTTTTCTTCCTTTAATATGAGAAAAGAATTTCTTCTGTAAGTCTCTTCATCAATTATACTTTTTACAATATAAGATCTAGGTGTAGTATGATAAGCAATTATCTTTTCAGGTATCCACTTGCGGGATGAATCAATTTTAAAATATACATTATCTCCAATCAAAAAAATTTTGCTTTCTTTTTGTGTTTCGATTGCAACACCTTTCGAAGTTATTGAGATATCCAAACAGAAAATATTATATTTGAATGCAAAATTTGTGAAAAGCAGAAACAGCAAATTAAAGAAGTTCAAACTCAAAAAAGCAAGTACATGAAATCCAAATGGAAGATAGACACGATAACGGTATGAACTTGGACTTAATTAATAAACAAAAGAATGGTAACTATAGAAATAATGCTAACAGACAACATCATAATATAAATAAGAAATGTACAAGATGTCACAGATTTCATAATTTTAATAATTGTCCTGCATTGGGAAAAACATGTAACACGTGTAAAAAATTTAATCATTTGTCTATAGCATGTAGATCAAATGCTTATGTTAATAATATAAATCAAAATAATATTGACAGTACAGATTCAGATTGTGATTTTGCGTTAACTGACAGCATTAATACATACAATTATAAAGATGTTTGGTATCATGAAATAATGATAGAAAATTATAAAATTAAATTTAAATTAGATACGGGATCTGATGCTAATATAATTCCAATATCCACTTTGAATAAAATATTTAAATCTCCAATTATACAACCTACTAATGTGACTTTACAGACTTATAGTCCTTTAGGACAAATAATTATTAAATGTGTTTCGAAGAGTAATATTTCTGATGAATTATTTTTAATAGTAAATGATGGATACAAACCAATTTTAAGTAGAGATACATGCGTCAAACTAGAATTAATTAAAAGAATTTATGATTTAGAGGAATCTTCTGATTGACTGGATACATTGCGCATCAAATACAAGGAAATTTTTCGAGGAGTTGGAAAGTTTGACATAGAATATAATATTGAAATTGATAGAAATGCAATCCCTGTAGCACATCCTCCTAGAAGAGTTCCAATGAAAATTAAGGACAAACTGGAAAATAAATTAAATGAATTAGAGAAACTGGAGATACTAGAGAAAACAAATAGTCCATCGGCATGGGTTAGTAATTTAATTATTCGTGAGAAAAAAGACGGTAGTCTACGATTATGTTTGGATCCAAGGGAGCTTAATAAATATGTTATTCCGAACCATTATTTAATACCCACATTTAAGGAAATAAGTGCAAATTTAGTAGAATATATATATTTTTCAGTTTTTGATTTGAAACACGGATTTTGGCACATTCCTTTAACAAAGAAATCAAGTTCTTTAGTTACGTTTGGATGTTATAAGTTTAAGAGATTACCTTTTGGTTTAGTTACTGCACCTGAGGTATTTCAGAGATATACTTTCGAGACTTTTGGAGGATTGCCTGGGGTCAATATATATATAGATGACATTACAGTTGGTGGTAGAACATTAGAAGAACATGACAAAAATGTGTTAGGGTTGTTAAACCGAGCTAAGGAAAATAATATAAAATTGAATGAAAATAAAATTCAATTTAGGGTACGTGAAGTAAGTTTTTTGGGTCATATTATTTCAAATGAAGGTATAAGGCCTGATAAGAAACGCGTTGTATCAATTTTAGCATTAACATTTCCAAAAGATAAAAAAGGTCTTCAATCATTTTTGGGATTGGTGAATTATTTAAGAAAATTTATACCGAATTAGCAGATGTGACATCCCCGTTGAGAGATTTACTTAAAAAAGGTTATGATTATCTAGTCTTGCCGATTCATGAAGAATGTTTCAATAAAATTAAAAATATGGTATCAAACCATATTGTTTTAACATCTTCCTTTTGTGGCAGACAAAACAAGTTCTGTTTTGCTTAGGCTTAGTCCCATACTCTAGTCTGCAGATGCAATTGGGTGCTCAAAGCATTGCTCATGATGCCACTTATTATGAACCTGAATATTCCTACTACATTATCCATATTACCTAATTTGAGAATAATTGAGAGAAGATGACATATAACCTCCTTGCCATTCATTTTCTCTCTTCACTGTTACGTAGACGGTTATATGCCTCGATTTATGCCTCAATATCTCATGTGAGTATTTGAGACTTAACAAATATTTATAATTGTCTAAAATCATACAAGCTCTTTTAAGCCTCATGCAGAGTTATAGAATAGAGTGCTTGAGATAAATACAACTTTTATTTTTTATATACAGAAAAAGTATGAAACATACTATATGCTTCATGTTAGATTTGTTCTTTAAATATTTTTTAAATGCTGTTAAATTAGCACATCAATATTTTACAGCTGATTTTTTTTCGCTATTGCTTCTCGTTGAAAATAAAAGATATATTTGTATCATTCAATAAATTGGAGGAACGTTTTTATAATATAAAACCAGTATAATGCAATAAAACTATATAAAGCATAATCTAATAAATTTACATTCTAGGGAATATTGCAATTTTTTAGGATTAAATAGTTGACAGGATATGCATATATACATACATATACTTAAGCTTTTTTTTAAGCAGATGTATTTAAATTCATGGTTATATTTACATGTTTTTGAGCAATAAATATTAATAAGTTACACTTTCATATAATATTTTCAGCTAATCTTATATAGTAATTCCTTAATCTATATAAATAATTGTGGTAACAGGCGCGAGTATAGATAAAATTTAAAATTTAGGGAGGAAGGAGAGAAGTTATTATAATAGAAATTGTTATTAGCAAAGTATCAGAAATAGTTAACATATTAACCGTTCAGGAAAAGCATGTAAGGAGGCTTCTGCTTCTCTTCTTCAACCTTGCATCCACCACGCCCATATTTATTTCATGTTTGTGTACAAAATAATTTTCTAACAATTCATATCCTGAATAAACTTAAAAGGACTTATTTATTAAACTTATTTTTTAAAGATTTTTTTTTTATATTTAAAATAAATTTCTTATATTATAAATACAATACAGGAGTATATAAAATTCAGACTAAAGATTCGAGTTTTTGATGTTTTTGGCTTGCAACACGTTAGAGCCGATAAGTAAATTCATCTATATTTTTTAAACGATATAACACTGTATGCAGTGACCAGGCTTAGGAAGCACTTGAGAATGTCTTTGAGAGCCACTATCGAAGGCATAAAATCAATCGTACTTATAGATATGAGAGTGATCATGTACATGCTTAAGCCCATGGATGATGCTGAGGAACCTAGATTACCTTTGGTAAGTTGGTCTTGACATCGACCAATAGAGTCAATGTCGAGTTCAATCATTGCCCGTCCATTAACCTCAAGCGGTGAAATGCAATAGTTCTTTTGCAGGAATTCAGTTAGATTATGTGCGCCCTCCACGAGCGGGCTATCGAGCAACGTGTGAATGTGACATCCACAAGGGAAGTGATTGTTGATAAGTTGTAAATTTTCCACACCATCAATGATTATTGTGTTGGGATCTGGTGTCTCCAAAATGTGATTGCCGTGCAATTTCAAGTGTTTAATGTTGGCTGTGTAGGTGAAATTTAGTTCCTCTATGGCATCTATTTTATTATTTAGTATTTGTAGAGTTTCGACCTGTGACAGGCCGGTGAAGGCATCAGTGCAAACAATACCCAAGTCGGATTCCTGCAGTGTTAGTAATAGCACATTTGATAGTCCTCTGAATGTGAACGGCTGCAGTTCATTGAGATCCATGTAAGCTAACTTAAGAAGTCCCACCGTATCCATGCCATTAAATGCATCTGGCTCAATTGTGCGTATACCAGAAGGTAATAGTAAATGTCCTACATTTGTTAGGCTTGAAAAGGCCGAGGTGTCTATTTTGATCAAAGGATTATTAGACAGCAGTATCAGCTTAACATTTGAAGTACCGGCAAAGGCATGCGTTTCAATGCGACTTATTTGATTATGGCTCAACAGTATAGTTGACAGATTCTGTAGTCCTGCAAACGCAAATGAGGTAACAGATTGCAAGGGTGTGTACTGTATGGAGAGTTCCCTTAGCCTCGGCAGACCGCGAAATGCAAACTGTTTAACTTTTGTTATATTGTTACCGTCCAAGGATAGTTTTTTAAGTGCTCGTAGGCCAGCAAATGAATCAGGTTTTATAATTGGAAAATTATTTTTGGTAAGCGCCAGATTTTCCACAGTTGAAGGCAATTGACGTAAGGGAATTTGCTCTAGTCCACCGGTATTACAAAGTACCTGAAATGAAGTAAATAGTATCACAAAATGAGATAAACGAAAATTAGAACTACTATTTTTGCAATTACTGAAATAAGCACATAATATGATAATAAGAAGGCTAATAGAGCAGATACAGACATATTAGATTTCCTTAAAAAAAATGTGCAAACAAAAAAGGAGGTCATACTTTTTGCATACAAAAGCTTAGTGGGAGTGCCACATTCACATTTACATTTTTGTTTTTATTTTCTTCTTGGTTTTATTTGCACGAGGGTCCATGTTCTTATTGTGCTTTTATAACCACGAGTAAATTGAATCTACGTGGTTGTTGCTGGAAATTAAGTTAAATTGAAAATATTTTTCTATTTTCTCTTAATAGTGCACAGTGGCGACTTTTGACGAAGTCGCTAATAAAAAACACACATATTCTAAAATGTTGACTATAATTACCTTAATTTTGGAAAAATTGTGAACTTCAATATATGTACATATGAAAAAACTAATAGGAAAACTATTTGAGGAATAATTTTGCATGAATTTTTAGTCTGCTAAACAGGCGTTTGAGTGCACCTATTTGACCCTTTTTATAAAATGGTACAAATATTCGTAAGAGATCCATTCAGAAAGGAGTGATACTGGCAGGCTTTTGCATAAAATTGCTGAATAAAAGAGTGAACAAGTTTGAAATTAACCCTTAATCCGATTTCAAATTTTGAATTATTTTGATCTGTGCTGTATTCACAAGCTTAAAGTGGAATTTTATGGTGAGTACTTTTGTGGAATATGTTTGAGTTGAAGGGTACTTTTTCGACTCTTTTTTCGAAGAGCACAAAAAACAACCATTTAGAGAAGATTTAGAAACGTTCTTCATTAGATTTTGTTCAATAAAACTAAACACTTCGTATTCCTAAAATGCAGACGTTGCATAGTTTTGGATAACGATGTACCACTGCAATCTGCAACCTGCCTTTAATAAGGGTTTTTGTTCTCCTCTGCCTTGTTATTTTGGTTATTTGATGCAATACAATGTATCTGTATATTAGATATGCGACCGTGTGTAGATACATTTTTAATTGCACTTCAGCTTCAGTTATTGATTTCAACACTAAAATCTTTCCTAATTTCAAATTAACCTCTCACAAGCTTAAGTATGCCTGAAACATTTTGCAGGGGAACCCAAATGCTATTTTTTTCCTGTGTTCTTAGTTTGTTTATTAGATATTTAAGAACATCGTCATAGATGCGAGTCTCCAGAGCGTGTATCATAAAATCTTACACTTTCTAACAATTTTACGTACAAATTAAAGCAAATTCACATTAGGTGATTTCATGCACCAGCATGCTTTCAAATTAAAGCAAAACGCTCGAATATATTCGAAACCACCTGGTATCAATTTGCTTGGTACAAATATTACATAACATTCCGAACTATAATTGAGGATGCTTTTCAGGTGATTTTATGCCTACTGCTTATGTATGACGTCGCATATTTCTTTAATATGACCTGCTCATTGTTATTTATTTGCATATCCACCATTATTGTTAGAATTTTGTACTGATAGGCTTGATGTACCACACCTGCTTTGAAATGTGCAGGATATTGCAACAATTTCAGTTCGTATCAGCTCTTATTGCTTTTCCAGTTTTTGTTATAGGTTATCTCTACTCAGAGACCCAGTTGGGTCCTTCCTCCACAAGTTCTCCTATTATCTGTAACTAAAATACTGAATTCCCATAATGAAGCCCCTGGAATCCTCCAGCTTACAATTACCGATATCACTAATGATCATATGAAAACGTCTGCTGAGCCATCTAAGCTTAAAAGGTTCAATGATTTCTGGTTCCTTTTCATCCCCGCACATCCTATAGAAATCTAAAGTTCCAGTTTCCCAAATGCTGCTCCATGCTCTGATCGAGCATTGACCAGTCAACGCGCCTATCAAGACTCGCATTACCCTCATATTCATATCCAGTAGCAGTGTGCACCTTCCTGAGCCAAGTTTTGGCCAGATAGCCCTCGAGACTATACAATCTTCCTTATTTCTGAATGAACGTTTGGTACTGTTAATGATCTATCGGTAATTTCACCAATCTGTTACACATTCCCTTATCTAATGCCAACTCTACTCTTGCCAGCTCATAGACTATTTCATATCCCCCAGAACTGCTGTGGCCAGGAAGCCAACACAGTCTAATTCTATATTTGTCCATAATCAAGTTGACGACTATCTTGTCATAGTTGTCTGTAATTATAATTCATCAACTTGCTCATTCATTACACAAAAGCTTCTTCCAAGGGTCAGCTTATTTTAAGAATGAACGTTTCTTGGAGGGAGCTGTTTTTCGAAGAAGTTTTGCTTGCCTGATGTCTACATCGTTAAGTTTTAGTCTTCCCTTGGAGTTTCAATGGTTTTTCTTTGTTGTTAGGTAAGGGGGGCAATCAGAATCTCGGACTCTCTTATACCCTTCTGAGCCATTGTAATACCACAAAGACTATGCACGAGCGAGGTCTCCACAACAAAAAATGCCACTAATACATTACAGTTCAATCTTGGCAATGCCAATAAACTCCTTGAACTCAAAACCGCCAATGCTGGCCATCCTCTGTCTTGCTAGTCCAAAACAATGACTCAGAAATTCTTTGTCCAAATGCTGCAAGTGTCATTGTATTCAACCCGTAACCTTTTTGCATGTCAGCCTATGAGACCATATCCGGTTAACACGGATACCTATTCCATCAAAAATAATTTCTTCTAAATGAACTGGTTTGAAGAGCAGCTGTGCAAGTTATTAATGAAAGCCAGCCATTGCTATAAAGTATATTTATATATTTTTATATAAAATGTATCTTCTCTCGCTTACTTGGATGCAATAACGTAATATGTATAGACATTTCCATATATATAAACTAGTAAAAACTTCAATCAACGCATTAAACTTAGAAAATGTTTATGAATTATAATGTTGTTGATATGAATTATGTTTGTAAGTCTAGCATTTAATACAAAAGATCCATTAGGTTTGGCAGTGCCAGTCTTTAAACCAGATATTTTCCCTAATATATTCTATGGGCCTAGCATGCCTAGTAATAACCTACCAAGTGAGACATCCCATCACGTAATCCAAAAGCAGGTTGATAATCAGGACCACGCTCTTCCTCTTTCTGTATCTCTCTCTCTCTATCTTACGCGGGCGGCTCAATAAGTCCGTGAAACAAAAATTTATTTTTTAACATAATACCGTTTTAACTCAATTAACTTAGTCCAACGTTCCTCCAGTTTTTGTATCCCTTTCAAAAAATAGTATTTTTCAAGGTCCTTAAAAAAGGCATTTGTTTTGTCAAAAATTTCATTGTTGGAGCTAAATCCCTTTCCACCGAGCCATTTATTTAGGTTTGGAAATAGGAAGAAGTCACTAGGGGCTAAACCCCGTAGAATATGGCGGATGGGGTAGCAATTCATAGAGTTTTGCCATTGAGACTGCACACGTGTGCACTCGTGCATTATCTTGAGGAGAAATAACCATATGGGATCGTTTTCTTTTTAAATCCTCATTAAATCGGTCTAACAAGTTGGCATAGTATTCGTCGTTTATTGTTTTTCCGTTTTGAAGGTAATCCCGCGTGCATCCCAAAAAACTGTTTCCATCACCTTATTTGCCCTTAAACTCACCTGGGCCTTCTTCGAAGCAGGTTTACCCGACCCATTGTTTAGACTGCTGCTTGGTCTCCGGAGTACAGTAATGGATCCATGTTTCATTCGCAGTTACAAAAAGCCGCAAAAACTCATTCGGATTGCGGTTAAACAACTCCAAGCAACAACTGAAATTGTCACACGTTTACGTTTATGGTCAATTGAGAGCAAAGGCGGCACCCATCTTGCAGACAACTTTCTTAAACCCAGCTGATCATTTAAAATCGAAACTACACTGCCATATGAAATGCCTATGGCATCAACAATCTCACGCACTTTTACTCTTCGATCGGTCAACACCATATCGTGGATTTTTTCGACACTTTCGGGTCTACTGACTACAATTGCCCATCCAGAAAGTTCAGAGTAATTTGTACTTGTGCGACCGCAACGAAAGTCAGTAAACCACTTTTTACCACTGAAATCGTTGGTGCAGAGTCCCCATAGTATTTATCGAGCTTCTTTTTGGTTTGATTGACGAAAATAATGTTTAATGAGCACTCGAAATTCACTTTTTTCCATTTTTAGAAAAATATGTTTTGAAAAGCTGTTAAACGCAAAGTAAATAAGGACACTTGCTTTGAATTAACAAATGGTACTTGATGGGAACAGTGTTGCAATTCATATAACTACAAGGGAAATTCGAAAAGTCATGGACTTATTGATCCGCCCTGGTATAAAACTGCTTTATGTCAGAGATAATTTTTGCTATGATATGTCAATATTTTGGTTTTTTCTGTCTCTGTATCTCTTCTCTCTGCATTTCAGTATTTCAGTGGGTTTTCGTTATTAGTCGTCTACTTTGTGCTTATCCTATTTTGGATCGGAACGTCACTGCCGAGTGTTTTATGCAAATTCTTTTGGGAGTTTTTGCTCAAGGGCGAGTTGATTATCTGCATGGAAATATGACGTTATTCGAGACTTTGTTTAGGACTTAACTTGATGCAAAATAGCTGCGACATTAGTCTTAAAGTAATTTCTATGCATTAACCTTCTATAGTAGTCAGTCCTAATACTGTTATATTCTTAAGCACGCAGTGTGCAAAGAATAATAATTCATGCATACGAGTACGAAGTGCTCATGAAATTTTGTTTTGGAAACCAAAGAAAGTTTTGTCATATGTGCTCAATGACGCTGAGCTTTTTCATACTCTTTGCAATGAAATCTGAAAGGTTAAAATGGAAATAGTCGCAGTCATACAAATCACTGCTGTCAATTTTTGATTTATATAATTAATAATACACTTACTACCATACATTGATTTACAAAATTTGATAGTTGCACTATTTTAACACATCTCTCCGTTATTTATACACGATCATAACGCAAGAAATGCGATTTCGTAAAGATTCATTATATCGATTCTTATATTTTGTGAAAATTTTAAATAACTTTTACGCTCTCCTCTCGAGAGAAGAAGAATTTCCACTATCTTCATTGAGTTGTGTGTAAATTAACAACCAGTTTTTATGAATTATTACCAAACTGCAGTAAGAAAGCTGCGTTCTTAATAATTTCATATACATATTATATATTCATTGGTTTCTTAATGCCTCTGTCTGTATTAAACATAATTTACTGCTAAGAGTTTCCATTCAAATTATGCTGGAGTACACGTACTCATATTAGTGTCATAATTTTTCATTATATTTTGTTTACCCACTACTTGAAGCAAAATAAATTGTACTCACATACATACTTATGTTTAACGTCAGTTGGCGTTTTCCAGTGTTAAAATGTTTATGTAATAAGCACATTAATGTAATACAGGATAAAAAAAAAATTTAAAAAGTTTTTTCAATAATCAATAATTCAATACAAATAATAAAATTATGTAAATAATACACAAAAGAATATGATATTGCAGTGAAATAAAATAAATGAAATGAAAAACAAAACCTGAGCTGTCAAACCTTCATGCCATGAACTAAGTTTTTGCTCAACAAATATTATATGGAAAATGTTAAAATGCGAACAAGCGTAGCTTACAACAAGGTGCGTTTCTGTTTGTTCTTTGTAACGACTTAAAAATTAATAATGAGATCGATTATGCTATTTTAAAGTTTATTTTAAACTAGCTTAACCCGGTGTGCTTCGCTACCCCTCCCCTCCCCACAAAAAAAAATATATATATATATATATGGCATTGGTGGTGCAATATGAAAATTGGATTTCGCCACGCCCCTCCGCCCGCAGACCAAAAATCAAAAATCAGACTTCACAGTGTCACCCGCCTGAATATTCTGAAGATTCACTGAAAATTTCATCAAAATCGGCTCAGCCGTTTTGCAGTCCATACGTTACATACATACATACCCACATCCTGTTTTATATATATTTTAAATGTATGAAGCTGGAAAAGAAAATAATAAGTAAAAAATTTAATTCTTGTGAGTTGAAACGCTTCGAAAAGGATTTGAGATTGATTTGCTCAATATTATTTAAAGTGTATAACATACCAAAAATGCGCCATTTACAATATTAATTAAAATTGGAAGTAATTTTTAAGGAACTACATTTTCATTGCTTCCAAATATATATTTACAATATGCCGAAGTTTATATTCGTCATTCAAAAATTTTTAATACAATTATAGTTTTTGGAAAAACTGATTTATTAAATAAATTTATGAATCAATTTTCATCTGAACATTTTTTATTTTTTACTGTCTTTACACTTAAATTTCCATCAGAAGAAACGACTTGCGAAAATGCGAGATTGTTTACCCGTTTTTCCAAAGGAAAATATAATTAAAGTACATTTTAATTTGAAATTTATTTGCTGGTGGTTCAGCGTTGTCTATATGCATTTCATTGTTGCTGTAACAAATCTTCAGTAGACTTCAACCACACATTTTGAATAGTCATAAACCTCTTATCTACTGAAGATTTGTTACAGCAACAATGAAATGCATATAGACAACGCTGAACCACCAGCAAATAAATTTCAAATTTAAATAAACTTCGGACTATGTGTCGAATAATAAATTTCTTAAATATAATTAAAGTACGCTAAAATTAAGTGTTTCTGAACATTGCTTCCAATGAGGTGATTAGAGATCGTAAAAAGAACGTCTTGCAATGACAAACCATTACAATGATCCAAATTTGCACTACTTCCAGATCTTAAAGTCTATAATTTCATGACTTCTGATGAATGCCATTTTTGACTGAGTATATACGACTTTTTGGAGGGGGGTAAACAACATCTGTCATATATATTCACTAAGATATTGAACGGAATAGTGTAACTAACAACATTTTTTTCTCTTTAAATTGTAGAATTTTGTACTTTTATTGTGCTGAACATGTTTCATGGTGTAACCATGCAGATTCTTGCCAAACTAAAGAAGAACACCCATAATAATTCCAAGTAATTTTAATCACAAGTTTAAAATGTTTGCAAGCAGCAGGACTCATTCTAAAGCAAAAAAACTGAGTTACATCATGAATTGAGCACGATAGACGTTGAGAAAAACATGAGATATCAGAAATGCTATTTGAACGCCATAAAACGTATTAAATCTATTACGAATCTGAAGCGGGATTAATACCACGTGACGGGTCCAGCGTACGATTGCGGTGGACCTGTACCGAACACAATCGATTAGTTTAAAGGGCGAATTGACTGAAAAGTTCCCGAACCGAACAGACGCCAAGCCGTAATATTCAATCATGATATAACTCGGACACATATTGCACTGAGCTTGCTATATGTGTCCGAATTGGGGATGCTAATCCCGAAATCCCGATCCTGAAAATCCTAACGGGATTAAAAAACTTGAATCCCGGGATTTTCGGAATTCAATCAATCCCAATCAGTCACTTGCTTACTAAGTTTTGATTGTTTTATAAAAATAAATTCATCATGACTTTCCTCTATGTGAAGACACTAACTGTGGCAACACAATGTTATATATAATATATATGATATATATATATATATATATATATATATATATATATATATATATATATATATATATATATATAATATATATCTTTTATATTTGTTTGTTTCATCCAGTTAAAATTGTCAACGCAAATGTGCTTCCAAACCTTGTTTTTTCTCCTTTCCTTTATTATTATTATTCCAATATATTTTTTGATAATTATCAATATTTTAATCAATATTTTATAATAATATATTAAATAATAAGGGTATTCACATCGACACTTGCAACTGCATCAAATGCATAATTGCACTTTCTGTCTTAAGCAACCTAATACTCGTACATATACTATACTCGTTTGTTTCTTGGTTATTAAAATATTTTATTTAAATGCTGAAACAAAGTGTCAGAGCTTCGCTGAATTGTTTTGTAATCAAAGTATAAATATTAATAACATTCGTATTCTTTAATAAATTTCTAATAACATATTTGAGCCATAGGTTTTTTGAAAATAACAAAAATTACGTGTTTGTTATCCTAAAATCGAATTTGAAAGTTACTTCATAATTTCTACATTTTCACTAGTTAAAAATTTTAAACAATTTTATGAATTTTATAACTTTTTAATTAATTTCTTTGTATAGACCGTATCTTCAACCAATTGTTTTTTCATTTAAAGAAAAACATTTACCTAATTTAATTTTGAGTATAGCTGTTTTTATAAGTACTTTCGGTCCATTTTTTGGGCTTTGCAATGCCATTAAAAATTGCACAATCATTTTAATAATTTTGATTATTTTGCATCATTTGTGCATCCCGAAATCCCGGGATTTGATTTTTTGAAATCCCGAATACCGGTATCGCAAAAACTAGTCCCGGTTGGCATCCCTAGTCCGAATAAAGCATTTTGAGTAAAACAGTTGAAGTTTTGCCTCACCTCCCAACTTATAGTCCAGACTGTGCCCCATTGAAGCAAAACAGGGAATCTAAGATTGGCCTTAACAAAAGAGAAATTATTTTGGAACGGAATTCATATGACGTCTGAAAGTCTAACTGCTTCAAAATGCATTATCTTGGTGGCAAATGGATGCCACCATAAGGTAAAACTACGTGTCATATAAACTTGCAATGCAATAAAGTTGAAACCACATACATATCCTTATGTTCATCAATTTTATTTGCAGGATAAAAAAAGTCGGTTGTTATACGGCCATTGCACTCTCAACTGACAATAATAGTTCTTCAGACTATTCACCACATTCTCACTAGCACAAGTCTTATTTTCGATTATGTCTCTTCAAAACTCTTTATAATTTTGAAAATTCTGTGAAAGGTATGTCAATTGCCATAATCAGCGTGTACTGCTCGAAATGTGACCACCACTTTTTAACGACTACTTTTGTAGTTAATTGTAACAATTTTTACGCTCTTTTTGGTTCATAAACTATCAGATGACAGTTAACAGCTGGCAGCCTTGTCAAACCAAATTTTTTGATACCACCAAATGTATAACCCTTGTAACTTTATTTTGGAGTAAAATTAAGAGCGAACTTATTATTAATTAATTAATAATATTATTTATTTAAGTTTATAATTTTTAAACGCACTAATAATCCCAAATTATTATTTTACTTTAAATTTTAAAAATTCCCATAAAAACACTAAATATTAATTATTATTAATTGCAGATTTAGGCTGCAATACTAATAAGAATAAAATGGAGCAATTGTACGATTATAGTGATAAGTGAATGCAATCAGATGAGAAAGGGCTTACGCTTTTTGTCGTTTGTCTACAAAACTATTCAAAGATTTCTTTTTTGTTAGCAGTAAACCTTTGGCGAAGTGTTATGGTTATATGCATACACTGGTTTTCGCTAAACATCCAAGTAATTTTACAGTTACTGTTAGCATTTTATGTGGTTGACCGGTAATAAAATTTGTTTCAATTGAAAATAATTTTTGTCTAGAATTGAGGAAACATAAAAGCTAAATTTTCCAGTACTGAAAAATTGGTATAATGAAAGACGTTAAGAACCCTTAATTCAACGTTGACAACACTGTTGCCAAGACATTTGTTTCAGTTGTTTGTTTTGCCAACACTGTTGTTAAGCGTTTGTTTTAGAATATTTCGCTTGTAGTAAAGCATTTGAAAAATCTCTCATATCTTGAAAGTTCTTATAAATGGTCTTGTGCAGGACTTTAATGCATATACATGCATATGTACTGTTGTTATCAAAGTTTTAGTTTTTGGTCGTTAATGGGTTAAATACATTCTTTTAATGGAGTTATTCTCACTTATGAAATTCTTTTAGAATTTGGTTTGTTTTTAATTTCGCGCAGAATAAGTGATGATTTGACCTATAATGCAATGCAGTGCCGAATTTCACGCCTGGTTTGTTCACGTCTTTCAAATTAAAATTCACAAATTTAACAATTCAAATTCTTTGTTCAAAATTGTAGCATTCCATGTTTAAAATTTGCCAATTTTTACAAAATAAATGTCAAAGGATAACTGCTAAATTCTTGGCTTTTCATCATTTGACAGCCAATTTGCTTCCTAACCACAAATTTGCCCGCCCTTAATAACAGCAGATTTTGATTCTGAAGTAATAGACAACCTTTCTCGCTACTATTCAGTCTATTTAAGGAAATTTGTGTTTTTTTTAGCAAATATATTTTCATTTCATTGTTTTATAAACTCAGTAAATGGTTCTTAACACATTTTTGTCATTATTTTATACTAATTTCCTCCCATTTGCCAAATTTCGCTTTCCTGTTAAGTAATTAACAGTGAACGGCCTTCACATTATGGTTTGTGTCATTGCTAATAATATTGTAATTTATATTTAATACTATGTTCACACTTATGTTTTTAAACGTGTTTAACGCCTCATTCGTGTTAAAGAGGTTAAACACGACGATTTTGAGATGTTTTACCATACATTGACTTGTTTTGTTAAACATCTCAAATGAAGTGTTTAAGATTTAAACACTTTCTTAAACACGCAAATGGAGTATGTTCAGAGCGTTTTTTGATAACTCTGGCATCTTTGTGTTGTTATTAAATGGCGTCATGTGAAAAATCATTTGGTAAATAAGTAATTAGTGCAGAAATACTAAATTATTTACAAAAACATTTGTTGTTTGAAAATAATAAACCAATAAAAAACATAATTGTTCGTAATTTTTTACAAACACAATAATTTACTCACAAAACGTCAACCTTAAACATCTCAAATGTAATGTGAACGGTTGTGTTTAGTTTCTTAAAACACTTGCCTTAAACACGTTTAAGACCATAAGTGTGAACATGGTATAAACGCACTTCACATTATGGTTTGTGTCCTTGCTAATGATACTGTATCTTTAAATGTACCATTAAAAATTAGTTGCGTAGTTTGTAAATTTTAATGCATGTACAATATACAATGTCCACTGTGCACTGTTTACATTATGTGTTCTTGCATTTTGTGTTTGTGCACACTACACAGTACATATATATTATAAATTCGTCATACATTCCTTTAAACCAAATATCGACAGAGAAATGCGGGAAGGCTTTTAATGTTCATGTTATTTTGTATATTTTACAAATTCGCAAGTTCCAGTTTTTTGTTGTTGCTTTTTGCTGTTAACAATGAGATACATAAAGCTGATTTTCTGAAAGCTAACATCCTTCCTCATGGTACTTCATTTCCTTCTTCCAAATTGTGTAGTGACCCAGCAAAAAATTACACATTACCATCAGAACTACTTGCCATATAATGACTTACTTTAATGATTACCAAATTTCGTTATTCGCTTACAAATCACATTATCTAAAGTTTAAAAAAATTATGAACAAGTTGCTAAATGAGGAGAATAATTTTTTTAGATTAAATAGATTATGTTAACAAGTTGCCAAATTAAAAAAGTAAGTACTTCTCAAGAATCGATTATTTTAGTTCACGCCTTGTTAAAATCATTAAGTTGGTAATCCAGTAAGGAACAGCTTCCACCAAAAATGCTTAACTCCAAACCCGATTATCATTTTTGAATTTTTTTGCTGGAGAGTTGTGGTTCATGTTGTGTATGTCAAAAAGTCAAAGCTTTATCAGTTCATTAGTAAATTTATCTAGTTCTTTGATTCTTTTCACATACTCGTATTTTAAAATATCGCATCCATTAATTGAATCCAAATTGTCAAAATCTAATGCAATGATTTTTGTTCTTAAACGCATGTGTTCTTAAACGATTATCAAAGTGAAGTTTGGTTTGCTGTACGGTCTAAAGAATGCTTTAAGTTTAACACGCGTTTATTATGAATTTCATCCGTGTTAATGTTTAAATATCCAAATTCCTCGTAATGGTACAAAATAGCACGCACATTCACCAGCCGAGTAAATGTTTTGTATAAACAAAATTTAATAAAAAATTTTAACTCGTTTATGTATCTGTGGCAAAAAGGAAAATGTGCTTAAGTCATATTTTACTATTTTGCAGGAGAGCACTTTTAAACGTTCAAGTCGATTTTCAGAAATTTATTTCTTTTACTTAACAGCAAAAAAAAATTGGAAATTCTCTGTTAACCTTTATTTTTTTAAGCAAACATAGTTCTACACATTATAAGTAATACATTTAAGATGAAACATACCAAAGTATAGCCTTAATTAAGCTCTTATTCCAAAAAAAAGATAAGCCGCAAGTCATAGTGCTATAACTTCCTGAAAAATCACACAAATTAAATGAGATTTGAGATATGCAGATTACGGAGGTACCATTGACTCAAAATCAGCTTATCTCGACTTAAGCACAGATATATTGCCCTACTTGAAATTAATGACTGAAACTAACACAAACAACATTTTTTGACTAACACATGTGCAACAATTTTACATTGAATTCGACGGAGTCAATTGACTAGTCATTTGATCGGTAGTGATGAGGGATACATTTATCGATTATAGTGGCTCTACTCTAACATATAAGCTAGAGTGGAACATTTAATGTAGATATGCCAAAACATTTAAAAAATATTAAATTTTACTAAAAATAATTTATAAATTTTGGTCTACAAAATTAAAATGTATAAAAGTGTTAAAAAATTATTGTGTTGGTCCAAAAGTAAGTTAAAAACATTAATGAACAAGAAAATTTTGTAAAATATAATTTAAAATATATGTATGTATTCATTTGTAGTATACAGATACATACATACATACAAATTTGTTTTGTGGAAAAATTGATAATTTTTTGTTATAGTGCAATTTTTAGTAAGTGGTCTCTCCATATTTTTCGACTATCGAATTTGACTAAAATATCTTATTTTCGATATTAGCAATAGTTGAATATTTTATTCTATTCACCTGTATTCCAATTTTTTTTTCAATTTGCAACCCTGGAACGACCTGATTCGATCACGTTTTTTTTAGTTTGAGATTACGGGATTTTATAACGAACCATATTATATGGTTCGATAGCGAATGCCATAATATCAAACTGAGAGTGAACGAATCAGCTTGTTATCGAAAGCGATGATTATACCCCAGAATTTTGATATTTCTGGTTATTAATACTAATTTATTTCTTGCTAAATTATAGAAAACGGAAACATTAGTTTTACGGTGCTATTCTCGAATTCATGATAGCTATAATTCAAATGTTTCTAGTCACATATTTCTTGTCACAGGTATTTGAAATAGCTATTCTAGGATTTATGTTTTAATATTAAAGCTTTTTTGTTTCAAAATTTATAACATTATTATTACCAAAATTAAAAAATTCAATTTAAAAAGCTTTTATGTTTGTTGAAAAAATATAAAATTCAAATTTTTTATATGCCTTATATTTTATAGCATGTTATATTTTATAACATGTTTAACCCTTTATATGCCGATGTTAGATATATGTTACAAGTTTTTAATTACATATTAAATTGTAGTAATATATCTATTGGCAAGTTCGTCGCATTATTTTCTTATTTATAACTAAAAATGGTTATCAAAGAATTGTTTATTAACATTTATAAAATTATTGGTTTTTGTTTCAAATGTAACTGTAAGGAAGAAAGATTTCCTTCGACACCGATAAGCAAGCATAATTTTGTTATACAAAATAAAAATGGGAGCTGTTCAAATTTATACGAAAAATTTCATAAAAATTTCATAAAATTGAAGTCATACTCGTACCATTTCTCCTAATTTGTCTACTAGAAAATTTATTGCTTTGCACCAAAACTACATGCAAGATGTATTTCATAAAGGCAGTTTCAGACTATAATACAAGTATTAACACTTTTACAGAAAATTTAACTTTGACATGATGAGTTGTAATTGTTTTTTGAAACTAAAATTTTTATTTTTTATATTTTATTTTTGTATAAGTATCAATGATTGCGATAATCAAATGGTTTCCTAAAGTGAATAATTCGATGTTAAACAAACTTGAAGTGATTTTTCGCCAAATGAGTGAAAATATTTTTGAAAGTGTACTGAAAATTTTAAGATCAAAGAAACCTCAAAAACTCTGAGTATACCCTGAAGGCAATATTTGGGGAGAAATAGTATGAAAAATTAAAGACATTTAGACAGACTGTGGCTCAGGCTGTGCTTGCTTGTACTTAACGATAAGAATCCTCCTGGAAATTGTTCAAGAATAATAAGAAACAAGCAAGGCAAATTCTTAATAAAATGATGTGGGACCCTTATTATAAAATTATTCAGTAACAGTCGTCAATAAGTCTTTATATGATATCTTTCTTACGGTGTAATAGCTATATTCAATTTGCTTAATTCACTTAAAAATTTGTCTTAGAAATGTTTTGTGTTAGCTTTTATTTAAAAAGAATGCTTACATTAATAAAACAATAAAAATTTTGCCAAATTTCATTTAATAAATGTACTTAATTTAGAAATTTAGTTTTTCCCGGGAACACAATTTTTTTATTCCCGTTTTCCGGGAAATGCAAATGTCCGGAAAATCCCAAACCCTATTTCCAACCCATAAAACTTCTTTTTTATTATTTTAAATACCAATTTTATTCGTACTGCAACATAAAATAGGTTTACTTAAAACAAAAAAATTAGTTTTAGCTAGTTACTTTTTTTTGGCAAAATCAAGTTTAATTTTTCCAACTCTGAAACCGTCAACTCGATTTTGCTGATTTTCAATACGAATCTATTTTTCACAATTCTTGACACACTAGTTTAATACCGAAGTGTCTAGCTTTTCTGGGAGACGGACAGGCAGACAAACGGACAGGCAGACAGACGAACAGAGAGGCAGACGGACAGACGGACAGACGCACATCGCTTATTCGTCTTCCCTATTCATAAGGACCCAGAATATATATGCTTTATTGGTCGCATTTGCATATTACACACGGAATGACTAACCTATATAAAGGGTCCGCCTAGAGTTTTTCTTTTTCCGGACTTTTTCATTTCCCGGGAAACCGAAAAATCGTTCCCGCTTTCCCGGGAATTCCCGCCCAGCACAAAACAATAAAAAATATTTTTAAATTTAATTTATTTCAACAAAAACAAATTATAATTGATGAGATCGATTAAATAATAACGTTTTATACACACATTATTCAAAAAATAATACCGTTTCCGTTCTTTATATAATAGTAATACATATATACCAATATTATAAAAAAGAAATTATACGAGTATTATTAAAAAAAATATTACAAAATATCCCCCTTACGAAAAAATCATTGTTAAACTTAAATTTAATTTGGTTTAACAAACGAATTTTGTATGGCAAAATCAGTTTTAACGCATGCTTTAACTTTAACAATCGTTTTGCATAAAGGCATATATCTTTGGAAATAGGACTTTAGTACAGAATAAGCTGTTAATGCTGTTAACCGTACTATTTACCAAAGAGAATCTGTAATTATTTGTAATTTTCTTTTATTTCCTTGCTCATTTCTGGTTTTTACTTTTATGAATTGTTGTAGAACTAAATTTTGAACGTCGCGTTCTGCTTTTTCCAAAGAAAGGCATCTAAATCTCAGAACGCATGCGTGCCAGATGTAAACTCGGCCTTAGTTGTTATAAAGCTTTCTATTGTGATATTGCCATCACCCTATTATTGCACCATCGCATACATAAAGTGAATAACGACACTCATCAAGGAATGTGTAAATACAAATTAAGTTGCCATAACAAAATCAAAAAATCCCGGGGATTCCCGCACAAATTTCCCGGGATTGCTTTCCCGGAAAATGTGCGGGATCCAGGGAAATTTTTCCCGGGAAATCCCGTATGAAAATCACTAGGTCCGCCAGATAACTTTTTTTTTTGAAAATGCTATAAAAAACATCGAGTGTAGCTTCGGCTGTGTGGCACGCTGCGCCGTCCTGTTGAAACCAAATGTTGCCAATATCCTCCTCTTCAATTTTTGTGAACAAAAATTCGTTTAACATTGCCCAATAACGATCGCACCATTGACTGTAACGGCCACTCCTTGCTCATTCGAAAAAAAATGGCCCAATTATGCCTCTGGACCAAAATCTGCACCAAACAGTGACTCGTTTTGGGTGCGTCGGCTTTTCAATGTATGTGTGCGGGTTTTCTATGCCCGAAATGCGACAATTTTGCTTGGTATTTTAAATGTTTGAGAAATTTTAAAAATATCATTACTTCAAAATATATGATTTTTGCGACAAGAAAGGTCAAAGGTGTCATCGTGTCCAATGCCTATCACAATAAGGGGGCACTTATTTTGACCATAAAAGATTTAAAAATCAATTACAAATATCTTGGTAACTTCAAAAATTATGATGTTTTCAACAAAAAAACCACTGCGCATAGTGCCCCCACAAAGCTATGGCCAATAATGATACTAATTTTTATAAAAATATCTTTCTTACCTTAAAAGTTATGATGTTTGTAATAAAAACAGTCGAAAGCAGACACTGTGCACAGTGCCGCGCCTAACCTATGACCATGCAAATCATGTATATTAAAGCTAAAGGAGTTTCCTTTCAAATGCTTTTTTAAAATTTTTAAATATCTTTATCAGTTCAAAAGTTATGATTTGTGCAACGAAAAAAGTCAAAAAGCCCCACTGTGCGCCACCGCAAACGTTTGAGTTGGTGATGAAAAATTTCATAAAGAGAATATGGTCTGTCCAGCGTAGTCGTGGAGGCAATTTGACTGATGTTGCTCTTTTTTCTCTTTTTTTTCTGTTCTTTACAACTAAATAAAAATTCGTTGATTTTACCAAAAAATTCAGCCTCTTATTGGAAGACTCTTTATAACTACAATATCCCAAGGGGTGTATTCACGAATTTTCTAATATCGTTGACTTATCACGGAGTGCTGAAGAAACAAACATAAAAAATAAAACTGCAAGTAGGTAAAGAGAAATTTCAACAATGAATATTTGAGACAAAAGCAAATACGTTATCCAATTCAGGACAACAGGACAGATGTCGTTAAAACCATCCGTTCAAGGTAAATTGCTGGAAGACATGGAGTGTAGCGCGGACTACATCATTCCAGAAATAAACTTTCTTGCCAAACCACAGATCACTATAAGGCGAGAAGGCTATCTCGAAGCCTTCTCGCTTCGAGTGGGAATAGTTTTAATTTCTTCACCGATGGTTCAAAGATGGATGGAGGGGTGGGAGCTGCGGTTTACTGCCCGGATCTCAGTATAGAGGAATTCTATAAACTTCCTGATTACTATGCGGCCAAAATGGATGGAGAATTAGCTTTCACCCCTCAAACCATGAATGCGCGTGCAAATATACATATAGACAGTCAAGCAGCAATTAAGGCAATTTCGGCAGACTGCAACTACTCCTCGGTTGTGCTCATGTGTAGGAATGCCCTAAATATGTTATGTGCTGGCAGACAACTACATATATTTTGGATCCGAGGACACATGGGCATTGAGGGAGACGACATAGCCGATACACTGGCCATAAGGAGAATCCAATTACCGGTTGAAGAAACGGTATATGTCTGAAAACCAATTCAACACCTGAAATGGATCATAGACTCTAAGATGAAAGAAAGTTGGAAAGTTAGAGGAAAGTTGGTGTGGGACGGAAACTTGCAAAAGTTTTAAAATCATGTGCAGCTTTTATGATCCTACATCGACTAAATTCCTTTTATCATTAACCAGAAGCAACTGTAGACTTCTAGTGGGAGTATTAACTGGACACTGCTGGACGGCTTCGTATGCCGTCAAAATAGGAAAAATACTTAACGGTACCTGCAGGAAATGCAAGGAAACCGGTATAATTGAGAGAATAGAAGATATACTGTGCCACTGTCCGGCACTTAGCAGCACTAGATATGACTACATTGGTGATCAATAGATATGACTCTCTTCGGAGTCTTGAGCTTGTATCGGGAATATAACTATGTATATTACTAAGATTTGTTAAATCTGTGAGGGAGTCATTCGGTACAGGCACCACGAGCTAGGCTGCCATACTTACATATGTCTTGTCATCTTATGATATCGCTAAGGATCAATCCTGGTCTATGCGAGGTCCTTGACCACCCAGATTAACCTAACCTAACCTTACCTTAAATCACCCTCATTCGAGTTGCCAACAACAACGCTACATCAATACAATCCCAAGAGCTGGGGTCTTGTCCATTTCTGTTCCCTAAAGTCTAGAAAATTACATGAACCTGTTAATAGCAGTGAGTTGTTTTACAGTTTTCTTGAGATTACTACGATGCTGATAACTGGAATAATGCAACATTTAAGACCATACCAGATTCATCCTTTGGAAACATAATGGGCTTTGTTATGGTTATTAAACTCTACGAACCGACTTTGAATTGTCAGACTAGATTAAGGATGCACGCAATATTTCTCATTAGTCTGGTATAAACTGTCAAAGTCGCATCGTGAAATTTGACAACCGTAGCAATACATAATATTACTCTCACTCGAATAACATTTTACATAAGTATGATGAAATAATGGATCATATTTTGATCACATGTAACCTTGTGTTTGTTGGGTAGTTGGAGTGTTTTATCAAACTCGTACGTTATTTTACTTTTTCCGTTTCAGCATAGAATTGTTTTCATTAAATAAAAAGTTTTCTTATATTTCATTGTCTGTTTCCGTCACTTGACTTCTAAGCCAGTTACTTTCTCTTCTTGTAGAACAAATATTTGCTTATGCTGTTGTTATCAGTCTTGCTGCTGTTTTTGTGCCATTTTGCGAAAACTTTTGTCAGACTGCAGTTGCAAAAACAAACACAGAAACACTTACATATGTATGTATGTGTATGTACATAAAACAATACTTTTAACAAAATGAAATGCAAAATAAACCAAAGAATAAAAATTTTCCCATCATAGTGCTTAACCGTCCATACTCACACACACACACACACATACACATAAACATATATATCTATATATGCATACATATATGTATACATATCTATATTGAAACACATAATAAATACTTGCTGCAGACAGCTTCGTATGTACTTACTTGTGTCTGCGATAAACAGATGCATTCAGTTGGGCATGATTGGGTTGATGTTTCAGTTAGTTGCGAATTCCATAAGCATCCAACGGTTGTAATTGCTATGATGAGTGGCCAAGTATTGTACATTTCACGTTGCTTAACACAGAAAAGTTTTCAATTGCAATACAATGATTGGATGAATGCACTGAAAGAAGGTAAATTAAACAGAATGTTTTTTAACCTGCAACATTTAAAGTTGAAACTTTCAAGTTTCAAGTATTTTCAAATAATATATAGTTTGCTTTTGATTGCAGATACAAATACTTTAAGTTAATTTCAATAGAAACGTGTAACTTACAAAGATAAATAAATAAATAAATAAATAAATAAATTAAATAAAAATCTGCAGGAATCTACACTGGCACAGTAATTTCATTCCATATAAAATTCGAACAAAAATAGAACATGTTGATGCATAGTCTTGCAGCGATAAAACATAACATACTATGCATATAAGATATTATGTTGTATTGGAAAGTTTATTCCTATAACAAATGAAAGGAATTAATCAATGAAAAATCAGGCTCAAATTTATTTTTCGGCTTTCATCTATATAAAGATGAAAAAGCAGCATTACCAAACCCGAACTGAGCTAATTAAACTTTTCTTTCTTTCTTTAGAAAATCACAATAATTAATAAAAGATTTTTAAGTGTGGCAAAGCTAACGAAATGGTAAAATATCATACTGCGCTCATTTTTTTACATTCGTGAACATATTTACGCTTGACCTTTGAAAACCTGTCCTTAATTGACACAACTTGAGCCTCAGTTACACGACTGTAGAAAACAGCTGATCGATATTGTTATGTGAAAAGTAATGAAAATGATTATAGAGATGTAATGCAACGTAACCTACTTTTCATATAAAGATATGGACGATGTTTTACCTCAAAATGTTGTTCAAAATTTGTAAATCACTTGTGAGTTGAAAATCGCAAATCTCATTTTTTCATTACGCGTTTTCCTTAACACAAATACGTGTAAGGTCTGGTAATACTTGTTTTTCGTGTGGGAATAAAGACAGGTGTGCATTGGAAAATTTATGAATGTTGTTGTACACACTAAAATTTAAATTAGGCGTGCCATAGCCATAATACCATAGCTATAACAAAACAAAAACTCAATTGGTTTCTATGGCAATGGCTATGGCGTTCTGGTGAGTCACCTATAATCAAAACAGTTTGGTTCGAACAGCTGTTTTGTATTGTTATAGTTATGTCACGTCGAATTTAAGCTTAAGGCTGAGTTTACATTTCTCATTTCTTGTGTCGTCATTTTGTGGTGTTATATTTAAATGTGTGCAATGCCGTTCCCATCAAGTTTTTCGATAACACACAATTTTGTTGTGTCATTTTGACAGGAAAGGATCCCATCCCTAAAAAAATGGCAATACGGCAACATTGTCTACATCAAGAACTAATTTGACACTAAGTACCATTTGTTTTAGCAATTATCAGTCTTGGGATTTCGTATTGTTTGTTAATTCATATTTATACAAATAGATATCGCAAAATCATTCCTTTGGCTAATGCCACTGTGTGACAAAAAAAAAAAAATACTTGGAATATGTTACTACTTTTCTGGTAGATATTGTCGAGTATAACAACACTCTGATTTTAGAAATCAGTCAAACACCCTCACCCGTGTGCACTTATCAACCTCCAACCAAGTTCAATATCAACCGATTTAAAATTTTTAAATGTCATCACTATGAAGTGCAGCCAAGCCGCAACATACCACACAGACTCCATTATATTGAGAAACATGCAGCGTTCGGTGTGGTTTTCATGCTGGTGACATCATTGGACGCTATTTTTTCAAAACTGAAACTGGAGCTTGCGTTACGGTTAATGGAAATTTGAAAATATGGATGACATTGCTCCGGACGGCAGCAAGATGGCTCTGTGTGCCACCGCAACCATCAACTTATTACACAGAAAAAATAAAAATTATTAGTAAGCACAATTAATTTTTTTGTTATATCAATCAAATAATTAATTGATTTTTAACCTACAACGTTTTATATAAATACAATTAACGAAATTGTAAGCTAAAAAAAATCGATTACAATTAAAATCAAAATTTGGCCATTAATTGATTTCAAGAAATCCACGTGTCAATTGAACACCAAGGTGTTGATTATTTTCTGCGTGGCCAGTCGCAATTGAATAGAGGAAATGTTAGGTTAGGTTAATAGGCTGCTGGCAAGTAAGGGTGAAATTTATAGTACAGCTTTGGGTCCAATACAATGATCCCTTTGTGGTACCTGTGAGTTGAAGAGAATATAGTGAGAGAAGGCGATAAGGAAGGGATAGATAGAGAAGACACGTGGTCAAAGAAGAGATAGAGAAAGGCTTCATTCTTTTACAAGTTTGCTTTTTTGTACGTTCTTAATAATGTAGTGTTGCAGTGCCTCTGGTGTCATTGAGGCGTATTAAATTTTTAAAGATGTTTTTAGTAGCCAATTTTTTTATCTATTTGGGTTGGTCGTTGGGTTCGCAGACTCCGGCGCTAACTCTATCTTCCATTTTGGATCCATCCATCCGTCTATCAAACATAAACTTCTGGCATATACAGCCTTTTTTACCCACGTAGCTCCCAACGGAATTGTAACAATGAATCTATTGGCGAACCTTAGTTCACTGCTTATCCTTTCACTAGACATTCCTAGCAGCACTCTGCAAGGCATTGTACTCAAAACAGATGAGTGCCCGTTGCCTACACAACGTGCTTTATTTTACAATATTGATAATATATATGAATTAAAAAAAATTACCACAAAATTTCATTAAAAAAATATAAAATAAAAAATTTGTTAACTGAACAATATTAAACCATTGACAGACATTTGTATTAACCCAAAAACTTAAAAGATAATGAGCTGAAGCAGACAAACAATATTTTTGTTTTACAATTTTTGCTTTCTCTAGGAGTTATGCATAGTTACATATTCATGTGACTGCATGTACAGTACTTCCCGCTTAAATGATCTCCACTCAATTAATTTCAAAAGCTTGCAAGTGTGTTAGTAAATCAATTAACTGAGCACTGCGTAAATTATTTATGCGTTTAACTGCAGAACAAAAACCATGAATTAAAAAAAATCAATTAAGTGGAAATTACTGTATATTTGTTCATAAATCATTTGGTGTTAAATATAAAGGATGTAGATGCAGTTTAAATATCCATGGACTATGTCCTTTTGCATATGTATGTGGTATGTATTGGTTTGAATGTTTGTCTGCATTTTACTGTGTGAAACTTTATGTGGCTCAGTGTTAAGGGGCGTTTTGGCAAAGTCAAAGTTTATATTAGTTGCTAATAACTCTTTGAAATTTCATGCTAGAAAAGTCTTTAGCAGTAGAAATGCAAATGTAAGTAACGACATGAATGAACCCTTTACCTCTCACTTGTATTCACATTCCCTGAACGGTTTGGCTTAACACTCATCACTTTTAGAGACAACTCCCTTTTGTAATAATGTGGATTACAAGCAGGGTTGGAAAATCGGATTTTCTTTGGTGTTCTGATACTATATACAATTTTTTTTTAAATATTGTAGTATGATAATGAAAACTCTTATCTATGTTGACTGAATCTTTGATATTTATTTGTAGATAAATTAAGAAGGGCAAATTCGTTAAGAGTTCGTAGTTATACTCCGGATACAAAAAGCATGATAATAAGACAAAAAAGTAAGTGGACAAATATTTGGTAATTTTTAGATATTTTTTGTACGCTAAAGGGGCCGAAATCGTATGTATAGATCCGCCAAGAAATAATTTTTGGAAATTTAACTTGCAAGAGGATAAAAACGAGTAAAATTGGTAACCTTATAAAAAAGCCAACATATGTATATTTGGTACTTTTTGAAATTTGTACATTTAGGAGGCGAAAAGGGTAAATGAATTGTTTTGGTACTTTATCTAATAATCTAATATAAAATTAAAATTATATTCTTCTCTACTTAAAAAAATTCTCTAATACATTTTGGTTCCTTTAGAACCAAAATTTATGATATATCAAGGGTAAAAATATTTGGTACTTTTTTCGGTCAGTGGAAAAGTTAAAACCGATAAATTTAACTTTTTTTGGTATTTTTTCTACATATTAGAGTTAAATTAATGTTTCTAGGGTTTTTTCATACACCCAAAGAGAAAGCAACCATATTATTTTTACTACTCTGTCCGTCAGTCTGCTGCACAGGATTTCTTCCCGGGAACCGAAACATGTACATGTATGAATTTTTCACAGAATATGTAATACTAAATTGAAACAGTATAAAAACTAAGGGGTCTAACGGATAATGTTATTTAGAAATTAGACTGTACAGTTAGTAAAAAGATAATACTGGAAATAAATAATCAAATAAATTTAAGATCCCTATAAGTACTTCCACTAGATTAAATGATCTCAGTTTATTTGATAATATCTAGAAGATTATCACTACTAAGCTGGTTTATGTGTACGTGGTTTAAATTTTCTTCAATTAAAAAATACTTTAATACTAATAACTATTAATCCTCGTAAAGAATATAAAGCGATATGAATGCAATTACTAAAAATTAAGTAGTATATTGTCACACTGGTATACACCAATGATATTATTTAAAATTTTTTCTAATTATTCTAATAATAGCAAATAACTATGGATGTAAGTAGTTTTCCAACCCTGGCTGTGGACAAATGGTTGCTTATATGCATTATATACTGAAAAAATACATATGTACTTCAAAACAAACTAATGTCATTTCTATACGACTTTGAATATTTGAGAAACTCAATAGTCAAGCATGCTGGCAAGCAATACTTTTAATATAAAAAGTAAAATAGTATTAAAAATGCAATAACTTTTTATTTTTGACTGGTAAAAGTTGGGTTTATTTTTTTCGTTTCTTTGGCATTGAATTGTGTTCATGGGCTTATGAACTCAAATATATTGCCAGTTTCTGTATTTGTATATTGTGTTAGAAGGTTTATTTATGATTAAGGGATTGGGTTATAAGACTTAAATAGAGTTCAAAGTATAGGAATATAATAATAAGTTAATAAAAATAATAAATAACCTTAAGTTCAACCAACCAACAAAATTGGTAAAACTAACTAATGTGCAATAGTTTATAAGTTTAATCCCAAAATTTGTTATATCATAATTTTTGTGGTGATCTTACTGTACACGAAAACTATGCACGAAGCACTTTCTCATTACTTATTTTTCACATAATTGCAATCCAATCCATAAGAATTGAAACAAAGTTCATACAAGTTTTTCGTATTGGGAGTTTTTATTTATTACAGTCCAATTCTTGAATCAAACTAGTACCTAATTTATATTCAGCATTTTTTCATAAAATTTGATGAATTTTTGGTGCACGAAACTCTTTTTATTTGCTAACTGCGCTCTATATAAAATAATTTTTTATAAAAATAAGTCGTAGAATGAATTTCTGATGCATTTTTGGCATGAATTCTCCTCCAGGTCTCCTATTGACAAATTTAAAATTTTCATGCAACTAATTTCATGAAAAAAATGCTTAACATAAATACACCTAGGTCCTTTAATGTTAAATCAATTTTTGAGCACAATACTTTGTTTTTCTTTAATATAGAACACGAGCTCTTAAGTTTTCTTATATTTGTTATCAAATGCCGTTACTACCTCAGCCACAATGAAACGTAAACTTTTGGCAGCACAAAGTTAATATTAAAGGGAAAGATACTTTAACCAACAATGCAGTATGTTAACAATTTACGTTGGTTATTTGTATAGTAGGTTAGGTTAGGTTAAGTTAGCAGGCTGATAGTGAAGAATGCAAATTTTAGGGGTCTAGCTCACTTGGGTCCAATACGATGATCCCTTTGTGCTGCCTGTAAGTTGAAAGATGGAGAGTTTCTGTAGAATAAGAGAGAGTAGAGGAGAGAAGAAGTGGGACAGGAGAGGGTCTAGTATATACACATGCCATATAGGAAGGCTAGCGGCCATACCAGCCGCTGCTCCTAATGTTATAGACTTAGGTTTCTAAGTCCTATTTCCGATAGCTCCGACAGGCTATTGAAGGATATTCTGCAAGGAAGTGCAGACGGAGATCCTCCAAAGCAGGGCAGAAGCAGAGAAGATGCGAAATGCTTTCCTCCTCTTCCTCATCATTGCAGCTGTAACAGTAATTATTAGCGTAGGTTCCGAATGTGCAGTGGCCTGTAAGTGTGGCCAAGAGATTCCTCAGGTGCTTCCTGGTGAAGCTAATGAGGTTTTTGGTTCTGTTGATATCTAGACGAGGCCAAAGGGTTCTCGATATAACGCAGGTAGGCTCATTTCGCCATCTTTCCTGAGCTGAATTTAGAAAGCCAGTATCGAAGCGTCTCCAGCAGGACGAGAGAGGGAGCCCACAGAGATTGTCAATATCGACTTCACCGAGTGGGGTTTCTGTTCATCCGCAACTATATTGCCTGAATTAGTCCCGTGTCCACGCACCCAGTATAGTGTGATGGTTGAGTGCTGCGCCAGTTTATCCAGGACTGTGCGGCATTCTTGGACAAGGAATGATGTAGAATACAAACCTGCAAGGGTTTTGATCGCGGGGTGGCTGTCCGTTATTATCTGGATATTACTATTATGTACCCGATAATAACTCAACCAGTGTGTTGCTCTTTTTATGGCGGATATTTCTGCATGTAGTATGCTACATTGTCTTTTAGACTCCTAGACGAATGTAGCATACTACAGGCAGAAATATTTGTATAGTAGGAACCAAGAATAATTTAAATTAAGCAACAATTACACATACTCGTAGTTTGTTAAAATAAATCGTAATAACAACATTTATTTCCATCAAAATTAACCTTCGTTAATTTTTCATGCTCTGGTTTGTCAACTGTGCATATCGTGCCATAACCGCCAAAACAGCTTATGCGATATAATTGTCGCACTTAATTTTTTAACTAAAATCGATTATCGTCAAAAAACGAAATCCAAAAAATGTGTCGGTTAATCTTTTTTGGTGGTTATGGCTCGATACTCGTACATGTATATTAAGTGTTGTGGAAACGATTAAATAAATGCATTCTTTACATAATTGTGCAAAATTAAATATACATATATTTTTTTAATTAAACTAAAATTAGTTTTAATCAGGAATAATTTCTTAATCAGGCTTAAGTTCAGTATTTTCAATTCTTATTGAATGAGGTATTTTTTTTTATTAATTAATGTGAGTTTTTAAAGAAGAGAAGAAAAATTAAACTAGACTTTTATAAGCTGGGGTAAATACCAATATTTTTCTATGCAGCCACTCACTTCATCAGCACCAATTTCTGTCTCTCTACTAGGGTAAATACTGTTATTAACATCAGCTATTTAATGTAAATTTCGGTATTTCCCCCAGCTAAAAAAGTCTAGTATAAATTTTCTTCTCTTCTTTAGAAACTCACATTAAATAATAAAAAATATCTCATTCAATAAGAATTGAAAATACTGAACTTAAGGCCGATTAAGAAATTATTCCCGATTGAAATTTTTTCAAAACTCTATTTTAAATGAAGATGGTCAGGCAAAAGCCATTGCATTTATATTGTTGATTTTCACAACACATTTATTTTAAATTAAATTTATAATACGATATCAAGCAGGGGTCGAATCGTCACACCCGCGAACGTACAACTCGTCACGTAAAAACATTATTTTCGGATTATGACATACGTGAACGTACTAAAATCACATTCAGCTTATATGATTAACTTAGCACTTAATTCGTTTTTGTACGATGTCGATACGAGCACGGATGTGACGATTTGAGCCCCGCTGTATTATATAGTTTTCAAAGGAATGATTGAACAAAGAGAGATTTCATGATCTGTTCAATGATCTTGTCATAGTGAAAACCATAAAAAAATTTTATATTTTATTTGATATTGTCAATATACATTTTGAAAGGAATGTGTTGTTTTTTTAATTTGAAATCAGGTGAAGTTTTACTCCTCTACGTATTCATTATCAAAAACTTATTTAAAAAAAAATGAATGAATATAGACTTAAAAATATATTTTTATATAATTATATATAATTATACTACATCTTAATAAAAAAAATTTAATTGCACACCCTGCGAGTTTTGCTAGATAAAAACATATTTAAGCATAACAGCCACAACGGCAACAGGCAAATTTCATTTAAATTCCTTTTTCATATTCACTTAAATACGGTATACTCAAACTAATTAAATTTAATTGAGCAGAAACGCATTGAGAACATATGTATGAGTTCTTAAATACAAAAAAGTTGTTGCAGCACACGGAAAAAATTTAAAGTTGAGTCTAATCGATTATTTAAGTTGCAACAATCAACAAAATTAATAATCAGCTATTCTAACTATGACTAAATGTTAAATTTTGTTAAATTAGAGAAAACAAATTTTGCAGGTAAATTTAACCAATTTTGTTGATATATAATAATTCAATTCAAACTAATGAATAAATAATAGCCTAATATATAAATGGGGGACAGCCGAGTGTATATATGTGTGATGATTTATTGAATATTTTAAATTAGTTAGCTAAACCCTTTAAATAATCAATCAATCAAAATCACAATAAAAATTTGCACTAAAAGTAAAATAACAATTGCGAATTGGTTGGATTAACCGCACAAAACTTTGTTCATTGAACAAAATATCTCAAACTAACTGTTAACATGATGGTAAAATCTGGTTAGATTAATTTACAAAATTTTCGTTCAGTGTAGCAAAATTTAAAATGTAATATACTGTAGCTTGCGATGCTTTTATGTTCATTAATTTATTTGTTATTTTTTATGCATATTGTTAATTGTTATGAGTTGTTAATTCACAAGAAATTTTATGTGTTAAAGTCACTCTTGAAAATAATATGACATACAAATGTATCTAGAAGAGGAATGAAGTAATTCTTAGGATAAGTATAACAAGGATTTTTTTCTCTTAAATACACAAAAAATAATCTTGTTAAGTTGAAAAAGAATGAAGTTATAAATTTGTGGCAATAAGGAAAAAGTGCTTAAGTCATACTTTGAAATTTATTTGCTGGTGGTTCAGCGATGTCTATATGCATTTCATTGTTGCTGTAACAAATCGTCAGTAGACTTCAACCACACATTTTGAACAGTCACAAACCTGTTATCTTATGTACAGACTTTCAAAAACTATTTGAGAATTCACAAATAATAATATTTTTGAAAATCACAAAAAAAAATAAGAATAGTAGGCTTAGAAACTTATACAAAACCTAGCAAATAATTTGTATTCGATATGAAACTATTCTATTTTTCTACACCTTTATACAATTAGAAATCCTTTGGATAACAATAAAAGTAATTATAAGGCAAAATGAAAAATAAAATCTAAATTTAACATTTAAGAAATTTATTATTTATTATTTGTGAATTCTCAAATAGTTTTTGAAAGTCTGTACATAAGATAAGAGGTTTGTGACTATTCAAAATGTGTGGTTGAAGTCTACTGACGATTTGTTACAGCAACAATGAAATGCATATAGACATCGCTGAACCACCAGCAAATAAATTTCAAATTTAAATAAACTTATGACAATATGTCGAATAATAAATTTCTTAAATCTTAAGTCATACTCGAATTTTACTGTTTTGCAGGAGAGCACTTTTAAGCTTTCAAGTCGATTTTCAGACATTAATTTCTTTTACAATTGAATTTGGAAATTCTCTGTTAACCTTTATTTTTGAAGCAAACATCGTTATACATACTATAAGTAATACATTTAAGTTGAAATATACAAAAGTATAACCTAAATTAAGTTATTATTCCAAATGATATTAGAAGTCTAAAAAAGATAAGTCGCAAGTCATAGTGCTATAACTTTCTGAAAAATCACACACATTAAATGAGATTTTGACTAGGGGTACTTTCAAATAAGCAGATTACGGACGGACCATTAGCTCAAAATCATCTTGCCTCGACTTAAGCACTTTTTCCTTTTTTCTACATAAAATTTGAGTTCATAATTTCAAATATAAGATAAACGTGTGCGCAAACTTCAAAGTGATCACAGCCCAGGCCTTCTAGGAGGCCATTTTAGGTATTTTAAATTCTATACTTTCATTTAAATATATAAACACGTTAGTTAGTTTGATAACAGTAGATAAGCTATTTGAAAATACTCTCTATCTGACTCTTATAGTACGAATAGTATTGCTGATATTGTATTAGCAGTCCTTTAAGACTGCCTTTCCGTGTAAAAGACGAAATACTAATGGTATATTATTTTAGAAACTGCTAGTATCGAATTCAAAAGCTGAAAATTGTGATGAAGGAGCTCCTGTACACGCAGGCGTGGCTTTTGACCCACCCTGTAGAAACCATTTGGAAAATGTTTTAAAATATGGCAATAACATATTTTATTTTCCGAGAAGCAAATATACAAAGTACAGCAAGATATATAAAGTACATCTTAAGATAGTGCTAGTAAACTTTTCCTTAAAGAGTTTAGTATCTATTCAGGTGATACTCTTAGAGAGAAATTTTTCGCATAAAACATGAAAAATTAGGACAAGTATGTATATCAGATTGTAGTGATAAGTATGATACCAAAGGAAAACTACTTTTTCGTAATTTTGATCTTAGTACTTTTGAAGGGCGAAATTTTTAATAGAAAATTGGCCTTTTTCCTTTATTTATGTTTTTTTGTGAAAATTTATTTTACCAGGAGCAAATATTTCATTTTTGGAACGTAAGTTCCTTATGGCGCGCCATGCATGTAAAACAAAAATTTATTGAAAATAAAAAAATACTGGCGAATACTGGTTACAAAAACTGGTAACAACTATATCCCAACAAACCACTCCACAAGCTAAATATAACTGCAATGGAGAATAAGCTTGTCATAAACACTTTTGCAAATTTTTGTTGTTGCTTATGATGTCCAGTTATTTTGAACGCGTAAATTTTAAAGACGTAATATTTTGTTTTGTTTAATGAGTACAGTGTCTTAAAGTTTAGTGGTGTTTCTACATAAATTTATATCTAAAAAAGGGTAATTATTAATAATTAGAATATAAATTTTTATTTTAAATATGCCTACAACAATAGGGCCGCCAGAAGTATGAGCCCGTCAACCAGGACACTCATACACTCATGCTTTCTTTTAGGCATTTCCTGGAAAATAAAAACATAATAAGGGTTTTCATGGGAACTCTCAAAATTGCCATTTGTGCAATGGGGCAAACTTGCGAGACTTGTTTCATGAAAACAGCTTATGTAAATTTGAAAGAAACGTCAATTACTTCATTTAATAATAATAAAATAAAAAAATGTCAAGCAATTTTTAATTTAAAAACATATTTATATATTTCTATAAAAATAAAAAGATAAATATATCCAAAAAACCAAGAAGTTCTGGTTTAGAAAATGCACAATTGCACTGCTTAAGTTTACAAGTAAAAATTATTGAGCAAACTTAACAGGTTTGTGTGAATAAATTGTTATACAATTTTTGACATTTTATTTACGAGAGCTTAAAAATGCACAATTGCATAGTTTGCGAAACTTTTGAACGTTCTCATGAAAACTCTTAATATTTTAAACAAATAAAACAAAAATAAAATAATATTATGAAACTCAACAAACAAAAATTTAATCAGAGTGGCTCCCGTTTAACTTTATTGTAGTTGGTGGTAAATTTTCCGGTACAAAATAACCAGGGCAATTTAAGAGTGGACCAGGACAATTTATCTAAATCCAGGAAAACAAGGACGTGCGGCAGCCCTATACCGCAAGCATGGTTATAAAACTGTTTTCCTGGAAGCCTATTCTATAATTAGAATTATAAGCTTGTTATATACTATAGATTAGCAATATTATCGCAAGGGTTCAATTTTCTTTATAAAATAATTGTCAATAAACTTCACAATATATTCACAACACTTTTCTAAGCTTGAGACTTATAGTAGTAAGTTTGTTATTTAATACGTATTTGCATAGTGTTTTGGTTTGTTGGGATACCGTAATGTTGCTGCCACTGTGGATGTTTAAGATTTTTAGTGATGCCATAATTTTCCGTAGAAGTGCCGGGGAACTCCGGGGATTTTTAGCCTAGCTTGTGTCTTCGCTAAAATGTTCTTGACTTGGATAAGTGGTTCGTGACAGTGATAGCCGAAAGTGTCTCCTAACTAATATTATAAATGCGAAAGTAAATTGATTGTTTTTTTTTTGCTTTAACGGCTAAACCACGGAACCGTTTTTGATGAAATTTAGAACATAGATAGATCTTAATCTAGATGGACACATTGGTTATATGTTTTTAAAAAACTAGGAGCACGAGGGTATGTAGGGGAATATGTCTTCCTCTAAGAACTATCCATCCGATTTTTGTGAAATTCAAAGCTTAGATAGATCTGAGTCTAGATGTACATGGCTATACACTTTTTAAAAAATAGGAAAACGAGGAGGGGTAGGGGGCGATTTCCACCTCTTGAAACTATTTAACAGATTTTGGTGAAATACATAGAAAAACATAGATAGATCTGAGCCTGGAAACACACAAACACTATATATTTTATACAAAAAACAAGACTACCAGGGGTTAAGGGGAAATATCTAAGGTAAGTAAAACGTAAGGAACTACGTTCCTACCCGGTGTCCCACGATATCGCGCGTCCTTTTTTTAAATTTTATTTTTATTAATAAAATTAATATTGCATTGATCTTCATTGTTTGGTGCTCAGCGCCTCTTAAGGTACGGTCACAGTTGGCAAACATTTGCCCAAGAAAGCGTGACCACTCAATGTTTGTGAAAAACCATTTGATTCAGACAAGTGTTTCTTAAATTAAACAGTTTCATAAACAACTAGTAGACAACGTCATTGGTTCCAATTATTGAAAACTATTTAACTTAACAAACACGTATCTGAATTGAAAGCTTTTTCATTAATATTTTGTGGTTACGTTTTTTGAGCAAATATTTGCCCAAGTGTGACCATCCCCTTAGGCATAATAGATGTGCAACGTACATCTTCAGACAGTGCTACAAAAAATTTTATTATCTATTCAAGTGATCCTCTTGAACATGAAAAATTAAGACATATATCCAGAAACAATATGGATTTTTCTAGTGTTTTATTTATACACAGATTTTTCTTGAATATATTAAAAGGATTTATTAAAAACTGTTTAAGCTAATCACTAGTATGCATATTTAACAAATTTAAACCTGGAGGGTCCTGTGGGAATCGCAGGTATGGCTCCATAACTTTAACTGCTAAATACAACTCCCCTCTCTGCAACTAACTAATTACAACTGCCTATTACAACTCCTAATTACAACTCCTCTGTTGCCTTCTTAAATTGAAATATTTATACAAAATTTAATCATATTTCAACCAGAGCTGTTAAATTTCGATTACCTCAATCAATTAGATTATATTTTAAAAAGAATTTTAATGATTATATAATTGTCTTCAAAAGAATTACTGATAAATAAGTGATAACGATTACTAATAATCGAATAGTAATCTGAATTACTTAAAATTACTAAAAATAATCAAAGAGAATCAAAAGTAATCAAATAGTAATCCGACTACTTTCAAAGATTACTTTTAATTCTTAATAAATATTCAAAAATAATGAAAAGTAATCCTTACAAGTAATCCTTTTGATTATTTTTAGTAATTTTATGTAACGCAGATTACTTTTCTATTATTAATAATCGTAATCAATTAGTAATCGTGCGAAACTGAATGCAATCGTAATTTAATCATTACTTCACCTTTAAAAAAAAGTAATCATGATTTCAACATTAATATTATGCTTAACAGTTATTATTATGCTAACTTGCTAACCTATTTCTTTAATATTATTTAGCTTTTGACCCAATTACGAAATATCGCTATTGCACAATTTGTCGACGCAAAGAATTTAGCAAACAATCGAGTGAATGAACTGGTTGCTGCTGCTTTAACAAATTAGTGCAATGTGCAGGTACGAGGGTTGATCAATTCTGATTCACAACATTTTGAACAAATCTTAATACATAATATAAATTTAAAAAACCGGTTTTAGAATAACCAATTTTCAATTTAATTACATAATCTTTTTCAAATATGTAATATCAACATAGCAATATTTAAAAGCCTCGTTTCGGTTTTTTTATGGAAGGGGATTAAATAACTGGGTTTTATTTTAATTTTTTCATTAAGATAAGATTTCATTTATTTTGAAATATAACAACCGGAGTCCGTAAAATTTTTCTCAATAATGTACAGACATAATATTTTTGTTTTAGTTAGTTTTTAATTATTATTCGAACTTCATTAACCACCGACCAAAAAAAGGGGTGTTATAAGTTTGTATTGTGTGTCTATGTATCTGTGTGTCTGTCCTTGTCCACGTACAGCCCAAACGGCTGAACCGATTTTGATTTAGTTTTCTCTGTTTGAAAGGTGACTTGATCGAGATGGTTCTTAACCATGTTTGAAGAAAATCGGCCCAGCCGTTTAGAAGATGTCACATCTTTTCTGGATATATCGGGGGTATTTAAAATTTTTAATTTTTGTTATTTGTTTCTAAATTTATTATTTGAACGGGCTAAAGTTGGTATTGCTTTGTAAGCCAAATTACATGTGATAATTATTAATGAACAAATAGCACCAAAGTTTCTTGTAAATATTCTGACTAACAACACGTAGTTGAATGGAACAACTAGCTGCTTTCAAAGGCCACTACACCTTCATCATCAGCGTTCTTTCTCTTTGGTCCACTGTGTGTGGTGTCAGTTGATGTAGATTTCTGCTTAATATATGTACGTAACTTTTTATGCAAATGGAATATGTGAATTGTTTTGATTCATCGTATTTCAATTTGCTGAAAGCTTTTTTGTAATGAAAGCTCAATTTTTGATTATATATATTGATTTATTAAGGCTAGTATTCATTATCCTGTGGAATCCTACAACTTTTGACAATATGACAGTTTGATGTACTCAGTTGTTATAATATAATGCAGGCCCTTGTTGATATTGATATAATACAATTAATTTTTTTTTTAATATCAATTAAATTATTAATTGATTTTGAACCTACAACGCTTTTCATAAATACAATTACGAAATTTTAAGTCAAAGGAAAATCAGAAAAATATTTTCAATTAAATATATCAATAAATAGTTTGTGGAAATTTCAATATTTATTTTTGTTAGACCTCAAAGTTATTTAATTAAAGTTATTGTTATATTCACAATGCAAATTGTGAAATTTCCGTACAAATTTTGACTATCATAATTTTTATATGTATATCGAAACGATATTTGGCTTGCCTTTGGGCGGAGTCGAACGGTCAATCTCTGGACTAATAAACTAACTTAATTACCTCTCGGCTAAAGAGCAACTCGTCATTAAATACGCAAATAATGACTACACACGAAACATGTTTCTTCAACATGTGCGCATTCTGTTATGATAGAATTTAACAAATAATTTCGTTGAGTAATTTAATTGACTAGAAAGTATCAACAATGATGATTTTTAGTTTTTAATTTAAATGTTAACAATTTAATTTGTTGGTTGCATTTTGATGATATTTTTTTCTGTGTAGTCACATAGCAGCAAAGTTAAAGTATGGTGCGCATACGTATACATAATTATGCACAGATCTATGGATATAACGTATACGTTGCTTTAGATCATGGTCGGGCCAGCGTTACCGATGTGCGACTAAAGTCGCATTTTGCCCCTTTTTCGAATGCCTTGCCACTTTTTATGCCCCTTAGTTTTAAATCCCATTTTAGTATCATTTACATTATTTTGTGCCCCTTTTTGCCCCTTTTTGTTCAACTTTGTCAACTTTAATTTTTATTTTTACAATAAATGTAAGCAAATTTGTACAGATTCTACCACATTCGACAACAAGATTTTATTTCCTATGTGTATATATGAAAAAATAAAATTTTTTTTGGGAAATTGACAGTATGGTGCAATATTATTTTCTGAGTATATGGTGTTAAAAAGCCTTGGTATGAATCTTTTCATTTGTTTAAGATTTTTATATATGAAATTATATACACTCATTCATAGATAATTCTAACTGTATTTTCCGCAGCCAAATTTGATAAAAGCACATAATTTTAAAAGGTGAAAAACTTTATGCTAAGGGAAATAATATTGTATGAAAATACCACACCGAATTGCTATCATCAAGTAATGCTTTTGATTTAAGTTCCCATGAAATTAGTTCATCATGTGAGCCTATTATCTTCAAAAAAAAAACCAGTAAAAAAGAAAAAGGCAACACGAAAGTATTCCAATGATTAGGAAAGACGGCATAAGTGGTTTCAGATGGATGCAGATACCAAAAAACCTATTTGTGTTTTATACATTCAGTTGCTCATCTGCCGAATGAATCAATGAATGTCATGTTAAAACAGCCACACACGTGGCCAATTCCAAAAAAACAAATGATGTAAAAACATTCGAGCTTTTACCACAAAAAATACCGATTTTCGAAGGAAAGTTGATATTGCTGAAATGCAGCTTGTTTTAAAGATGATAAGATGAACCCGTTTAAGCAAATGGACAAATTGGCCAAATTAAATGCAAAAATATATCCAGATTCGCCAGTTGCAAGGTCGTCGAGTTACACCTTATTTCTTTATCTTATATTATAAAGTGAAATTAAAAAAAAAACACATAAAGCATAAATTAGTACTCGTATTACGAAAAAATTAACAAATAGACTAAAAGTAGACACTTGTCAGCCCATGCTTTCTGCTTTAAATTTGTTTCAAAACGATTTGGAAGAATGGATTTCAAGTAAAAAACTTAGTAATAAATACAAATGTACTATTTCAAAAGAAAGGGTATTTAAGGTATTTAATAACTACGAGTATGCATAATGCCTAAAAAGAATAATATTATCCTCTTCAGAATCGAATTTTCAAATTTTTATCAAAACTTTATATGGTTGCATTATGCTGGTTTTTAAGTAAATAAGTGATATGAACCATGTCCCAAAAATGTATTTATGTATTCTTTAATTTTTTGTATATCTTAAGAACTGGGGCCAATTACTGCATTCGATATCCAACGAAATTTCCATTTATTTTCTGTTGGAATTTCGATTGATATCGAATGCAGCAATTTGACTACTCTTTTATTACTAACATAGATTTTATGATCTTTTTTATATAATAGCTATCTATACTACGTTTATACTGGTCTTATTTACAAATAGAAGTATATATGAAGACTGTGAGTCAAATAAGCAATTATATAAAGCAATAAGTAATTGTTCTCGTGAATTAGTAAGTTACAATTTTTACTTGCGAATAACACGTGCTTATAAACGTGGTATATGAGTTCTCATAAAATTTATGTTTTTGTACTTCTTATACATGAGAAATTGTTGCTTGTTGTTTGTTTTAAATAAAAATAACTTAATAAATATGCTTGTTTCTTTAATTTTTCTAGATTTTGAAGTTGCCTCTTTTTTTCTTAGAAATCCCCTTTTTGTGCCACTTTTTTTTGAAAATCCCTTTTTGTCCCCCTTTTTTAAATTTTTAAACGGTAACGTTGGGTCGGGCGTTTCTTTGCACAATTTTGGTGAGAACATTCATACGTATTCTTATTCTCTTTCATTTAGTCGTCGATGAGACAGCGACGAATGCACATCAGGCGGATGCTTACATATTTTGATCAATAATATCTATCCAGCAAACACACGTGTTTCATTTCAAATTGATATGCGAAAAATATTTTATTATAAATAACGTATTTGGTAACATACAATGCCTTTTATGATTTAAAGAAAAAGGGAATATGTCACTAAAAGACATTATGATGCTTTTCAAAGCGATATTCATAAGTTTAGTGGTAGGGAAAGAGAACAATTTTAAATAAAAATATAAACATTTCTTTGGAAAAAAATGGTTGCTATCAGTGGACCATACCAAAATAAAGTTTGAAAAAGTTGTTTACAATTGACTGTTTGCTTAGAAAATTAACTATTTTCACTTTATATTTTAACTGTGGGACTTTATGTTTGGTGGGTAGCTTGCAAACTGAAAACATTGACAGTTTACCAATACATTCACAGCGCCCACCACTGCTTTAGATGCAAATGAAAATGCTGGTACTCACTTTTGAGAAACTGCAACCCTGATGAAATGGAGGTAATGAAAATTGCCAGGGTTGCATTTTCTCAAAAGTCGATTAATCATGTCGAATGGTAAGTACCAGCCTTAAATACCAATAAAACCTTATTGATCTACCTTGGTACGACCTTCAACAAAAATGCAACTCTGGCATGATAGATTATTGCTGGTTTTTTTTTTAATTTCCAGAAACTCCGGCGTAGACTAGTAACGAATATATTACCAATAACTGTAGAAACTGTTAAAATTATGTTATCTCTAATGTACAAAATTGAGTTACACATCAACTTATGAAATCATTTCAAAGCTCATAACTCTTGCAAATGAAGACCGATTTTCAAAAGTGTTTAATACCTTGAAAATTAGAATGTGGAATAATGTCCTTGATAATATTTTCATATAAAATATTTTTTTTACTAACATTCTCTTCTTAGTTAATATCTTTTTCTCACAAATAAACATAAAGTTTATCCGTGTACTGGTAAATAATAGAAAGTTTAAACTATTACACTTCAGTCCATTAACAGATATTACAAACCATTTAAATTGGTTTCTATTAAGTATACGTACATATATATACCTTAATATAGAAAGGCCCTAACTCATAATTTTTTGAAATCGAGATTTTTTAATTTTTCGATACATCAAATGTTCTTCTATAGAAATATAGAAAAAACTCGATTTTAATGAAATAATGAGTTAGGCTCTTTCTATATTAAGATAACGATATGTATGTACAAATGAAATGAGGTCATTAACAATGTATGCGTATGTTTGCACAATAAAAATTTTTTAGCGACTACATATCCAGACACACATACATATGTACATGAATGCGTAATAGAGTTCGACCGATTAATCGGCTTCGGCTTCGGCCTTCGGCCAAAAATTGGTAATCGGCCAACATTCGGCCTATGGCAAAAATAGGCCGATTAGCCGAAGCCGAATATTTTTCATTCCAAGCTTGAAAAATAAAAATATGTTTGGTCGTTGCTCGCCGACAGTTTCTATTGTGTTTAACGTTTTGAAAGGGTTGCTTTGAAATACAACCCTGTTGCTTTCTATTTTCTTTTACTTGGACGTTCTTGTGAGTGATCATATCAAAAAGCAATCTAGAAATTGCAAAATAGTTTTGTTTTTCTTGTTATGTATCCAACAAATATTACAGCTATTTCAGTGATCTCAAAAAAGCAAACTTTTTTCTTAATTCATATAAAACGTAAGTATCATTTTTAAAACTTAAAGCATTCGGCTTCGGCTTCGGTTTTGGCCGAAGCTTAGGATTTTAGCCAAAGTTCGGCTTCGGCAAAAAAAACGCCTTCGGTCGATCTCTAATGCGTAAGTGCACTTACCCAGCTATCCCTATCAATTGCAGAAGAGTCTATTGTAAATCGTATGCAGAGCGTTTTCAATCGCAGACGAGCTCATAGTTTAATCGTAGAAGATGCTTCGCACGGGAGACTGTTACCGAAGACGATTCGTGTACAAGAGCCAGAGAAGGCACTTTTATTAGTCGCAGATGCAATCATTTGGGATTTATCTAGAGATTATCTTACAACACTTTTTTTTGAAGAACATTGAGAATCGCACGAGGCTCTTCAACGTTAATCGTATATGAGCCAGTGCGAGAGTTCTACAATAATAATTCGATAATGATTTGGGGAATCGTACAATACTCAGTGTGCTTTTTATTTTGCAAGAAAAATATGAAAAAAACAAATAAAATTTTTTAGTACTTATTAATACAAAACTTTTCTTCATTATTTGTTTAAAGACTATTTTATGTACATATGTATGTATGTATGTATGTATGTAGATGCAACAATTTGTTGTATAGTGCTATTATAAAAAATAAGAAAACACTTGATACAACCGACGAGATTCTTATTCAAAACTCAAATGAAGACATCAGCAAAGAAATGAAGAAAATAATAACAATCTATAACAGTAAATATGAAAATAAAAAATAGAACTAAGATATTTTAGGTAAATGTATCGTCGATTAAACATTGCAAGATTTAGAAGAGAGAGTTAAACAGAAATGCTACAATATCACTCTCCAAATAATCAGCAGAAGATTCGTTTAGGAGTTGTATATTAAAAAGCATGGCCTATTAAACATCTCTTGGCTAGCTGGGCACTTATAAGCATGTTTATTTACATATACACATGTAAGTCGTAGTATTAACACCCACACTAGCGTATGCATTTACTAATTGAAATATAAAAGTTTGGATAGCAAGTAATAAGTAATAAGTAAGTAATAGCGTGCATTAAATTTAATATGGCAACGTTATGAATTAATGAAAAGATGTAAATTGAAAACAAGTGATGGCGATTTTTAGTAGGGATGTAACGAATACCAGTTTAGCGAATGCGAATGCGAAAACGAATAATACATTTTAATTTTTGCGAAAGCGAATGCAAATATTACAATACGTTAAAAAAATCACATGAAAATAAATTTATCTAAGAACATGAAGTTGTGTTGTATACATAGATCTACTTGAGTCTTGAATTCAGCAAATATTTATTAATTTATTAGAAATAAAAATTGTTAAACTGAAAGTTATATGAAATCATATTAAAATAAGTATAGATAATAATTAAAAATAAATTTACAAAATGTTAGGCAATCAACCCATTCGTAGTTTGGCCCTAAGACCTTGTACTAAGTTCAACAATTCATTTAAAATGCTGCCAAAATACATATTAAGAAAGATTGGAATGAATTGTTCATGAAAAATTTTTCCCGAAGTAGTACTCTGTTCATAACATATGAAAACATATGAAATATGTATATCTTCAACATTTTAAGTTTTCATGCGAAATAATATGAGTAGCACTTGTTTCGCAAAAAATTTACAACAAAGAAGGATTAGTTAATATTTTTGCATTTAAAATTTTTCGAACGAAGTAATGATGTGCTTACCATTTTTCAGAAGTTTTAACAGACTAGTTTCTAAGTAGAAAATATTTTCGCGCAATTCAAGCACTGCCTTTTCTTTTTCAAAAACTGGAAAATATTTCCAATATTTTTGTCTTTAGTATTCGCTTTAAATATTCGCATACATTTTAGCGACTGCAAATAGCAAAAGTAAGCGAGTTATTTGCGAATGCGAAAGCGAATGCAAACCTTCGTTACATTCCTAATTTTTAGTACCCTGAATAGCAAAACAGTGTTTCATTTGAAACTAGTTTCGAACATTTAGAAGGTGTTGCCATTATAAAAACATTTGCGATTTTTAGTTCAGAGTTTACAGATACAAAAATTTCACTATACAATGCAAAAAAAAACTACAAAGTTCTAGCAATTGGTTAGGCAGAGAAAACGAAAAAAAATGGAGTTCTTAAAGCATAAATCTAAAAAAATTAATAAAAAGAACAAGTAAGAGTGCTTTATTCGGCTGTGCCTAATCTTATATACCCTACATTCATGTAAAAAATGGATCATTTGCTCTAGTAATAATTTATAGTAAGTGACCTGTGAATATTTTTCAACTAAAGAATTTTATTCAAAGATTTTATTTTCGATATTAGCAATAGTTCAATATATTATTACGCACTATGTTTATAAAAAGTTTTTTATATTATTTATATTTTCCGTCTTTAAAATGAATGAGCAGAAATTGATTAGAGAAGACTTCAACAAAGATCAGCACTTTCTAATGGAAATTTATTCACCCACATCTAAAGCAACTTGAATCTTCATATGTATGTAACTATCAGTGAAATATTTTTGGCAGTACAATTTACGAAAACGACTTAAGCCTGGTACTCTATTCACAATTTCGTGCGAAATACTGTCAAACTACATATAAAAGTATTTGGTATGAAATATTTGCGAAATAAATTCGCAAGAGTAGTACTCTGTTCTTGGTGTGAAAAACACGGAAAATCATGTCTTTCCATGCAAAATTAATCTGGCATCATTTTAGTTTAGCTGCGAAACAACATGAGCAGTGCTTTTTTCGCACGAAATTTTAACAATGTTGCATACTTTCAAGCAATAAAAGCGAGAAATTTATTTAAAAAAAAAACCGCGAGTTGGGCTACATTTAGTACATTTTCACAACTTCGAACAGAGTACCACCCTTTACACAGAAAAAAATAGATAATAAGAATTATATTCAATAAAACCATGTTATTGAAAAAGTATTTTAATTTCAATAATATTTTTCATTAACTCAATACAATATTTATCAATACCGCGCATTTTAAAATATCATTTAATATAGTTTTCACAGACATCGGCTGAGAAAATTTGTTATTTAAATGTGTAGGTGTTTATCTTGCTTCTGATGTGCTCTTGTTGCTGTTCATTTTGATTGCTCGTATTGCATACGTGTAAGTGCCGACAAGAAGCCTTTTCCTCGGGCCTGTGTTTTTTCTACTCAACAAAGTTATGTGTTAAATTACTATATGATAACGCAATGCGCACATGTAGAAGAAACATAAGTGGTCATGTTTTATGTGTATTTCTTATTTGAATATCCAATAACGATTTGCTCTTTAGCTGATTGGTAATTACGTTAGTCTATAAGGCCCAATAATTATATGTCATTTATCTTTCAAATGCACTTAAGTACCGAAGTCATTTTTTCAGTACAAAGTTGAGAGACATTTAAGTGATCAACCTTGTGTACTTAAATCACACTTAAGTTTCACGAGCATATCATATGTTATTGTGCTTGTGTGTGTTTATTGAAAACATGTACATGAACATCATGTGGGCGTATTAAAAAGAATTTCGTTTAGTTTTCATAAATATATAACATATAAAATATATAGTTTCATATCGTGGAAAAGTAAGTTAAAAAAAATTAAAAAAAAAAAAAAGTTAAAATGTGCTTTTATGCAATTTTAACTTTCTTCATTTTGATAACCTAACATTTTTATTTATAATACGCAGCTGTTGCTTAAAAAGCCTTCCATAATACTGGGAAATTTTGTAGTGCTGCCGTACTTTCAACGTAATTTAATAAGAACTTTAATTAACCACTGAAAAAACGAATCTACATTTTACTGCCACTTAAATTTAAGTGGCAATTAGCTAAATGACATATAATTGGGAAGTCAATTATTGGGCCTTAATATTACAAAAGTATCTAGTATCTCAATTCAAACTTCCCATTATCAATATTGCACGTTCACTCATATAACGATATTATGTTAACTATTTATTCCTAAAGAATTTTTCAATTTTATTCAGCAGGAAGGAGCAGGTTCTGGAAAAGGAACTGGTTTACGTGGCTGCCTACTGCACGCAGGCATTCAAGTAGAATCTAGATGATTCCTTTTTGAAATAAAAATTAAGTAAAAAAAAGGAATTGACTGAAATGACTGTTCTTTAGCGATATACGAGTATTTTATCGCCATTCATTAAAAATTAATAAGAACTCATTGCAAGCTGTCAACGTATGAACATCCGATTTGAAACATAATTCACTAATTGTCGTAAGACTAATTAGTGCCCATATTTATTTTGATATTATATTTTCATATCAAATGAACACATATGTATAAAAAAGCTCTTGACTAAAGATCTTCCTAAAATATGTGTTTAATTAAAACTAAATGATCGCATATTAAGATTATGGAAAGTACATAAAGAATAAAAAATATATGTAGGTATCTCCTTTAACATTTTTGGTGAAGGGTATAATAAAGGAAACGACTTCAATACTAAGCAATAATGAAGCACTTACACTTGCACGAAATCTAGTAAATTTTAATGGAAATCTTTATCCAAATCTTTATTGTTTACACATAAATTTTTCGACATATATCAATTAAATTCTCCAAAACTACAATCAATTCACGCACCTTTTTAAATACTGGCGTTAAATTTCATCACTAAGTTCTACTAGATTTTATGTTGATTTTAACAAAATCTACCGACTAAGTAGATTTTGTTTTGCATGGGAAATTTACAAGATTTTGCTTGAAATCACGCTAGTATTAGATTTTTCACTACAAAAGTTTTTGTATAGGTATAAATTATTACAAGTCTATAATAATACATTTACATTGAAGCAAAATCTAGTACTAACGAGCTTTCGCTAAAAATCTTGTAGATTTCGATCTAGTTAAAATCTAGTAGATCTTACTGATGTAAACATAATTTTTAAAAATGTATGAGTATATAAAACGTATATTTCTGTACTCAATAACATTAAAGTTGTTTGGTTGAATTTTAGGAAATTTTTGTTGTCAATGGTTTTTGTTTTGAATACAAAATCTTGATAAATACCAAAAAAAGACTTGTTGTAAACAGTAAAGATTTTTATAAAGATTTCAATAGCAGTCTTATAAGCAGAGAAACCAGAAATATACTCTAAAAAGAGTGTTTTATGCGCATTCAATATGCAATAAAAACTTGAAAATATGCAACAAAAAGTAAAAAATTTGCTCTTAAAAATAAAATAAATTAGTTTTTTTGAGTATGAAAATATATTTTTAATTCAAAAATTCATACAACATTTATATGCAAAAAAAAAAATATAAATAAAATAAACAAAATAAGGAAGCAATAAAAAAATTAACAAATTGTAACTGCGGTACTAAAAAAAATTATTTAGGTTTGAATTGCACGTTAAAACAAAATTGCTTTAAAATTTTTTTACTAAAGCCAGTAATACAAATTATTATTTTTTTAAAACTTAGCTACAATTTCAAAAGAGATCACGATATCAGATATAAGGCTTCGGAACAGTATTTTGGATAATTAAGACAAGATTTTTATTTATAATTTAGATTTCGAAATAAAAATCGTTCCGTGTCACATCTAAATACATACGAGTACATTGACAATGTTCCTTCAACGTCTACTCCGTCTCAAATAGCAAAATAGACTTTTATTGAAACTATGTCCGTAATAACTGCGTAGTATATAAGCAAAATGTATACACTACATGGAACATTAGAAATGAGATTTAGATGACGAAAAATAAAACCAAAAATTTTGACCAACACATAAGCTTAAAAGCGTATTAAAATAAAAAATTCTATAAAGTAGTATCAAAACATGCCCTAAAAGCGTAAATTATGCTCTAGAAATTAGATACTAATGCAAAGACTGATATATATGCAAAAAATATATTTAAATTATAAGATATGCAAAAATATGCTTTAAAAGGTAAAATATGCAAGAATATGCACTAACAAATCGATGCCAAAAATCATAAAAAGTTCTGAAAGGGATAAATATCTTAATTCCGAATTAATACATCACACAAAAAAAGCATGCAATAGCATATTTGCGGTTTCCCTGCCTATAAGCTAATAATTTAATTTAATTGAGATAACAGTGTTCGCACTTCAGGAAGTAAGATTTTATTAGGGGGTATTCAAGAATTTAAAGGCATAACATTTTTTAAATGGCATTATTCGACTTTCCTGATATGGGAAATGAAATATAATAACAAAAACCACAAATTCAAGCTAAACCAAAATGGATTTGCTAGTACGAGAAAGTATGTAGTCTTTCTACCATTCTGCTCATATTTCCTTAATATTTTATGACTTCAAAGCCTGGGAAGGTACATTTTTCAAAAGAAGTTACGCTCAGTCAATGAATGCCTAGTACTATTACTAGGTGATAGTGATAGAGATAGGTGGTGAATTAAGAGATAGAAGAAAGCTTAAGTTTTTTTTACAACTCTGGTTTTTTGCGCGTTTTTAATAATGCAGTGTTGCAGCGCCTCTGTTGTTAAATGAGGCATATTAAATGTTTTAAGCTGTGTTTAGTAGCCATTTTATTGGTTATTTTACTTCGCCGATGATTCTGCTACAAAACGAAAGAGGGCGCTCTAATGTTACATTATAATTAGTGTCTGCTAAAGTCGGTATAGTTCAGTGACCAGTGACTGTCACTTCATCACATGAACTTTCCTACAACAACTGATACAAAGGAACGGTAATGCACATCAGAAAAATGCGTGGTGTTGTTATTTTGGATACCGGGCTCGAATTCAGGACCTTCGGCTTTGTAGTCAACGTGCTAACTGCTTCCGTCAACACCACCCTCATCTGAAAGTTTTCTTAATAAATTCTAGGTTTTTTAATATTTTCACTTCAATTACCTACGGCCTTATGTATAATCTACAGCTGGCATGAAGTTAGCATAAGTGGCAAAATTGAACATGGTCTTAACGTGTTATGCCATACAATTCTTGCATTAAAAATCATGCTAGGATTTAATCGTGTGTTAAAACTACATTATGCCGCGATCTTTAATGTCAAATTGTATAGAGGAACTCATCCAACTCATTAACACGTATTTAAATTTCCCCACTTGTGCTAACTTCATGCCAGTTTCTGATTATACATAAGGCCGCTAGTATATAAAGGGAAACTAAAAATAAACGAAGAAAAATATAGTCAATAATTTATTTAATTATTGAATTTAAACACTGTATTCCACTGGGACATTCCGCAATTAATGACAATTTTAAAAGCTTGCCATAAAATAAGCACTTACAATTTATGTACATACATACATATCGTCGCTGTTTTAGCTAACTGTTAGGTCAGACATTTTGTAAATTTTACAGGAGAGGAGCTTTTATGATTGGTTTCTACATGTATTCTTATGTAAACGTCTGAAATATTTTTACTGTTATAGGCTCGACAGTAATGCTTACAGTCATACAAATTGTGGGCAAAGGTCTATTATGACTCATAAAGTCTGATAGTGGACTTAACTAATTTTTCAAAATAATGTCAGTTAGGTCAGTCAGTTAAAACAGCGACGATATGTGCATATGTATGTACATATGTATATGCATAAACCAGCTGCAAACTCTTACAACAAATTTTATATCACTTTGAAAATTTGCATGCCAATCGGTCGGTGCAAGTGTGTGTATGTGTGTGAATATAAGTATGTGTGTATGTGTAAATAGTTGCATCCCTGCAGAAAATGCGAATAGTAAAATTGTAGTGATTTACTAGTGACATTGTCAGTAGTACTACCGACCAGGTGTACCCCAGCCAATTAAATTATCTATTGACATTTAACATTAGCTTGTCATTGAAAATCCACCACTAGACTGTAGCAATACTGACTAAGTAGTTCTTTTGGGACCACATGAAGACATTGGCACCAAAGATTCACTAGTAAATTTTAGGGGCTCTAGTCTACAATATCGATATTTCCTCGCTCGATGTCAATAGTAAAATTGTAGTGATTTACTAGTGAAATTGTCAATAGTACAACTGAATAGGTGTACCGCAGCCAATGTAATAAATGCCTATTGACATATAACATAGGGTTGTCATTGAAAATCTACCAGTAGACTTTAGCACTATTCATTTACGACCATATGGAGACATTTGAACTAAAGAATCACTAGTACATTTTAGTGACCCTCGTCTACAATTTTATAAGGGTTGGGGCAACAAATTTAAATACATACATACGTACGTAACATTATTGCATATCATAATAAAAAAGAATAAATTCAGTAAAGTGCGACTTTGACTCGCGCACGAAGGGTTCCGTACGTTGGGCTTTGAGCATTTTTTAATACAGTGTTTTTCTTTTTTCTCGTTTTGGCGATTTTTTAAATTTTGGCGATTTTTTTTTTAATTTTGGCGATTTTTTTCATTTTGGCGATTTTTTTAATTTTGGCGATTTTTTTTCATTTTGGCAATTTTTTTAATTTTGGCGATTTTTTTAATTTTGGCGATTTTTTCATTTTGGCGATTTTTTTCATTTGGGCGATTTTTTCATTTTGGTGATTTTTCCGGTTTTTTGCGATTTATTTTCGATTTAGAAATTTTTTTTAATTTGGTGCTTTTTTTCGTTTTGGCGATTTTTTTTTTGATTTTTCGATTTTTTTTCGGTTTGGCGATTTTATAATTTTTTAGATTTTTTTGTTTTACCGGTTTTGAAAATTTCAATAAGTTTGCTCCTACCGTTTCCAAGATACAGCAAGTTGTCAAAATTACATAGTCGAAATAACATTAACTGATGGTACACCCTTTAATTAAAATTTTTAAAATTTTAGTGTTAATTGTTGTAGTGTGTATAAATATACACTAACTTTACAAATTTCAAGTGCATATATATACAATTGTATGTATATTACATGGGATTTTACCATTTTTCGTTGCTCGTTTTGGCACACCCTTTAATTTCTAACTCTCATGTATTTGTTGTTGTAGCGGCCAAGGGTATACACACTGTGTCCAAATTTCAGGTCCGTAGCTCTTACGGTTCTCGAGAAAATACCCTGTGACGGACAGACGGACAGACGGACAGACGGCCAGACGGACAGACGGACAGCGTAGCGAAAACAATAGGGTTCCATTTCACCTTTGGTGTACGGAACCCTAAAAACTAACTATTGACGCGTTCATTGACAATGTCACCAGAAATACACTAGAACTGTTGTCTCTAACGTATCTCTAGACGCGCATAAAAGGAAAGTTGTCGACATTCCAACTAGTGCAATTGTCGCTAGAGAAAAGAGTGTTGACAAAGAGACATATGGTTCTAGGCTGCCTAGAGGGATGTTTGTATATAAATCAGTAAATGTGTAAGCAAGCACATGCCTGTGTGTACTCGCATTAACAGATTGATACTGTATTAATGCAGCGGAAAATAATAATAAGAAAGTTTGAGTAAACTTTTGCCAGGAGTACTACTTTAAATTGTACTTGCAATGGAAGTGCTCCTACTTGCCTTCATTCATCATGGACATCTTGGTATCACTTTCATGCACTTGACTGAGCACTTATAAAATACTGTAATTTTATTACATATTGCCTCGAACGTTTACAAGGACATTATGGTGTACATACCAAGTCTTTCAAATATTAAGTTAAATAAGCACCAAACGTTTTTAACAGGTTATTGATATTTATATCATTATTATTATTATTATTTATTAAAATTTTGTTTTTGTTTTCAAGCAAATTTCCAAGCACTTTATACGAGTAAAATTCAAATAAGATGTGAAAATTTTTATCATGGGAAATTGTTGCTGTTTGTAGTGACTACATTCAATGTGCATAGCAAAATAAATTTAATTAAGTAATGCAAGCAAAAGACGTGCCAAACTATTAATGCTTTTAGTCAGTGGTTCCCAGCAATTTTTTGTTCATGGACCCCATGCTTATTAGTTTCTTTTCCATAGAAACCCAGTAATATTTGGAATGGATTTAGTTTTTTAAGCATTATTTGAAAGTGTTTTATGAAATACTATACAATCTTTTAGATATTCATCGTTTTAAGTACATATTCTTGAAAATATTAAGGATTTTCATCAGAATGTTCAAAAGCCTCGCAAAATGTGCAATTGTGCATTTTTACACTCTCGTAGATAAAATATCAAAAATTTTATAGAAATTTATTTACACAAACCTGTTAAGTTTGCCAAATAATTTGGTTTCGTAAACTTAAGCAGTGCCATTGTGCATTTTGAAAACAACAAGTTTTTGCCTTTTTGGCTTTCTTTAGATATTTTTAGACACACAGACATACTTTTTTCTTTTTATAGAAATATATATATATATATATATATATATATGTTTTTAAATTAAAAATGGCTTGAAATTTTCTTATTTTATTTTAATTAAATGAAATGTTTTTTTATACGAATGGGGCTTCATGAAACAACCCAGCAAAAAATTTTTCAAGATTTTGTAATGGGTAGTACTCTTTTAATGGCTTACAAAGTACTTATTTATCTATCTATTTTATGTGTATAATAATGACTGTCGTGTTATGAATAAAATAACAACTTATTTATATCATTACGTGGAAGTACTTATTGTAGTACTTTCTAGTTAATAATAAAATATATCTAGAGAATTTTTTTTTATTTATTGATCGTGTTACAAAATTCTGATTATTTTTATTAGAAAAAATTGCCAACTAGCTTTTGAATCATTTTAAGCAAAAAGTAATCTACAAAATTTTGCATATTTGTAAGCCGTAAATAACCCATTAAATTTTGAGTACTTTTAGGCAATCAGTAATATATTAAATTTTGCATGTTTGTAAGCAAAAAGTATAGGGTACCGCATATTTTTTGAACTTCTCAAACAAAAATCATGGGTTATTCAGTCATATTGTAAGTACTTACGACAGAGGAGTACATACACTTTTTTGCATTCTAGTAGGCCAAGTTTTTTGCTGGGAAGTCTCGCAAGTTCGCCCAATTTCACAAATTGCAATTTTAAGAGTTCTCATGAAAACCCTTATTGTATTTCTTCACGTTCTTCCAAACAAAATTAAACATCAAATAAACTCGAAAATTTCACTGATTTGAATAAATTTTGATTTTATGTAATTAAAAATTAAATTATTCGAATGAATTTTTTTTTAATTAAAAACTTAATTGATTTAATGCAATTAATTAATTGATTAAAAGTAATTCAAATTAAAATAAATAAAATTTTAATTTCATTTATTTAATTAAAAGTTCAATTCATTTATTTATAAAATTATAGATTTAAATAACATGTTTTAGTTGCTCTAAATAAAAATTAAATTAGTTTAATTAAACGCTTAGTTGGCTTGAAGAAAATCCTAATTGATTTAATAGAAACTTTATTTGAATAATATAAAATTTTAATTGATTTGAAGAAAAAATTAATTCAAAGAAAAAATATGTACTTCAAAAGCCAAATATTTTTAATTCTTCTGCATATTTTTTTTTTAAGAGAAGTAACACTCAGGCAATGAATGCCTACTACTATTACTAGGTGTTATCTTCTTTTAGGAAAGGAATAGTGATAGAGAAGACAGGTGGTGAAGGGAGAGATAGAGGAAAGCTTCATTCTTTTACAACTCTGCTTTTTTGCACGTTTTTGATAATGCAGTGTTGCTGCGCAATCTGGTGTCAAATGAGGCGTATTAAATTTTTGAAGCTGTGTTTTGTAGCCATTTTATTGATTATTTTACTTCGTCGATGATTCTGCTACACAACGAAGGAGGGCGCTCTGATGTTACATTAGGACTAGTATCTGCTGAAGTCGGTATAGTTCAGTGACCAGTGACTATGCCTTCATCACTTGAACTTTCCTACAACAACTGATACAAAGGGACACTAATGCACATCAGAAAAATGCGTGGTGTTGTTATTCAATGACTGTTGGATACAGGGATTGAACCCAGGACCTTCGGTTTTGTAGTCAACGTGCTAACTACTTCAGCCAACGCCAATTAATTAGATCAAGTAATATTACAAAATATCAATTTAGACAATATACGAGGGCGGTTCGGAAACTTCTTAGCCTATCAATGAAAGAGAATAGTTAGTTTTTCAAATATATTTTTATTTTTCAATATAATCTCCTGAAACTTCAATACACTTAGTCCAACGCTTTTCTAGCAATTCTATCCCTTGATTAAAATACTTTTCCTCAAGGTCTTCAAAATAGTGGTTTACAATTTCATTTGAGGTAAAACGCTTGCCAGCAAGGATTTTTTTAGATTTGGGAACAGGTAAAAGTCACTGGGAGCCAAATCAGGAGAATAAGGTGGGTGGTCAAGCAACTCGTACTTTAATTCGTTGATTTTAGCCATTCTTAAAACACTCTTGTGCGCTGGTGCGTTGTCTTGATGAAAAATTATTTTTTTGTGTTGTAAGCCAGGACGTTTTTCTCGAATTTGTACATTTAATTGATCCAAAACGTTGCAATAGTACTCTGAATTTATTGTTTTACCCTTTTGCAGATAGTAAATCAATAAAATACCTTTGAAGTCCCAAAAAACCGTTGCCATAACCTTACCAGCCGATTGAATTGTTTTTGCCTTCTTTGGGGCACTTCCTCCAGCTTCAGTCCATTGTTTGGATTGTTCTTTTGTCTCTGGAGTATAGTGGTGCATCCATGTCTCATCAACAGTTATGAAACGACGCTTAAAATCCATTTTATTTCGCTTAAAACGATCCAAACAAGCTTGAGAATCATTCATTCTTATGCGTTTTTGGTCGACTGTTAACAAATGCGGCACCCGTCTTGCAGAAAACTTTTTCATCTGTAGTTCTTCATGCAAAATTAAATGGACTCGATCATTTGAGATGCCCATGATATTAGCTATTTCACGCACTTTTATTCGTCGATCATTTAATACCATATCATGCACTTTGGCTACAATTTCTGTTGTTGTTGCTGTTTTTGGACGTCCACTACGTGGTTCATCTTCAATGCTTGTACGACCACGTTTAAATTCAGCAACCCAATTTTTTACTGTTGCATATGAAGGAGCACTTTCACCTAACACATTCACCATATCATTATGAATTTCTTGTCCCGATAAACCTTTTTTATGTAAATATTTAATGACACCACGCATTTTTAATTTTTCCATTGTTAAAAAATCGCGGATGCGTCTTTTATGAACACCTGTTTCTATATGAAGGAATTGCCAGATCGAAACAAAATTTAACATGTGTTCATAGCAGAGATGGAAGTTTCCAAAACACTTAACTTTTTTCTGTTTATACTGCGCTTTTTGTGCTAGGCTAAGAAGTTTCCGAACCACCCTCGTATATTGCCTAATTATGAATAATAATTTACCGGAAAAATTTCCTTTTTTCCACTTCGCCTTTTATGAATTACCATTAATCCGGCAAAAAAATTCCCGATTTAAAAATAAGTATTCTCAATCCCAAAGTATTTGGAAGAAAACTAATGCAAAGCTTTAAAAATTAAATTTGAAAAATGTTGTGAAACATTAGTATAAATATTTACTTAGAGAGGGCGTAAGCTTTTAAAAAAAATTAAAAATAGTATAAACTCGCCTTAAAAAATTGTAGTCACTGTAGTGTAGTAGCTAAACATTTTCGAATGCTTATGTTAATTTACTCAAAACTTATTCCAAACTGAAGTGTTTACTTATCATTAATAAAAAGATATTTTTTAGAATTTTTTAAAACAATTTGATTCATTTTTGTTATTTGAAAAATTCATAACTGTATCCACCAAAAAAGTTTTAATATTTTTAGTACTAAAGCCGCAAATAGGTTCGTATTGTCAAATTTATTCATCAAGTGCTCTTTTGCATCTGAATACGTATGAGTAACCTGACCAGACATCCCGCTTTAGGCGGGATTATCCCACTTTTCTGAGGTTGATCCCGCCTTGAATTTCTATCCGGCTTTATCCCGCTTTTTAGAGTTTTGAAATTTGTTATCTCTTAATATATTTTTATTAATATGTAACTGATAAAAATTTATTCCAAATATTTTTTAGTGTAGTTATTGTTTAGTTTTTTTTGGATCTGGCAGCTCCTCAAATGAAAAAAATAAAAATACAAACGTACACACTCAAAGATCCTTTTGTTACAGTGCTTTATATGTGCAGACATTCTGCTGCTTTAGGAATTTATTACCAAGAGGGCTTATTAGGAGAATAACAACTGACATTCACCAAACTGTCAATAATAAAATAAAAAGTTCTTGCTTATTTTTTTATAAAGAGTTTGACACATTGGTGTAGTCAGTTGATGATAATATGGACTAACAAGGCCACTTGCTATCATTCGCCTTAAGTTTTTGTACATTGTTTTGTATAAAAATCGTATTTTGTTTTGTAAATGAAGTCAAAAAATCTTTAATTTTATTTATTTTACGTTACTAAATAAAAATTTTTGTTAATAAAAACTTTTGTTTATTTAAAATCGATTCTTTTGAGTTAAAAACTGTGTTTCCTAAGTACATACGAAACTTTTTATGTGCGTATTACACATCCCGCTTTCAAATAGTTGTTTATTTAAAAATCCCGCTTTTTGGCCGTATTTTCGTCAAAATCCCGCTTTTTGAACGATCGTGTCCCGCTTTTTGTAAAAAGCTTCTGGTCACGTTACGTATGAGTGATGCTGATGAAGAATAATATATTTCTCATACGTAGACATTTCCATAATTTGACAATTGCGACTATCAGTGCAGTAGTGGTGTAACCCACATTGGTTTTTGGTTGATGTTCTTTTAATAAATAAGTTTATTACATTACCAACTATCAAAAAAAAAAAAAAAAGAGTAGAGTAAGCTACCTTTTGCTATTATGAAGAATATGGAGCTGAAAAATCGTTTGTGCACAGATTATAATATAGCAAAGTAATAAAGCAATTAATTAATTAAATAGAGCAATTGTTTAAGTAAGTCGTTGTGGGTTACAACACTTCTGCGCTGATAGCATCAATTGGAATTGAGAAAATTATTATTTAAAACAACGAGGACATTTAAACGGCAGTCGAAAGTGTTATAGCATTAGAATGGTTTATTTCAAAGAAAAATCAAAAGCAAATACCAATTATATTTATGTAATTTAAAACATTATGACACTATGACTACCATTTCAATCCTTCCATATATGTATATATAGACATATCGCTCATTTACTCAAAGAACATCATAAATAAAAAAAATCCATGCAAAATTAATCCTCATATCGTTCTTCATATTGTGTAAAAATTGCACACCAATATCTTGTTTACTCAGCTCTTTGCGAGAAAACTAAAATTTGCTTTTCCCATTAAGTTGTGTGTAAATTTAAGACGCATTTTCTGCCAAAATGGTTTTTTTAGTTACGACGTTCTTTTAGTAAATGCGCAATATTAACGTATTATACATATGTATATGTTTATCATTAAATAGATAATAAAGTACATTTTAAAATTGCTATCATATGTAGAAAATAAAATTAATTTAGATACTAACAAAATCAAAAAATTGTTATTCATATCATCATCTCTTTTCCTACTTTAATTTTGAAAATTTAATAGAAAATTAGTATTGGAAGGAAGAGTTATACATTTTTAAAATAACAAAAACAAATATTTTATAATATCTAATCAGTGATCAAAAAACATATTGCGGAAACTTTAAAGATGCAAAAATATTGTTACGAAAATTATTGGGCCACTAAGCAAATTTTGCTTGAAATCAAGTGCAAAGCAAGTCTTATTCAAGTCACGCAATCAATTTTTTAGAAATGAATTAGGCTTGATTTACACTTCAATTCAATAGCCTTCTCCAGTAAAAAGGGAACTTGAATTCAATTCAAGAACCAAATCATTGATCATTGTGGACTTCATCCCAATATGTCTTTCATCGTAGCTTCAATACCACCTCCTTGTTATTAAACTTGACAGATGGCATTAGCGCTAACTTGAGGGTTACAAGATCAAGTTTTGCCTTTCAAATTTCAATACAAGCACACTTTTTCACTAATACCTGCACACATTTAGAATTTGACTTCAAACTTTCTTTCCGATTGTGTATTCAAATTTATAGGCAAAAAACAACTGACACCAATTTCAATGAGCACACTTTTCGTTTTTGTTTTGAAATATTCTATCGGCATAGTATTTTTGTATTATTTTATTACACATAATGTTATATTCCTCCTAAAAACTTTAATTAACTTTAAATAAATATTATTAGGAACAAAAATATGTAAAAAATATAATGATGTGTTGCGGTTTATAGACCTAAATAGAAGCCATGAAGTTGTGTGTTTAAGATGTTTTCTTATCAACGGCATATTGAAAACAAATTTGCTTGAAAATTGCGTGCAGCCTACGTCACAGCTTTCAATTTAATTTACTTTTGACAACCAGTATGTGTGAAAAACTTGAAGGCAAATCTTGGTCGTGTAACTGTAGCGTAATGAGAATAATAGGAAACTATTCTTGCTCTTTTCACTTGACTTGATTAAGGGTTTTAACTCTATCTCCTTTTCGATTATGATCCTTAAGTTAAGAGACAAGTTTGGTTTCTCTAGATCTGTGTGTAGATTGATAGTGTTTCTTGAGCGCCAAGAGCCTATTTGTAGAACTGAATGGCTCATATTCTTAACGTCGCGTCCTTATCTCTGGTGTTTCCCAAGGATCAGTTTTTGGACCGTTACTGTTTATTTTATACGCGAATGACCTTCCTGATATTTTAGATATGGGTACATGCCGACCGTTCCTTTTTGCTGATGACGCATTACTCCTGTTTATCTCCGAAAGTGAGTGTGTTACTACTCTAGAACATAATATAAACTCTTTCCTTGATAATATTTCTAGTTGGACTGATTTGAACTCCCTTGCCAAAAATCCCCTTAAGACCAAAGCTATGACCCTTGGATTTCTTGACCGACTTACACCTAATCTAAGTTTATCTCTGTGTGGCCATCGTATTGAGTTTGTGAGTGAGCATAAATGCCTGGGAGTAATTATTTATAATCAATTAAACTTCTAGTCCCACATTGGATCTATACATAGTAAAGTGTCTTTCGTTTTGCGTAGGATCTACTCTACTTATATTTATCTACCATCAAGGGTTAGATATAGGGTGGCTAGCGCACTTATGATGTAGTTAGTTCTTGGATGTTTATTCGGGGACCACTTTGACAAACTTAATGAATCTTAGGCGAGTTGTTAATTCTATTATTAGATACGTCTACAATATTCGTAGACGGGATCATGTCTCTGATTATGTTGCTTAATTCTTGAGCTGCTCATTTCATGATTTTTTTCAATTCCGAAATTAATTCTTCTTTTACAGGACGTTCAAGGGTGGTATTGTCACTCAATTGTGTAATCGTTTTCATTTTTCCCGCTTCACTATGAGTAAGCAGTTATTGGTACCAAGGTTAAATTGCGCCATTTTTGTTAGAGCATATCTTGTTAGAATAGCTCGTTGGTGGTTGAGTTGAGGACTTTCTCTCATTCTAATAATATTTTCCGCCTAAAACTTATTCGACAATTAAACCCTAACTCATAACAAGTCTTTTTTTTACTCTTTGCCGAATTTCATTTAGGCTTTTCTTATACCTAGTTGGTTCGGAGATATTATCTTTACTGTATCATTTATAAGTTTATATTTTTAGGGTTCCGTTCACCAAAGGTGAAATGGAACCCTTTTGTTTTCGCTACGCTGTCCGTCTGTCCGTCACAGCCTATTTTCTCGAGAACCGTAAGAGCTACGGACCTGAGTTTGTAGACCTTTGGCCGCTATAACAACAAATACATGAGAGACAAAAATTAAAGGGTTTTCCAAAACGAGCAAAGAAAAATGTTAAAATGAGGGTGGCGTTGGCTGAAGTAGTTAGCACGTTGACTACAAACCGAAGGTGCTGGGTTCAATCCCTGTGCATTAGTGTCCCTTTGTATCAGTTGTTGTAGGAAAGTTCAAGTGATGAAGGTCACTGGTCACTGGTCACTGAACTATACCGACTTCAGCAGACAAAAGTCCTAATGTAACATCAGAGCGCACTCCTTCGTTGTGTAGCAGAATCATTTTTAATTAATACGCCTCATTCAACATCAGGGGCGCTGCAACATTGCATTATTAAAAACATGCAAAAAAAGCAGAGTTTTAAAAGAATGAAGTTTTTCTCTATGTCTTGCTTCACCATATAAAAAAAACCAAAAAATAGGCATACAATTGTATGTATATACACTTGAAATTTGTAAAGTTACTGTATTTTTATACAGACTTCAATTAACACTAAAATTTCAAAAACTTTAAATTAAAGGGTGTTCCATCAGTTAATGCAATTTGAACTATGTAATTTTGACAACTTGCTGTATCTTGGAAACCGTAAGAGCAAAACTCTTGAAATATTCAAAACCGGTAAAACAAAAAATCCCAAAATTATAAAATCGCCAAACCGAAAAAAAATTGCCAAAAACAAAAAAAAAACCGCAAAAACAAAAAAAATCGCCAAATAAAAAAAATTTCCAAAACGAAAATAAATCGCAAGAAACCGGAAAATCGCCAAAATGAAAAAAAACGCCAAAATGGAAAAAACAACAAAATTTTAAAAAATCGCCAAAACGAGAAAAAGAGAAAAAAGCAAAAAAAAAAAATTTAGCTGAAAAAACGTCAAAAACGCAAAAATGCCATATCAAAAAATGGTAAAAGCCCAACGTACGGAACCCTTCGTGAGCGAGTCAAAGTCGCACTTTACTGAATTTATTTTTATCTCATTTGATGAGACAGGCTGAGGAGCCAGATAGGTTAGAATATTTAAATAATTATATAAGATTTAAAGATATAAAAATTGTATTTGAAATTGAATTTTTTATTAATACATATTGTTGTTATAATTAAGTATTGTTATAATTAATGTTAGTTCTTTTAATTATTATTAATTTACTGAGTTTAGTTAACTCAGACATTACAATAATATTATTACTATGTAATACGCGTTTTTGGCCTTAAAGGCTTTTGTATTACATTATGGATGAAATAAATAAATAAATTCGAACAGTTCAGTTGTATTACAGTTCAATTCAAGCCCTGAACTATACTGCAATTCAGCTTTGTATTACAATTGAATTCAAGTATATTTCAAGCTTCAAAAACAAGGTTTTTAAAGTAGAAAGGAAAATGCAATTCATTTGTTCTCTAACAATAATATTCTGCATATCTACCTTCACTATTCTTTTCACGATTTGAATCAACTTTTGTTTTTGGAAATTTACTTTTTTATTTACGGGTCAAAATTTGTATAACCGACGAACAGATTTTCCCGACCTAAGTTGTCTTTTTGCACGCACGTTATTTAACTAAGATAAATATACAATTTTGGACTTCCAGCTTCTGTTTTTCCTGAGATATGGTGCGTCAAAAAACTAAAAAATCATTAAAAACACATATAAGTGGTCCGCCATTATTGCTCATATCTTCAAAAGTTATTAAGATATAGGGTCGAAATTGGTCTCGTTTAATAGGTATTGAGAATAGCTTTTAAACTACATTTAGTTAAACTTTTTTTTCTGAAAGGTCAAAGGTCACTGTCACATGATTTAAAGTTTGGGGAACTATATCTCAAAAAATGAAATTGTTAAAATTCTTAAAAAAATATATGTTAATCCTGACAGTCTCTTCTGCATTTTGTGTCAAAAAATTTGAGTCAGCTCTTATTGGTTCCTGAATGACAGTGATCTTTGACCTTTCAGAAAAAAAGTATCTTAAAAACTTTTGACGATATGAGCAATAACGGCAGACCACTTATACGTGTTTTTAATGAATTCCCTATTTTCCGAAGCGCCATATTTCGGGAACCACAAAAGCTAGATACCCAAAATTTTTCAATTTATATTATTTTAGTACTATAGAACATTCGTGTAAATTTTTTTTTCATTGATTTAAAATCATTTATATTTTTCACCACAATTTAAATTTAAGTAATAAATGAATTATCTATTTGACAACCCAGTACACACAATAACCAAACTTCAATACAACTTGAGAATAAGCTTATAAAAAAGTGAATTTTAAGCTTTTCGTTTATAAAATGTGAATTCACAAGCAGTTTTTAACAATGCTTGAAAAACTCTTATCATGCACAATTTTTTTAAAGTATGCTTATCAACGACAAATATTGTACAATACAATAACTATGAGGATTGAAAAAATTGCGCAAATTTATTAAGTATTTCAGGTGTACGAGTACAAATGGTTTTAAATTTCAAAGTGAGTGGCCGTGCAATTTTGTGTTTTTGTGTATCAAACTGCGAAAAATCTATGTATAAATCAAAGCACGAAAAAGATAAATTGTTATAATTAGAAATGAATGAAATTGAATTAAATAATTACAAATAAAATTTTAATTTTTCAAAGGTCAAAAAAAAAAAATATTGAAAAATAAGCTTATTTTACAATTGCAAGGATAACCCCAGCAAAAAATTTTCAAGATTTTGTAATGGGTAGTACTCTTTTAATGGCTTACAAAGTAATGATATGTACATACTTATTTATCTAATTATTTGATGTGTATAATAATGACTGTCCTGTAATGAATAATATAACAAATTATTTGTATCATTATGTGAAAGCACTTATTGTAGTATTTTCTAGTTAATAATGAAATATATCTTTGTTAATTTTTGTTACAAAATTTAAGTATTTTCGCATATTCTTCAATATCCATTTCATATATTTTTTTAAGATTATGATTTTTAACAATCCCAAAAAAATTTACAAGTTTTACAAAATTTTATTTATTTTTATTAGAAAAAATAGCCAATTAATTTTGAATAAGTTTAAGCAAAAAAGTAATCTATAAAATTTTGCATATTTGTAAGCAAAAAATAACCCATTAAATTTTGCATACTTTTAGGCAATCAGTAATCTATTAACTTTTGCATGTTTGTAGGCAAAAAGTATACTTTTATGAACTTATACTTTTTGAACTTCTCAAACAAAAATAATGTGTTATTCAGTCAAATTGTAAGTACTTACGACTGAGGAGTATATACACTTTTTTGCATTCTAGTAGGCAAAGTTTTTTGCTGGGACGTTATAGTAATAATATACCTGTAATATTATCGCGAGGGTTCCATTTTGATTTTTCTACAATTGTAACGAAAACTTTCAAGCTTGATGCTTACGTTAGTAAGCTTATTATAATATTTTTCTCAAGCCATTCAGAATACTGGGAAGGTTATACATATGTGTGTATGTATCTTGTTTGATTTTTTATTTCAAAATATTTTCAAACTTGAAAATTATTTGAAAAAATGCTTGAATTCAACTCTGTTTCCAGTTAAATTTCAAGTGCTTGAATTTAAATTTTTTTTTAATGCTTAGTGTGAATAATCATGATTAATTTGGTTTTTATGCTGGAAAGCGGTTCGATGAACAAAATTACGTTTTTCCATTCATGAGCATTTTATTTGTGAGTGTGAAGGATCGTAAATAAAAGATTCTTTTCGACATGACCAACGGAAATGTTGAGACCAAGTTACCCGTAACACCAACAGAATTTCAGATTTTTGGTGAGTTGCAACAAATTAAATTATTTTGTGAGAAATAATTGCTTAAGTCTTTTGTGTTGTGTCATCACAGTTCATTAGATTTACTAATTTAATTGCCAATTTCATTAATTTTACTGAGTATTATGGAAATTAAAAAAAATTATAAGTGATTCACTAAATGTAAATTAAACCAAAAGGATTCATTAAACCGTTTTTTATACGTTTTAGCATTCCATATATGTACATAATAAGGAAAAATAGTGTTAAGTTAATAAATATATTAAATATTTAGTTTGGCAAAGACACACATCTATGTATATGTACACCTAAATATACATACCCATACATACATATATGTATGTATGTCTGTAAGTATATTATCATTATGTTTCATAAATTGTCGCCGAAAATGAGACACCAGCGAACGATTTGCAAAAAAACCAAGTTGCAGCCAAAAATTGCATACTTATTTTTTTTTTAAATGTTCGAGTACAATTTTCAACGGCCCTGTTAGGTAAGTTGTTCCACATAAATTTAATATGTAGTCCTGTTGCCAGTGCGACATTAATGCATGTTTCACACACAGCTGCACAGTGGACAAAATATAAAAGAAAAATGTATATATTTTTTTAGATTCCAGTCAATACAAATTTAAGTTCTTTTATAAAACTTTTAAATACTTTAAATTTCCAGCAGGCATTTATAAATTCATTAAACCGATTTGCTTGATATAAAAGAGTTCTTTCTATAACAGCTTATGTATCTTTTATCACTTGCAGAAAACGACAATTCTTCTAACAATAAAATAAATAAAAGAAATTTAAAATAAATATAAGGTGAGCCTTTCAGTACAACAGGGATTGTATTTCCCCACTTGAAATTAATGCTGCTCAATTGCTTGTTTAGTCCACTGTTTGGCCGTACCGACACACACTGGGGCCCGTCCATACGAGGTTGTGCTCAAATCTCAATATTTAAAATTTTCGAATTTAACAAAAATAATTCTATTGGAGTAATCGGTACAAAATATCACATCACTGGTAAAAATTGAGGCCCTAACTACTATCAGCTGTTAAGTACCTCAACTCAAAGTTAGTTGATTGTGGAAAATAACACGTGTTTTATAACATACGCAAGCTAAAGGAGGATTTTCATATATTAATTTCTGCCGTTTAAAGTGAATTATGTCGTCTATCAATCAAGGTATGGTAATTGTTTTATATAAATTGTTTGATAAATAAGTTCATTGGTTTTTGATCTATGACTTATAACTTTTGGTAGTGTTAATTTTTTTGTAGTGATTTTTTTAAACTAGCTTTTTTCAAAACGCCCAAATTTATATATTTTTTTGATTTTGCAATAAAAAGGGAAGGTTTTGTATATTACTAAACTGAGAGGGCTAGCAACATAATTTTGTACCGATTACTCGAACCGAATTATTTTTCTTAAATTCGAAAATTTAAAAAATTCAGTTTTGAGCACAACCTCGTTTGGACGGGCCCCAGTGTGCGACACAGAAATATGCAACGCTTCTAATCCATTCGTTGAAACAGCAAATAAAAGTACAACGTAAGCGAATATTTTACTCAGCGGCCAGCAGACGAAAAATGTGAAGAAGAACGAAATAAACGGTATTTTATGCTTTCGAAATATAAAAGGGATAAAGATAAACTCTGTAAAAAAAGACGAAAAAAGAAGTAAGCTACAGGAAATAAATTACGTCGCCAGTGGAAATATTTAAATGATTTGAACATAAATTACTAAAAAGAATTGTGACACATTTCCAGGGCATAAACGGACAAAATGTGAAATGCTCTTGGAAACAAATTTACTCACACAGTGCTACAAATGTATGTATGTAAGTATGTAAGTATGTATGTCCCATAAGTAATTCAAAAGAAATATTTTCGTTTAATTCCAAAAATTAAAAAAAAATAAAAAATTGCTGATATATATATTGAATAAAAACGACTTAGATATAAACAAATTGTTAAATGAAAACGTTTTAAGGAAATATTACACTGATGATGCTGCTAAGAGTTTAAGACTTAAAATTGTATCGTATCTCTGCCTTGGGCTGGGATATTGTGTTTATACTGTACCTGATAACTTAGTCATTAGAAAGAAAATATTCGAATAAATTTATATGAAACAAGTTTGCTCTAACTTGAACAATTTGTAAAATTTTTAGCATTAATTTCGACTTGAACCAAGTATTTTTTTTACACGCCTTAGTTTAATTTTTATTTTTTTAAATAAAAAAATTAACATATGTATGTGTTCTGGCTTTCACATCGTTTTCACATTTTTTTTTGTGAAATCGGATGTTAAAGCACGCCTGTGTAGGTTGAAATTTTTTTTTTTTTTTTTGAATGCATGATTTTTTATTTATTGTATCTTCATATATGAACTAACAATAAGTATTCAAATCTTAAATCTAAAAATATAATTAGGCCCGACCAGTGTCGGACATAAGCTTAGTAATAGTTATATATAATACATAAGTAGTGATAGTCAAAAGGAAAAAAATAAAGTATTTTCAAGAAGTCCCATCTGGAGTGCTATGAATAAGAGCCCATGTGTCCCTCTTTTTTAGGCGGATGTGTCCAGTAAAGTTCAAAATATTACGGGCAAGCGGATTAGGATGTGACTCGAGTTTTGTTAAATATTTGCCAGCGTATTTTGCAATTTCTTCAGTCACTAGTGGCATATTTAAATCACGATGTATATTTGAATTTTTTATATACCATGGAGCCAATGTTATTAAGCGTAAAATTTTGTTTTGCCTTCGTTGGATTCTCTCGACATTAGAAGCTGAAGCAGTGCCCCATAACTGTATTCCGTAGCACCATATTGGTTTCAAAATCGTCTTGTATATTAAAAGTTTACAATCTAGACTGAGTGAAGAATTTCTACCAATCAGCCAATGTAGCTGAGTTAATTTCAGTTTCATTTGTGTTAGCTTTGAGTCAATATGGGGCTTCCATGTAAGCCGTCGATCAAGGTGTATACCAAGGTATTTTACGTGTGAATGTTGAAGAACAACTTGATTGTTGATTCGAATAGGGGAACAAGTATCTCTTCGCAGGGTAAATGTTACCTGGACACACTTTTGCTCGTTTACTTTGATTCTCCATAAATTTAACCATAGTTCCAGTTGTGTAATATGTTCTTGTAGATATCGGGAAGCCTCGTGAGGGTTTTCGTGCATACTAAGGCAGGCTGTATCATCGGCAAACGTAGATGTATGAATATTGCTGCTCAAAGGCATATCACAAGTGTAAATCAAATACAAAACTGGCCCCAGTATGCTCCCCTGTGGCACACCGGATGATATAGATTCGGGCACACTCATGAAGTCTCCTTCCACAACCGTAAACTTCCGGGTAGTAATATAACTTTCTAATAGCTTCAGAAAATTTATTGGTAAATATGATTTCAATTTTAAAATAAGACCTTCATGCCACACTTTATCAAATGCCTGAGAAACGTCGATAAACAGCGCAGAACAATACTTCTTTTCTTCAAATGTTCTTCTTATAAATTGAACCAATCTATGAGTTTGTTCGATGGTGCTATGCTGACTTCTAAAACCAAATTGATGGTCCGGTATGCACCCATTACTAACTAGAATTGGGGACAATTTTGTCATGAGCAGTTTTTCGAAAAGTTTTGACATTGTTGATAGCAGACTTATTGGCCTGTATGACTCAGCCTTGGTAAGGTCTTTGCCCGGCTTTGGAATCATTTTAACTTTGGCAAGCTTCCAGCTATTTGGAAAATACTCCAGTCGTAAAATGGCGTTAAAAATAAATAATAGGATTCTAATTGCAATACGAGGCAACTTTATTAGCATCTGGTTACTAATTCCATCAATACCCGGAGCTTTCTTCAGGTTAAGTTCAGCAATTACTTTTTGTACATCACACGTTCTAAATTTTATGGGTCGAGGGGGTAGCGCCACTACATTCGGCAAATCAATAACACCAGTACACGAGTTAGGGGTAAATACTGATTTTAAATGCTCAGCAAATAGTTTACCTTTTTCAGTATCGCTTCTTGCCCAACCCCCTGTAGATGTACGCAGAGGTGGTTTAAACGCAACAGGTGTTTTAAGCTTTCTAGCAGCGCGCCACAAGGAGTAATTAGATGCTGGTGTGGCATCAAGACCTTCCAGATAGTTTTTAAAAGATGCAGTTTTTTCAAATGCAAGCAAGTCTTGGAGTCGTTTAGTGCACTCTTTAAATCTGATTTTATGTTGTGGTGATCTGTGCTGTTGCCATTCCCTTCTAGCTCTTCTTTTTTCACTTACAAGACGTTCAATATCCGTAGAGTAAATTCTATTAAATCCAGTCTGCGGGTAGGAGGTAGTCGCATGTTCAGCAGCCTGTTTTATATTTTTGATAAGATTGCCAATGTTAAATTCAATATCTTCGGATGTTCTTAGTATAATGTTTTCCGTACAATGAGTACTGAGATATTTTCTGAACCCCAGCCAATTAACACGGTTGATCGTCTTCACATACGGGTGAGGTAAGTCACTACTTAGTGGGCTACAAATTGTAACGATCGTGGGAGAGTGATCGGAGGAAAGATCTTGAGACGCTTCAACATGAACTAATTCCCTAGAAATATTTTTCATGACTCCAAAATCTATAACATCCGGAATTTTTTGTATGTCCGTAGGCCAGTAAGTGGGCTCCCCACTCGAAATGACGTCCAAGCCCATTTTTGAAATTGTGTTGAACAATGCCCGACCTCTAGGTGTAATAAGACGCGAACCCCAGAACGTATGTTTTGCATTGTAGTCGCCAGCTGCTACGAAGCAAGGGCCAAGGGATTTGTAGAAATTCTCGTATTGGTCCTCAGTAATTGCGAACCTAGGAGGGGAGTAAATTGATGATATGACAAAATTAGTGCAAAAATTTTCGATACAAATATTCGTTGCTTGTAAATGTTCTTCGCAAATGTTGTCAATAATATAATGCTTGAGTCTTGACTTTATTAAAATTGCTGATCCACCGCATGCTCTTCCTCTCGGGTCCTTTGAATCATATAAGGTGTAGCCATAAATTTTAAAAAGGCTTCTCGAAGTCAAATGAGTCTCAGAGACCAACATTATATCAATATTTTTTTCCGTGAGGAAGTGCTCAAGTTCATTTTTATGTTGGCGAATGCCGTTTGCGTTCCAGAAACATATTGTTAACGTGTTCATGGCTTATTAAGTATTGCTTGAAGCAGAGTATTCTGCATTCGCAGCATTTCTTGCATCATGCTAGTCATACTTGTTGTAAAATTGTTTATAGTTTGCACCAGATTTTCAATAGTAGCTTCAAGGCGATTAAAATTAAAGCCTGAGTTTGTATTTATTGAAGTATTTGGCCGTGAAACATTTTGTGTGGGAATAGAGCTTGTTTTTGCAGCATCGGCATACGATACACGTGAATTAACTGGTTGGCTCACTTGGGCAAGAGTGGCGGAGTAAATGTTTGCTGTTTGTGCTGGAGCTACTTTAGGTTTTTGCCCCATTGTCTTTTTAACGAAAGAATATACACGACAACCTCTGTAGTTAGCAGTGTGATTTTCTCCACAATTACTGCATTTTTTGTTACTTTGATCTTTCGGTTTATTGCAACTAGCAGTACCGTGCAATTCACCGCAAATAACACAAACTGTAGGTAATTTGCAGTAAGTTTTTGTGTGGCCATATTCTTGACAATTATGGCACTGTACGGGTCCAGAACGCTTGTGTGGTTCTTCAACTGTTATTTTTCGGTATAAAAGATATTTTAAATTATAAATTGGGTGCGTCTCATTTTTTCTCAATTTTATATCATTCGGCTCAAGTTCAACGCGAAATAGAGGCTGGGGGATCTTCTCCCTATTTATTATATTTGAAACATTTTTTACCTTGAATCCCAGGAGGACGAGTGCGTCTTTTATTTCTTCGGGAACAACATAAGAATCTATGCCCTTCAATACGATCTGCAGGCCTTTAGCACTCTTGAGCTGGTATGTGTAGAAACTTGTTTTATTTTTTTCAAATTCAGAAACCATTTTACGGAAATCTGTTTCGTCATAAATTTGAATTTTCGTTTCATCGATATTGCCACGTTTTATTGGAACAATGTGAAATTTTTTCTCACCAATGACCGAAATTAATTTCTTAATAAGAGCGTTTGAATTTTTTTCTCTCAAATATATTGGTGGCGGCTTGGAGGTTTTTTTCTCAGATATATCAGGTGTGTCGTTGTCATCTTGCAATATTTGAAAACGATTAGTGGAGGATGCGCTGTTATCCCTAGATACCTTTGAAGCAGATGCAATTTTATTAGAATTTGGGCTTCGCCCGCGCTTTCCCACCATTATATATCGGTCCATTCCGACTTGGACCTTGGGTTTTGGGCTACTCTTATTTATATTGACAATTTGGGTAAGTGATGAACACGAGCCTGAATCGGATGATATCGCTGATTTAAATGACGAAGTAGTAGGCAACTGTAATGTTAACAAATCACTAGTTGACATTGGACAAAGCGAAGTTGATCGCTGACGAAAAATTGGCTTAGCCGTTAAAAAAAGTCTGTCATCAGGTTTTTTATTTATTTTGTTTATATTAAGAGCATCAGAACTCACAGTAAGTATATCATCAGATTTTTTATTGTTATCATTAAGATCATCAGAGCTCACAGTAAGATAGGCATTTCTGCCGTTATCACTCACTTCACAATTATTTGTTTTTGAGGTACTCATATAGAGTATTCCTCAAGGGCACTTTGTTAGTGTATTCCTCAAGGGCACTTTGAGTTATTTTGTTTACGGTTGTTTTTGTTTTATTTTTGTTTTAGTTATTACTGTCTATGTAAAAAAATATTAGCAAAGCAAAAAAAGCTTATTTATCAAAGTTAATGTACAACGAATATTATGTACTACAAATATTTTTTTGTATGATTTTTTTTATTATGTATGTAAAAAAAAATCCGCTAATACGTCTGTTCACTATGAAGGTACAACGAGAACTCAGGTTGAAATTTAGAAAATAAAAATTAATAGTATGTGTTCTTGCATCCGATTTTAGATGAAAACGATTTTTAAATGGACGATTTCAAATTTTTAGGTTTTTTCGTGAAAAGTGAAAAGAATACGAGTTTTTTTGCCAAAAGTGAAAACGAAAAAACCTAAAAGTTTGAAATCGTCCATTTAAAAATCGTTTTCATCTAAAATCGGATGCAAGAACACATACTATTAATTTTTATTTTCTAAATTTCAACTTAAATAGGCGTAGGATGTGTTTTAACATCCGAACTCACAAGAAAAAATGTGAAAACGATCTGAAAGCCAGAACACATACAATAGTTAATTTTAAGCAAAGTTAAATTAGACTGTTTAAGAGAATGCTGGCAGAAATATCTGGCATTAAAAGAGCAAAATGATGGCTAAGCTATCAAATGGAGTTATATATATGTATCATAACTGGCAGTAAGTTTGCAATCATCTCCCTCATTGCAATGCTTCATTCGCATTACGAAAATTGTATCATTAGCTGAAAAAATATGATATATACAACGAAATATTTTCATTCATGTAACGACATGTTTTTACTAAGGCACCTTTTAGATTAGGCAACTTTACTTGCGCAAGTCTTGTGTTTGTGGGTGTGAGAGGAAAGGTCGGTTTGAAGGGGAAAGAATTGCCGAGACTTGAGTACAGACTTGCTTGTACTTGGCAATTCTGTACTTCTACTTGGCAATTATGTATATTCAAGTATATCTTTAACTAAATAATTTTTTTCTTCAACTTCCATTGTATACACCAAATTTAAAACCACTTTTACAATTACAATGAATATAAAAATGAAACAAAACGTCAACAAATTAAGAAAATTCAAGCATAATAAAATTAAACTTGCTCAACAAAGTTGCTGAATGTGAACATAAAAGCAAGTTCAAAAGAAAAAAATAAAAATGAAAATTATACTTGCGCAATTAAAGTTGTCTAATCTGAAATGGGCCTAAGCAACGTACCTTTTCAAGTTTTAAATGACAAATGTAATTATTGCAATGGAACTTTTTAGTTTATACAATGAAGTGGCGTCACACTTACATTTTTTAACGAACTATTTCACAGAATTAACAACTACTTTTATGCATATCATGACAGTATTTCAATACTGGGACGTACACAGAGAAAAAACTGCCTCATAGAATCAAGAAGATTTTCTCTATGAAACGTTTTTAGGCTAAGGGGTATCCCAGCAGAAAGAAGCGAAGATTTTTTCATAGAGATTCCTTATTGTTTCTATGTGGTAAATCTTATTAATTTTTATCAAGAAGAAAACCACATAAAATCAAGAAGAAATCTTATTATTCACAACTTTTTTTTACCCAATTTCCGTTATTTTTGGCACCAAAAACACAATCCATAGAGAAAAACTTCTTGATTCTATTAGGTTTTCTTATAAATTGTAAACTATAGGGATTTCTTATTGATTTTAATAGGTTGCCTTATTGATTTTTTTAAAAAGGTTTTCTTCTTGTTTTTATTAGGCTATCTTATTGATTTTTTCAATAAGGGTTTCTTCTTGATTTTAGTAGGTTCCTGATTATGTGTAAAGCATCTTATTGATTTTTTTAATAAGGAAATCTTCTTGATTCTATTAGGTTTTCTTATAAATTGTAAACTATAGGTATTTCGTACTGATTTCAATAGGTTGCCTTATTAATTTTTTTTAAAAAGGTTTTCTTCTTGATTTTATTAGCCTATCTTACTGATTTTTTTAAAAAGGTTTTCTTCTTGTTTTTATTAGGCTATCTTATTGATTTTTTCAATAAGGGTCTCTTCTTGATTTTAGTAGGTTCCTGTATGATTATGTGCAAAGAATCTTATTGATTTTTTTAATAAAGAAAACTTCTTGATTCTATTAGGTTTTCTTATAAATTGTAAACTATAGGGATTTCGTATTGATTTCAATAGGCTGCCTTATTAATTTTTTTAAAAAGGTTTTCTTCTTGATTTTATTAGCCTATCTTATTGATTTTTTCAATAAGGGTTTCTTCTTGATTTTAGTAGGTTCCTGTATGATTATGTGTAAAGCATCTTATTGATTTTTTTAATAAGGAAGTCTTCTTGATTTTATAAGGTTTCTTGTTATTTCGGACATACAGACAATTTTTTTCATGATCTTTTTCATTTTTGTATAAGAATGTTTGCACAATAATTTTAATTGTTATTCAGGCTGCTTGTAAGCATATTGGTTAGAGTGCTTGTCTATCAGGTAGAAGTTTGCTGGTTCAATACTTGGTGAGTAAGTTAGTTAAGAAATAACATAATGTGTATATATGTATGTATAAATAAATAACATCTACAATATACTACATACATACATATATATGTATATGGTATAGAATTTAAATGAAAATACACAAGTACAGAGAATAAAGACGCACTTTTTTTTATTTTTTATTGAAAAAATCAATAAGATAACCTCATAAAAGCTACAAGATTTCTTCTTGATTTTTTCGAAAATGTTTTCTCTATGAAATTAATAAGATTTCCTTATTGAAAAAAACTATAGAGATTTCTTATTAATTTTGTTCTATTTTATGAGGTATTTAGTAGGCACTGTTTTCTCTGTGTAACATATAATTTTTTGATGATATTGTATCATTGTTTTAATAACATAAGTCACAGTTGTAATGACTCTGATTCATTAATTTAATGTATTTAATTATCATTGTATTTTATTAATTTAATTATTCAACTTACGTGTGTATATTGGCATAGGCATCAGAATAATGATTGTATGTATATAATTGGCTTCCCCTGCCAAGATTTGAACTTGGAACTCATCGTGTGGTAGTCAACGCGCTTACCGCTGCAGCCACAACAACTTTAAATATAATGTAGATACACACTGAATACATATATATCAATACTAATGAAATTTTAATTCAACATTATTTAATTGATGTAATTAATTTAATATTATTTAATTAATTTGAAAAGTTATAACTTATAAATAAATATACATAAATACACATATTTAAAAAAAAATACTTTAACTTATCTCCAGGATTTGCACCTGTGAGTACAAGGATAGCATACTTTCTACTAGCCAGCAGCCGGAAAATTTTTTTTCATTGTAGTTACAAAAATATTTCATTAACGTTGTAACAAAACAATAATTTCCATAACTATAGATTAATTACAATTGTGGGTTGATACTTTGATCTTCTTTTATGTCACCTAATCAATTTAAAATATTTGTTTGTATGAATTCGTGCCATTAATGATACTACGAAATGTAAAATATTAAGCACCAGAAAGGTTTCATTCCCTTAATGAAATTTGCATCAATTTTTTTCTTTCAGTGTAGGTGTATATACCACATCTTCGATTGTCCAAGAATATCGCAAAGCACTTGATACATTTGCGCAGCACTCACATATCACATTAAGCACATTTTTCTTAAGCTATGTAGCCACTTTATCAAGTATTCGCGTAGACCTCAGTTTATATCTGAAACATCTATGATATTGATGTGACTGTGTACGGTGAGGAATTGAACTATGGCTGTCGAGTTAAAGTTCCACCCCTGACAATTTTGTTTGTTCACGTGCCCATTTTCCAGCCTCCAACTGATCTAATAACCATTAAGCGAACACACATCACTGCCTTAGTCGGTTAAGTCTTATTTGCTTTGTAGTTATTTTTTACCCGACTGCCAAGAACACACAGTGCCTACTAAATACCTCATAAAATAGAACAAAATTAATAGAAAATATCTATGGTTTTTTTTCAATAAGGCAATTTTATTAATTTCATAGGGAAACCCCTTGTTTTTATTAGGCGACCTCATAAAAAAATTACGTCTTTATTCTCTGTACTTATGTATTTTCATTTAAATTCTATACCGTATACATATGTATGTATGTATGTAGTATACGAGTATTGTAGATGTTATTTATTTATACATACTTACATACACATTATGCTATATTTTTAACTAACTTACTCACCAAGTATTGAACCAGCAAACTTCTGACTGATAAACAAGCACTCTAACCAATATGCTAACAAGCAGCCTGAATAACAATTGAAATTATTGTGCAAACATTCTTATACAAAAATGAAAAAGATAATGCAAAAAATTGTCTCTAGGTCTAATTATAGATATAAAATAACAAGACACCTCGTAAAATCAAGAAGATTGCGTTATTAAAAAAATCAATAAGATGCTTTACACATAATCATATAGGAAGCTAATAAAATCAAGAAGAAAACCTTTTAATAAAATCAATAAGAAATCCCTATAGTTTACAATTTATAAGAAAACCTACTATAATCAAGAAGTTTTTCTTTATGGATTGTTTATTTGGTGCCAAAAATAACGGAAATTGAGTAAAAAAAATTGTGAATAATCAGATTTCTTCTTGGTTTTATGTGGTTTTCTTCTTGCTAAAATTAATAAGATTTACCACATAAAAACAATAAGGAATATCTATGAAAAAATCTTCGCTTCTTTCTGCTGGGATACCCCTTAGACTAAAAACGTTTCATAGAGAAAATCTTCTTGATTCTGTGAGGCAGTTTTTATGTATAGTATATATGTTTTTTTATTAAAATAAATGAAAAACAATATTTTAAACACAATTTCTGAGATTTTATATGTTTAAATGTTTAATTGATTTATAAATTAAAGTGTGCGTGAAAAATTGAAAAGAAAATAAATTTGCATAAATTGAAATGCTATAAGAAAAGTAAAATTACGTTGTCCTATTGTATACGATGAAGAGAAATATCGGCATTTTATTTTTGTTATTCTGAAGACGTTCTCTCACATATTATATCAGAGTTAATCGCAGTTGTGGACGCTATGTAACAGAGGAGCATTTGAGCCAAAAAGCTGGCTATTGTTTCTTTTTTTTAGTTTATATTGCTTGTGAAAAGTTATTGAGTACCCCTACATCAATGAAACTTAGCAGAAGTATGCCTTATAGTTCTAGGCTTGAAAATAAAAACAAATCGGACAAAGGGGAAAAAGTTCCTCTCTGAGAAACTTACCCTACCTCTGAAATATTTATTTTTTTTCTTTCCATACTTTTGTTTAGCAAATTCAAATTTTAGCGTTGGCAAAACTCCAAAACCTTAAACTTGGACCTAGAAGATGCCATTTTCATCCCCGCTTCCTTTTGTGGGCGGTGACAAAATATTATTTGCAAAAATAGTGCGAATGTTAAAAAAAATGTACTACTTGTGCCTTTATATCATACAAATTAAATTTTTGTGCTTTTATGGGCAAGGAGAAGTATCCTTCCTCTCAAAGCAAATTATTTTATGATTTCTTACTCATATTTACCTATGCAAGATGAGCAAAAATATAAAAAAGTTGAAATTTTCGAAAAATCAAAAAAAAAAAAAAAAAAAATGGCGCAAGCTTGCGCAAACTTTTTTCTTGCGTCTAAAATTAAAGATTTTAAATTTTATTGTGGTAAAAAACCTTCACTTTTAAAAACATCCTTCTTTTTTTGTTTGGAAAGGTATATAATTTTGATTTTGTTGATTTTTTAAACGAATTATTTCAGCAATAATATTCAAGATATTTTATTTGTTTTAATACTAGATATAGCTTCTGATTAAATCTTTCAGTGAAAAAAAAAATCAACGGGATACCTTTATTCGTTTAGCCACAAAAATATCATATAAGCCTGTTGAAACAGAAAAAAAACATTAACAATTCATGTAATTTTTTCACTTTCCTGACTTTAGTAGTATCTTAGAGCTAAAAAATTACAAATTAAAGTCATAAAAATTTACAATATGATGTAAAATTTGTGTATCGCTCTGTGTACTTAGTTCTTCAGATTTCCTTATATTCATTTTTGTCTTTTTGGCCAGCTTTTTAGCTCAAATATTCCTCTGCGCGTCTGTTTCAATCTACCCTAATGTTAATATATATAAAGTACAATTCGCTGGAGTCGAACAAAACACTTTTACTTGTTACCATTCTACTTAACAGAAAGTAATCAAAACTAATTAAATTTTTCATGATTTTCTATTTTAAGCGCACATTCAGTTATTGGTAGTTTGCACATTTCAAATAACCGCCGAATATTGCGCTCACAATCAGCCAGCATCTCGCCCGTACTCAAACGAAAAACCACAGAATGTTGGTGTTTGTGTGAATTACAACCCTCTAGTCAGCCTAGAACCATATGTCTCTATGTCAACACTCTTTTATCTAGCGACAATTGCACTAGTTGAAATATCTAGTGTATTTCTTGTGACATTGCCAATGAACGCGTCAATATGTAGTTTGTGTTTCTTTTTTATTATGCTATACAATAATGTATTTAAGTTTGTTGCCCCAACCTTTATCACTTAAATGTACTAGTGAATCTTTAGTTCAAATGTCTCCATATGGTCGTAAAAGAATAAAGTCTATTGGTAGATTTTCAATTAGAACCCTATGTTATATGTCAGTAGGCGATTACATCAGTAATACTGTTGACAATGCCACTAGTAAATCACTACAATTTTACTATTGACGTTGAGCGAGGAAATATCGATATTGTAGACTAGAGCCCCTAAAATTTACTAGTGAATCTTTGGTCCCAAAAGTACTTAGTCAGTAGTGCTACAGTCTAGTGGTGGATTTTCAATGATAAGCTAATGTTAAATGTCAATGTTAAATGTAGTACCTGGTCAGTAGTACTACAGACAATGTCACTAGTAAATCACTACAATTTCACTATTCACATTTCCTGCAGGGAACACAAACATACACATACATATACATATGTACTTATAAACGTGTAAAATATTTCACTTCACTCGCTGTAAAATTTTGCTTGCAACAGCAATGCATCTTCTCTTTTTTATGAGTAGAAGTATGTGTTCTTTTGCAATTGCAATTTTTTGTCGTTAACTACCCAGTTGGTCAACTTTTTGCAGAGGACACTTTAATCAACCACTATTTAGGGAAATTTCGACATTTTTCATGAGCGATATTTGTCGATTACAGTTTCTTTTAAGATAATCTAATATAAACTATACTCAAAGACAAAACATACTCGACAAGAGAAATAATATTCAACTGGTCATGCATCAGTGGATAATATCGGCAAGCTGGTGTTGCAACGTTCAATGTAAATTGTGTATAGTTTCATTTATGAAAATGTTATAGAAATTGTCAGTTCCAAAGGGACAAGGAAAATATGAGCGAAAGCTCCGATGTTTTTATGATGTTTGAAATTAGCGGTCATTTGTTTATTCATGATCTGTTTTCTCATGAGGTGTCACCATCAGGTCTTCTACTCTTTAACATTCTCGTGCATCCGCCTTGCAAGATGTCTGAAAGACATGGCCAACTGGGTAACTCAGTGAAGCTCTACGATACATCTTTTCACATGCATACATATTAAAAGCAGCAGTATTTTTCATGCAGTATTTAAATTTCTTTTGTTATTTTTTGGGTTGAACTTGTTGGTGTTTCTAAATACAATAAAATCTAAAATTGGCGGTAAGTAAAGAAGAAGACAAGCGATATGTCAGCAGTGTTAACAGACAATTTAGCGATTCAAAAAAATGCGGCGAAAAATAAGATATTCCCCGGAAGTTATAAAAATGTAGAATTTTCATTCCGGAAGTAGTGAAAATGTGCATCATCTCTAATGACTTTTATCTAGGCTTGTCAATGCAAGCAGTTCTTTTTTACGATTCCTAACCAGCGAAAATGTCCTTTTTACGTCCAACAATGATATTTTTCGTTGGGAATAATGTTTAAATCTTATATAAATTTTAATAAATAGTTAAAAAGATGATGAAGATTTGATGAACATTTTTCATAAATTTCTTAAAATCGATAAAAATTTTAAGAAGCGCCGTGACCCAGCAAAAAATTTTCGAAATTTTGTAATGGGTAGTAGTACTCTTTTAATGGCTTACAAAGTAATGACAGATACTTATTTATGTAATTATTTTATGTGCATAATAATGACTGTCCTGTAATGAATAAAATAAGAACTTATTTATATCATAACATGAAAGTACTTATTGTAGTGCTTTCCAGTTAATAACTAAATATATCTAGAGAAAAATTTATTGATCGTGAAAATTATTTTAATTAAAAACACTAGCAAATTAATTTAGAATAAGTTTAAGCAAAAATCAATCTATAAAATTTTGCATATACGTAAGCAAAAAATAACCCATTAAATTTTGAGTACTTTTAGGTAATCAGTAGTATATTAACTTTTGCATGTTTGTAGGCAAAAAGTATAGGGTACCGCATACTTTTTGAACTTCTCAAACAAAAATAATCGGTTATTCAGTCAAACTGTAAGTACTTACGACTGAGGAGTACATACACTTCTTTGCATTCTAGTAGGCAAAGTTTTTTGCTGGGGACTATTTTTCAAAAAATATAAGGGAATTATTAAAAAATTTTTGCATGGTAAATATCAACTTCTACTCGATTTTCTGCTGATTACACTATTCTTGTTCGGAAGCAAGAGCTTCATTATGTGAGTTTAATGGACTTTTGTGTCTCCATGACTTCTAGTTTTTGAGATTTTTCCATTTAAATCAAATGCTGATATTGGAATATAAAATATATATTCATTATGATAAAAGCAAAATATCTCACACATAAATGGATTCTATGATATAAATTAAAATTTGAAATGAATTTAAATACTAATCTAATATAAAAAGAAGCGAGGCATCTTAGGCCACCAGATTACAGCTATGCTGCTCAGATGTATAAAACAGATTTAATGTGTTAGATAGCAATGCAATAAAATTATATTATATGATGATGTCGAATTCGCCGCAAATATTTCAAAACGTTTCCATTTATTTCCTATTAATTCCTTTTCTAGCGGCGTAGGATTAAATTAATGTATTGTTTGTGGCCGGTGGTGGCTGTTAGCCGGCTTACAGCCGATCGGCTTGGTTTTCTGGTTTGTGCTCATGTGAAAAAACAATTTGTTTCGTTTATTTGCCCCCTGGTTTTAAGTAGAAAGAAATCAAAACAAAACTAAATTTTAACTGCAATAGTGTCGATTATTTTTATTACAAAAATCACGTCCTAGCTCGTGTGTCGCGACATAAATAGCATAGCTATAATAACTAATGATTTTTTATGTAAAAAGCCAATAAAACATTTTTTTTGTATCTTGAAAACTTGACGTGATAGAGAAAAGCCAATTGCAGATTCGAATTCAGCCCGCATTACTCTAGGAAAGATATTTGGTTGCTCCAGTCCAAAACCTTGTTGGCTAGTGTAAGTACTTCCAATTTCTTTTCATGGGATTTTACTTGATTACTCTAGGAAAGATATTTGGTTGCTCCAGTCCAAAAATTTGTTGGCTAGTGTAAGTACTTTTCTTTTCATGGGATTTTACTTGATTAAAAATATCATCGATTTAATTAAAATTTTGATGAAGGAAACAAAATTTTAATTTTAAAAAATCTTGTAATTATTTTTTTCTCTATGAAGTGAAATATTTTGTATTTCTTTAGAGTTTTTACTTTGCACTGTGGGCAAAATGGTCGATATAGCGTCGTTTAATTCAATTTTCAAAGTGTTTAATTTCGCCAAAATTGTGTCTCAATCGATTACTAATATACCACTGAACTTATATATCGATTCTTTTTTGATTGCCATGATCTAGTTGCACAGCTGTGAGCTGTCAAACACAAAATATGTTTCAGCCGGTGCATCAATGAGCTTTAACACGTGTTTTCTTTGCATTGCCAAATGTTCTCTAAATTTACATTCGTCTCAATTAAGTGGAAGAAAAGTGGTTTTATTTATAGTTAGAGGATTGTATTAACTAAAAAAAATTTTGTTTGTGACCTGTGCTTAAGTGTTGCAGAAAAAAATAGAGTAAAAGTTGACTATACCACTATCTGCTTGAAAAAAGCCAAAATAAGACTTCCGTGGACCAGAACTTCTGACATTGGTGGGTATTGGGGCTAGAATATTTTTTTTAATTACTATGTTGTCTTGTGATTGTAAAATATCCAAGTCATCTGCTACTTTATGCTATTTTACATGATATTGCATTTTTTAGGAGCAATGTCGGTGCTCAGATGAGAAGTTTATTTACTATAGCGCAACGAGCCTGTGGCTACTAAAAAATTTTTCGCCGTTGAGAGTCATATATTTCATAATAAAATTAATATCAACATGTATAATGCTAATGAAAGCGTTGTAATAAGCAAAAAAATTTGAAATTTTGTAGCACAATTGGTTCAGAAATGGAAATTCAACCATAGAATCAGCCACAAATTTGAAGAAAACAACACGGAGTGGTTAGACGGCCAACTTTTATTAGTTGATCCACTGACTGATCGTGGGAGACCCGATTAGATATTCGACGAATGTTCCAACAAAACGAAATTAAGTAAGTTAATTATTATTTTTCGAACTGTATTTGTTTCTTAAATTCTTATGAATTGAATTAGGCTACTGTTCGTAACGCTTTTTAAGCCAAATTACATGTGATAATTATTAATGAACAAATAACATCAAGTTAGTTGTAAATATTCTGACAACAACAACACATAGTTGAACGGAACAGCCAGCCGTTTTCGAAGGCCACTAAACCTTCCTCATCAGCGTTCTTCTGAGTTTTGGTCCACTGTGTGTGGTGTCAGTTGATGTAGATGTCTGCCTTGTATACGAAACTTTATTGCAAATGGAATATGTGAATTGGTTTGATTCATTGCATTTTTCAATTTGCTCATATATATGTTTGGTAATGAAGGCTCAAAAATTACCATCTTCCATATATATTACAACAGTCTTACCATTGTCGTTTCTTCCTTACTAACTATGCACATGTTTGTTAATTTGCTTATTTTTGTTCTACTTAAGAAAATCTTCTTTCGTTTGTTACTATTAAGTATATTTTTATTTTTGATTTTTGCCATAAGCGTTACGAACAGTAGCCTAATTCAATTCATAAGAATTTAAGAAATTAAGTAAAGTTTCCCAAATTGTTAAGGAAACACCTCACAGTGAGCTCGTACTAGCTACAACGAGCAGTTTATACAAAGAACATTGTGTACCTTGCACTTGTGATTCATCTCGTAGTTCCGAATCGGAATAAAAATCTGTTATTACTATTGCAATTAATATTGTTATTATTTTGTGCATTATAATTTCATTTTTGTTATGAAAACAACTGATATATATGAAGACTGAATAAGGCCAAAAATAGTTATTTCAATATAAAAAAATGTTAAACAAAAAACTAAATAAATAAATGTTTAAAAAAAAGTTGTTAATATTAAAAGTTTAATATATTTTTAGTCCAAAAGAATGTGAAACATTAAATATATTAATTAATTAATTAATTAAATATATTAGCTTTATCATGTTTTCCTGAATGAAATAAACAATGTCTAATTTATGAAAAAAAAATTGCAACTTTCACAACAAAAAAAAAATATAAATATATTTAAAAAAAATTTTTTTTATTCAATATTGTAGCTTAATCTATTTTCAACTAAAAAAAATATTACGCAAACAAAAAAAATTTTTCCCTAAGCGCTATTAATTAAACGCCGCTAGATGAGCCTTTTCGCCCACTGTGCTTTGGCAATTTTATTATGCCCAATAAAAAATTTTCCACAATTCTAGGCGTTTTTCTATTACGTTAGTCTGGCATCAAGGCGAGTGCATTGTCGTACATATGCCATTTCAACTAAATAATTTTTGGCGTATTTTACATACATATCTAACCATTATTGATGTTGCTCTTCGTTCATTTTGATGTTTTCGGTACTTTCATATTGTCGACATTGCTGTTGTTGCTTTTGTAGCTGGTGCTGTTTAGTTTATTTAATTTTTTATATCTATGTAAGTATTAGAGATCGACCGAAGGCGTTTTTTTTGGCCGAAGCCGAAGCCGAACTTCGGCTAAAATCCTAAACTTCGGCCAAAACCGAAGCCGAAGCCGAATTTTTTAAATTTTAAAAATTATACTTGTTTTATATGAATTAAGAAAAAAGTTTGCTTTTTTGAGATCACTGAAATAGCTGTAATATCTATTGGATACTAAAGTCCTGCACAAGACCATTTATAAGAACTTTCAAGACATGAGGGATTTTTCAAATGCTTTACTACAGCGAAGTCTTATAAACCAAACGCTAAGCAACACTGTTTGCAAGAACTTGTTTCAGTTATTGCAAGTATACAAGTAAAGAAGAAAATACTTCGTGACTGAAAAATTTGTGATGCTTGCTTCTTTCTACGCATGGGCGCGTATACAAGCGTCATGCATGTACATACACACACACGTTGTGTGTATGCTCTTTTATATTTCTGCACACAAACAAACGTTCACATGCATTTACATTAGTTGTGTGCGCTTGCTTAAAATAAACCTCCCTTAAACACATAATAGCTTACCACCCTGCAGTCAGACTGGGGCCAAATGTCCCTATGTCAACACTAAAATTCTAGTAGTATGTACATTGTCTACAATTTCTCTTCTATTCGTCAGTACAAAAGAACGAGAGAAAACAGATGTGGTGCATTTGTGGTGGGTTTTGCAACAACTTGTCAATATTCCTATAATTGTATGTACGTAAGGTATAGAAATGTACCACTGAATGTCTGGTTGGTCTGTCTCCATGTTCCCATAAGAACTATGTAGTCACTACCTAGTCAACTGTTTTAGTGTTACTAACAGATTTTCAATGACAAGCACATGCTAAATGTCTATAGCACAAAGTATTGTATGGGGAATAATTAGAGGGTAGTACTGGTGACAAAGTCAAAAGCGACTCAGTACATTTTCACCATCGACATTTCCTTCAGGGCATCTACATCTTACACACACACTCAAACGTACAATATGGAAAATAACAAGCATACACGTATCAACACTACTTTGTTGACTGTTTGTTCATAACAAGAAGTCTTGACGACATTGCTTGTTAGCACTCATATACACGCACACAAATGCATCTATGGTGCTTTGCTTATAATGCGACAGCATTTATTATTGGTTTAGCATTCTACAGCCACGAGAATATATTTAAAAAACAAGACGTATTTACATTTCAAGACTATTTACGCAGGTCTATATTGGATACATAACAAGAAAAATAAAACTATTTTGCAATTTCTAGATTGCTTTTTCATATGATCACTCACAAGAACGTCCAAGTAAAAGAAAATAGAAAGCAACAGGGTTGTATTTCAAAGCAACCCTTTCAAAACGTTAAACACAATAGAAACTGTCGGCGAGCAACGACCAAAAATAATGTTATTTTTCAAGTTTGGAATGAAAAATATTCGGCTTCGGCTAATCGGCCGATTTTTGCCATAGGCCGAATGTTGGCCGATTACCAATTTTTGGCCGAAGGCCGAAGCCGATTAATCGGTCGGACTCTAGTAAGTATGTAAATAAGTATGTATGTATGTATTTGGTTCTTTGTTTTCTCTCCAGTAAAGTTGTAACAATTTCCATTGTTAAGGATGAAAAATGAGTCTTCAGTTAGCATCTTCCTTTTACATTCGTCTGAGTTTATGCTTAACTGTGAGCTTGTATGTATGTGTGGATTTTTGTGTTATTTCCTTCCTTATTTTGTGAAACTTGTCGTAACATTGTGTCTTAAGCATTGAAAAATGAAATTAAAATAATTAATTCAGTGGAAAATGCAAGCGGTTTTCTTGTACACAATGCATAATATTACGAATTAGGTGGAATTAAATAAAAGAACCAAACAAATTTGTTTTGTGTAAAAAGCTTGAACAAAACTGTGTATACATTATCTGAAATTAGAAGGGAATAATCAAAGAGTGTTATAGTTTTTTTTTGTTGTTGTTGGCATTAAATAATTAGGAACGCTGTAAAATTAATTTCTGCGGAATATATCGTAGACATACTTATATGTATACACATATATGCATTTAATTGCGTATGCACATTTTTATACATATATATAAATATATATATATATTTATTTATATAAGAACTCTTCACACTTTCCCTAACACGATCAATAATAATGCATGTGACTTATTCCATATAAAACGAAACAAAAATATCAAGATTTTGGAACCAACCGCTTTCGAATTGAACCAAACTCAGTTCGGTAGTAACTACAACTAACATTAACTTCATTACTTCAATAAAATTTGAGCAATATTTCCAGTGGTTCCCAAATTATGCTGCATTCTTGAAACTGGTTATAACTTGTTTAACATCTAGGCTAGCCAAATAATGCATGTCTTGTTTCAAAAGTATTATAATAGCGCTTTAACGGCTATTAAAATAAAAAAAGTTATCACAATTATAAAAGTTGTTTTTTTCACAATCCGCGATTCATGATGCTGTAACTAAAAAATCGGTATTATTAAAATTAAAAAAAAAAAAATATATATATATATATATATATATATATTAATGTATAACGCTTCAGCTATACGTCACCAAATGTCTATGTGGTACTATTACAGGTTTCTGAGTAATAAATAAAACTTTCAAACAAAGTAGAAAAATTTATTACATTTTGTATATATTATAGAAACTATTTTAGCAAAGTGCCGAAGCCCAAAAAACTATATTAACAGACTCATGTGATAACAAGATATTGTTGAATATTAGTAATATATACCCGCATTTTTAGTTTAAAATTTTTCATTGCCCAAGTAAATTTTTCATACACTTGAAATATTCTTCAATTTTTTTTTGCTAAATGTTAGTTGTGCCCTTGAGGAATACTCTATATGAGTAGCTCAAAAACAAATAATTGTGAAGTGAGTTATAACGGTAGAAATGCCTATCTTACTGTGAGCTTTGATGATCTTAATGATAACAATAAAAATAAAAATCTGATGATAGACTTTTTTTAACGGCTAAGCCAATTTTTCGTCAGCGATCAACTTCGCTTTGTCCAATGCCAACTAGTGATTCGTTAACATTACAGTTGCCTACTACTTCGTCTATTCGTCACTATAAATAAGAGTAGGCCAAAACCCAAGGTCCAAGTCGGAATGGACCGATATATAATTGTGGGAAAGCGCGGGCGAAGCCCAATTTCTACTAAAATTGCATCTGCTTCAAAGGTATCTAGGGATAACAGCGCATCCTCCACTAATCGTTTTCAAATATTGCAAGATGACAACGACATACCTGATATATCCGCGTACAGGCCAATAAGTCTGATATCAACAATGTCAAAACTTTTCGAAAAACTGCTCATGACAAAATTGTCCCCAATTCTAGTTAGTAGTGGGTGCATACCGGACCATCAATTTGGTTTTAGAAATCAGCATAGCACCATTGAACAAACTCATAGATTGGTTCAAGTTATAAGGAGGACTTTTAAAGAAAAGAAGTATTGTTCTGCCCTTTGTATTGATGTTTCTCAGGCATTTGACAAAGTGTGGCATGAAGGTCTTATTTTAAAGTTGAAATCATATTTACCAATAAATTTTCTGAAGCTATTAGAAAGTTATATTACTACCCTGAAGTTTACGGTTGTGGAAGGAGACTTCATGAGTGTGCCCGAATCTATATCATCCGGTGTGCCACAGGGGAGCATACTGGGGCCAGTTTTGTATTTGATTTACACTTGTGATATGCCCTTGAGCAGCAATATCCATACATCTACGTTTGCCGATGATACAGCCTGCCTTAGTATGCACGAAAACCCTCACGAGGCTTCCCGATATCTACAAGAACATATTACACAACTGGAACTATGTTTAAATTTATGAAGAATCAAAGTAAACGAGCAAAAGTGTGGCCAGTTAACATTTACCCTGCGAAGAGATACTTGTTCCCCAATTCGAATCAACAATCAAGTTGTTCTTCAACATTCACACGTAAAATACCTTGGTATACACCTTGATCGACGGCTTACATGGAAGCCCCATATTGACTCAAAGCTAACACGAAACAAACTGAAATTAACTCAGATACATTGGCTGATTGGTAGAAATTCAACACTCAGTCTAGATTGTAAACTTTTAATATACAAGTCGATTTTGAAACCAATATGGTGCTACGGAATACAGTTAAGGGGCACTGCTTCAGCATCCAATATAGAGAGAATCCAACGAAGGCAAAATAAGATTTTAAGGCTAATAACATCGGCTCCATGGTAGATTAACCCTTCTGTTACATCGTTGGTACATCTGCACCAATTCGGATTTTGAAAGTGAATGTTTGGTATTATTAATGAACTTTCAGAGCTAACCCTTTAGGAATGCCTCAACTATATATCTAAGAATAAAATAATTGATTTTATTTTGTATGTATATGTCCCAAACATCGGCGGGGAGGTTCAAACTTATGTTTATGCGTCATTGCGATCCTTGGTACAATTGTACCAATGAACATTTTTGTATGAAAAATGTTTGTTTTTGTGATCTTTCTTTTGCGTTTTTTGAGATGCCGTTAATTTTACTTATTTGTTTGTTTTTTTCTATTGCAAAATCGGAACTGTCACAAGGTGCTTCTTTCAATAAACAGTGGTGGTATTCGATATTTGATGCAAATTGTCTTGCGTAAGTGCAAATGCAAAATATCGTAGCTTTTCTTTCAAATCCAACAACAAAATACACACACAATCCAAAGAAAGCTACGATATTTTGCATTTGGACTTACGCAAGGCAATTTGCATCAAACATCGATTAAAAAAAGTGCATTTTTATTCTTGGCTTGGGATGTATTCACAACAAAGTAAAATGCTTGGCGAGGCTGGAGAAGCGGTTAATGTGATAACGATGACCTATTTCAGGGAAATTCACATGAAGATCCTGATTATATCCCAAACGAGGAAAGAAGCTTCAGATGAAGAAGCGGAAATCCGTATCGAATATAACGCAGAGGTAGATTATGATGAAGAGAAAGACATTGAAGATAATGCTGAATTCTTCACAGCCAAAGATGGAACAAAATGGTGCAAGAAGCCTCCACCATCAACAAAAATAGGGTTACATAACATCGTTCGTCAACAAGGCGGTCCATCGAAACGTCTAGAAAGCTTTTCTTTAATAGAAATCATCAAACGGATAAGCACCGAAGAAATTGTAGACATAATTGTCAGATAGACAAATAGAAAAGCTGAAGAGGTTTTTTAAAAACCTGAACGAAATGAAACCTCTCGCTCAGCCGAGGAAGTGGACGACTGTTACAGTCAATGACATTTACGCGTTCTTTGGACTTCTGATTGCTGCAGGTGTCACCAAATCTAACTATCAGCACACTGCTGAGCTATGGAAAACGATTGGTTTCCTATATTTCGAGCTACTATGACACGTCCGAGATTTCACTCAATTAATAGTTTTATTCATTTCGACAACAATTAAAGGCTTGTGATGCAAAGCATGTAAAAACTTATGTTTTCAATGTAAAGGACTATATATTTAACGTAAAGTACATATTGGTACAGCTGTACCAAGGATGTAAGTAAAAGGTTTGTGAGGAAGGATGTCACAGAAGGGTTAAAAATTCAAATATACATCGTGATTTGAATATGCCACTAGTGACTGAAGAAATCGCAAAATACGCATGCAAATACATAACAAAACTAGAGACCCATCCTAATCCCCTTGCTCGTAATATCTTGAAAAATAAAAAGAGGGACACAAGGGCTTTACTACTCAACACTCCAGAAGAAACTGCTTGAATATACTTTTGTTTTTGCTTATCACGACTTATGTATTATTAATAACTTTCACTAAGTTTATGTCCGACACTGGTCGGGCCTAATTAATTATATTTAGATTTAAGATTTGAATACTTATTGTTAGTTCATATTTGAAGATTCAATAAATAAATATATGTATTAAAAAAAAAAATGTTAGTTGCAGAAGACTTAACTACCTTAGCGAGTTATGTTCGATTAGGAAGGGTTGGTCCCAAAAACTTAATTTTTTGTTAGGTTTTATATGGAATAAGTCTTATCCCAACAAACCACTCTTATCCCAACAAACCACTCCGCAGCAAGGTTCTGTTCTCTCACCGACTCTATTCCTTATTTTTTCTAAATGACCTTCTATGTCAAACTCTCAGCAGTATCTTTTTTTTCGCGTGTGACAGCAGCATCTGCCATTCCTTTTCATTCAGCAATAGGCCAAACCTGGCAGAGGTTAAGGCTATGCGACAAATTATGAATGAGACCTTGAACTATGATTTAAGAAAATTTTCTGAATGGGGTCATACGAATAGGATTGATTTGATTTCGTAAGAACCAATGTTGTATGATAACTCATAGACACATGACTGAAAATGCTACTCTCTCTGTAACTATAGGGTTAAAAATATTTAGGAATCGGAAACTTTTGATGTTCTTGGCATGAAAATTCAGTGTGATATTCGATGGACTATGCTACTTATATCCGGCCGAATATGGAATACAACTCTCATGTATGAGCCGTCGCTTCAAAGTCTATTCTGGGTCTGCTCGACCGCGTACAGGAGAGGACGAAGAAGCTCATCGGTGACAGTAACGTATCCATTTTTATTGATTCATTGGAGCATCGAAGCAATGTGTCGTTTCCCTTTTTCCTTTCCTTGTTCTATTGTTACTACAATGGAGTGTGTTCTAATGAAATTAGGAAACTTGTTCCTGAAACCCGAAAATTTTTACGCACAACACGTGCTTCATTCCTAGCACATCATTTGTAATAGATTGGCCAAAAAATTGCACTACACATTACAGAGAGAATTCCTTTTTTAGCAGTACTGTTCGCATGTATCTGCGAAATTATTTCCTGTCACTTTCAACGTGGGAAAGTTTAAATCGAATGTCCTCTCCATAACCTATTTTCCTAGTTCTAGCACAATGCATGGCATGAGTAGGGGTTATCCCCTAAATGCTGGTCCTGTTATGAAAATAAGTTGGTTTGTATTAAAAACGAGCTAGTGGAGGAGTTCTTTACAAGTCTAGATAGAACCATTTTCATTCAATGATATGATGCTGTTTTATTTTTAAAAATTCTGTTTTTTATTTAAGCACTTAATAAACCATAAACAAGTACACACCACATTCGCATACATTTTTCCCTTCTATCGAACATCTTTAAAGCCAGCCATAATTATTAATTCATGAACTTTATACTGTTTAGCCTTATGCATTCGCAAACAAACATTATGACGTTAAAATATTTTTATATTGCAAACAAAAAAAAAATAAATAAAGTAAATAAAAGTGTTGGAATCATAAGCGTTAAACCATAAAAAATCACAGCACACCAAAATGGTAAGAATCGGAAATAAAAACAAAAGATAAATTTTAACAGCGGCAATAAAAACAATAACAATAAAAGAAGCAGCAACAGAAACAGGAACCAACACAATTACAAGCAAATATTAACAAATAAATATAATAAAAATTGTGCCAATGCAGCAACAGTTTAAATAAAATCACTAAAGACCCATAACAACAAAATAACAAAAACATGCGAGTATTTATTTATTTGTTGAGATTTTAAAATTTCAAGATTTCTAAAAAACGACAAAAAGTACAAGTGAAAATACTATAAGGACCTGCAAGCCATCTGCCATATGCGCACTAATTCATTCTAAATCCACAAAGGAAATAGAAAGCAAACAAAAAGAAAGGAAGAAGAAAAATGTTTTTTTAGTCATTTCGACAATAAGAGGGAAACTGAACACAACGGAAAGAAACTAAACTGAACTTTAAGCAATTTTTTTAATACAGCGATCGCAAAAAGTTTTGGATAATGGACCCACATTTAAGAGTTACATTGCAAGATTTTTTTATTATTGGGGAATTTCCAGCGATCGCCAAAGAATCACATTGTATGATTTTGTTTAGTAATAGAGATATTACATATACAGATACTTCAACGAAGCTAAAACTCTAATTCTGTATATTCACTATTTGTCCGCTCGTTTATTGGATTAAGCATCTTTTTTTTAATGTTATGGTCGTGTTACCCTTTTGCCTTAAGTCAGTTATGTTTGAGAAAGTATGTCCTTCAAATAGCTTGCATATCTTACTCTATAAGTAGTTTAAAATTTTTTAAAACATTCCAATCACAATTGTAGTTTAGTTCTTAAAATTAGGGATATGTGGGAGGTGTGCATGTCCTTTCATCTATTCTTCTTAAACTTCAAATCCTCTTAATTATATTTTCAAATGTTCAGTTATGGGGCAAATTGTGGGTGTTTACTATGAAATGGGTTCCTATAAAATAACTTGGAATGGATTGTAACCTAAAAACCGACGTAAGACTCAATAAAATTTAATCGAACGTAATGTAAAAAAATTATATTGGAACTAAAACTCAAAACAAAGTAAGTGCTTCTATTTCTGTGGTAAAAAGGAAAACTTGCTTAAGTCGGCATAAGTTGATTTTTAGTTAATGGCACTTCTGTAGTCCTCATATTTAAAAGTACCCCGGGCGAAATCTTAATTATTTTTTGCAATTTTCCAGGAAGTTGCTGTTTATCTTTTTTTTACTTATTATCTAATAAGAAATAATAGCTTAATTTAGCTTATAGCTTGGTATATTTCAAGCAAAAAGGGATCATCGTATTGGTCCCAAGTGAGCTGGAGCCCTAAATTTCATTCTTCACCAGCAGCCTTGATATATTTCAAGTCTTATCTATGATGTATAGAACGAATTTTCCAATTAAACTGTGAAAGAAATAAATTTCTGAAAATCGACTTGAAAGTTAAAAATTACTCTACTACAAAACAGTAAAATAGGACATAAGAACGTTTCCTTGTTGCCACAGATATAAACTGAATTTTATGATGAGAAAGCTCTTATCCATATTAATAATTGACTTTAGTGATATAAGAAAAAAATTTTTAAGACAATAATTAGGAAGCGCAGCTGGTAGTCAAACCATAAGAGAGTAGAGCAATTTAGGACCATTTTGGAGGTCTATCCTTGGCTTTCCTTGGAGTAAAAGATATGTAAACAGCAAATGCTCTTCGCAGTATTCCTACGGATACATTGGACTTAGTAGGCAGGAGATAGCAACAATCTCTGCAATACGTCTGCGTTGCATTTCTCTTTGGAACGGAAATAGCATCGTCTACTGTAGCCCGAGACTTGAGGATGGATGATTGACTAAACCTCCCCTGCCTTACTTCATGGCCAATTATATAGGACCTGGAGATGTAGAGGAATGGTACTTAGGTTCTCAAAGACTGTCATTGGCTTTGTAGTAAACGCAATAACTACTTTAACTTGCAGCACCCTCATAGCTCAATGTTTACAATAATAATCGAGGCCACGCCAATTTTAATTAAACAATTCATTTAATGAACTCCTATTTATTCCGTTCTTACAAAAATATGCAAATAATACTACAGTAAAGTTTACCTATTTTGAGGCCGTTATTGATTGCAGACAAAACGGCAGGACCGACTGAAATGATTTTTTGGAATCAAGCCTCGGAAGCCTCCCTCTTAACGTCATTAAGGCTTTTATCACTTAATCGCGCGAAGAAACAAATTTAATCACTCAGGTTCACATCATCGCATGCGTGATAACTTTTGACCAATATTAATAATGCACTCTTCTTCTTTGACACAAAAGTACCGTTATCTAAAAAACGGTACTTAGAAAAAAAAAATTACAGCGTTTTTTCTGTTCAGAAGGTCCCAATTAACTCATCTAGGCATATGGCGTTCTTGGTATTTTTTGGCTGTAAACCAGTGTAATTGATATGTAGTTTTTGAAAAAAAAAATAATAGTAAATAGGTAGTATGAATAAAAAAAGTATTAGCTTTTTACTTAGTCCTAGTCCACACTTGCAATTTTTGTTGCACCAACTTCTTATTTTTTGGTGAAAAAGAGTGAAAGACGAATACAAAATGTATATATTTCATATTAGAAAATTACTACTACAAAAATGTCAAGTCTGCACCGGGACTAACGGCCTTATATATAAAAATTATTAATGCTTTATAAAGGATTTTTAAAACATATTTGTATTTCCAAATAAATTTTTTCCTCTTATGACTTAATAATTTTTATAAATAAGGCTGTTAAAAATTTGTCTTAAAACACAAAATTCTGGAATTTTTTTTATATAAAACTAAAAATTTTGGGTTTTAAAACAAACTTTTAAATAAAAAGCTATTACTTTTTTTATTCATACTACCTAGTGTGTGAGTAATGAAAATGAAAATATTGTCGTTACACAAAATCCTTAATAAAAACTTTATTTTTCATCCATTTTTCTTCAAATTACGCTTAAAATGCTTGTAACTAAATAAACTATTTGGTAAAAAAATAAAACGTTCCACATCTTTACTATAACGGAGAAAAAAAACGAAACAAAATTTAAAAATTTTGAAAAAAACGTAAAAAATAGGCAAATTTTGAACTTTGAGGTGCCATAACTCAACCATTTCTTTTCAGATAGAAATTTGACGCATATTGACGGAAAAGGCATTCAATTACCTTTTCAACGATATGCCATATATCTCGATCGGACTTTTGGGTTGGGCTCCACAAGGGTTTGAGTGGGACCATACACCGAAAAACTCAAAAGTACCGTTATCTAAAAAACGGTACTTAGAAAAAAAAAATTACAGCGTTTTTTCTGTTCAGGAGGTCCGAATTAACTCATCTAGGCATATGGCGTTCTTGGTATTTTTCCAAATTAAAAATTTGTAAACCAGTGTTATTATTATGAATACCTTTACTACACTCAATCGTTATTAGAAATCAAACAAAAACATTTGACAAGGTGACAGTAAATCAAAATTGTCCACAAATTTCAAAAAGCATTATTTTCTTTGTTATTCTTTTTAAATTAAAGCAAAAAGATATATTTTTTCACTCACTCTTACCCTTTTTCATGCGTGATAGTTTTTAAGCACTGCTTTTTTAGACATTTCAATATGCACTGAGAAAACTTTTATTTTAAACAGAATTAAAACAAATTATTTTGGATTACTTTTCCTTACAGGAAATAAATATTTCGTTTTATTTACCCAGAAAATAGAGTTTTTTTTTTAGAAAATTGCAAATATTTGCAGCTGAAATATTTCAAGTTCGGAAGATAATCGATTGTCCTAGAGAACTGCAGTGAAATTATTGCTATTATCTACTATATATAGTGCTATTAGTTTACCAAATTCTAGTACACGAATTCACCAAAGTTATCTTATAAACAAAAATAAGTAATCACTTTCTAAATAGTGTTGCAATTATTAAATTTTACAACTTTCGTATTAATTTTTTTAGTTTTGGCCAAAAAAATGACGAAACTTTCCCATAGTGCACACCTGTGACTCGAAAACAGGAACAACGATGCTACTCGTACCTTTTAAATAGTGAGTGAGACCACACCCTTCAAATCGTAATATTCGATTTTGTGTACTTCCTCTTAATCAATTCCTACACACACAAAATAATTGCAAAAAAAAACTTTAACAGTTTATTGAAAGTAAATTTGAAAATATAAGTTTAAAAAATGCATAAGTGTAAAAAGTGCGTATTCCCCCAAAATAAAAAAAAGGAAATAAAAAAGCAAAGCAGTGTTTTAGAACACATGGTTATAGCTATGCTGCTTAGATATATAAAAAAACTTAATGCAATAAAATTATTTTATATTGTCACACTGTGCTTATTTTTATTTGTAAAAAAACTATATAAGCTTAGAAAAAAATTCATTTTCAATAAAAAAACTTTGTACAGAGAAGCAATAAAAAATTAATATAAAAAAATATATACCGAAAAATATTTAATATTGTTTTATTCAAAAATAAATCGTTTTTGCCGAACGTTCTGACAATATGATGATGTCAAATTCGCAGCAAATATTTGAAAACGTTTTCATTTATTTCCCATTATTTTCCTTTCTAGCAGCGTACGATTAAATTAAGTAATATTTGTGGCCGGCGGCGACTGTTAGCCGGCTTACAGCCGATTGGTTTCGTTCTCCGGTTTGTGCTCATGTGCAAAAACAATACAAAAACAAATTGAGCAATCTTTCTCATTGTTTTTAATTTGTTTTTATTTCAATCACTTCAAAGAACGATAAAAAAACAAAAATCAAACAATTTGTTTAGTTTCTTTTCGTACTCTGGTTTAAAGTATAAAGAAATCAAAACAAAAATAAATTTATAACTGTAATAGTGTCGATTATTTTTGTTACTAAAGTCACATCCCAGCTCCTGTGTCATGAGATAAATAGCATAGCTATAAAAAATATATATAAGAATTTTCTAATTGAATATGAGCATTGAATACTTTAAGAATTTTGAGTTTCAGTTAACTTTTGTCTTAAAAGTTGTTAATGTATTTTATAAAACTCCTAAGTTCAGTTCAGCAAACAGTTGTAAGTATCAATATGACAAAGTAGCAAATGGGATTATCATCCAAGGAAACCATAACCTATTGATTGGATTGCTCCCAAAATAATTTTTTTATTTCATAACAAAAATTATTGGGAAGTCTCCAAAAAATTTTTAAACTTTTCTCATAAAAAGCAGCCGAATAACTTCAGTCACTTGAATAATTTGCATTTCAGCTAAGGATATGTGCAAAATTCATTTATACCAGCCACACTCAAGAGTTGTTTGGGTACGGGGGTAGATACAAGTATCAGAAATTAAACATACGTACACAAATCGTACTTGCCAGTAATTATGTAAGGTAATATAACTATGTGGCTTACTGCCTTATTATCCACAATGTACGGATACAGCAACAATTCAGACAATATGATGATACTAGAATACCAATTGCAGCTTCCTTGCTGCACTTAACACCCAAGCCAATGGTACCATTATTACCACTGATTGCAACAACCTGGAAACTTGTACTTTGAACAACACGGGTTTGTTTTTTTGCAGGCATGATCCTTAACACTTCATTGCACAAAGCCTAGCACAAGAAGAAATCAATGATTTCAAACTCTCTAATAGGCAAAGAGTAGAAAAAGATTTCTTTCAAATAGTACATTTTTCCCAAGCAACTCCATTCCATGGAGTCTTTCTTACCATCAGCCACGTCCTCTACCTTGACCATTATAACCTTGAGAGCCAAGTTCTTCAAGGGAACCACTACGGGCTGGAACTGCATCTGCCATTTTGAAGTATAAAAACAAGTTTAAACGGTGAAAGTAAAACTGGAATAACAAAAATCAGGGCGACTCAAAATGAAAATTAAAAAAAAATCGTCCATGGGTATATTCCTGATAATCCTAAGCTTACAATTCGGCACTATTAAAATCCGTGAAATGTGCATTGATCATTATTACACTGTATTTTACACAAAGACCTACAAAATTTCACTGGTCATGCAATGAAGCTACAGGATTCCAATCAGATGGGTTATCTTCCCTGGTAAATCGATGGACACAAGAGGTAATACGAATCAGCTTTGACGCAGACCTGATTTAACCCTTATATATTTTTCACTAAAGGGTTATCGAAAACTAGACTGACTTCCTTGCTTTCCCTAAAATAAGATATCCTTAAAAAATGGCATCCATCACGGAGTTTAACTGCCGAGCCGACACAAATTTTATTCCTGTATTAAATAAGTGTCGCCAATTCGAGGGCTGACATTGAGTAAGGTTCAATTGATAGGTGCCATAGGCGTAGCTCTCTGGGGTTAAACTACTAATGTGTCCGAAATATATGGCAAGTCTTTATTTTTCAGACGACTAAGTTCGTTTAACAAACTTGTGAATCCTGTGTTAATCAATATGATTAATACCAAGCATTTTACGACTTAGGTCTCCGAATCTACGGCAGTGACGGAGCAGATGTCCGGTGATTTCTTCATCTTATTCATTCTGAAATCGTTGCCAGGTACTCGAAGCATTTGGACGTGTGCTCGTAACTGCCAGAAATTGGTATTTACCACCATTATATTTCATTGTTGGAGTCTGGAAAGGTTTGCCGCAAACCGCGATCTCTTTGGCCAGATTTGCTGGTCTCATTATAGGTAAGCTTTTCATCTTATCCCAGCGTTACCATATATATTTTTTAAAAAACTTCCTAAATCTGAAAAAAAAACTTTTTTTCAAAACAAAAACTTTTTTTCTATAAAAGTACCAAAATTTTAAAAGAAAACAGCTGATCGATATTGTTATGTTAAAAGTAATGAAAATGGTTAGGCTAACTGACCCTTTAGACACTGTTGCAGTAATAAGGGAGTGAGAAAATATAAGATCGTTTTATTGCATACAAACATCACTTAATATTTTCGTTCAATATACTGCAAAAGTTCAATTATGGACATATTTACAAAAAAACTTGAAAAAACTTTATATTTTCAAAAAACTTCCAAAAAAGGGAAACCTTGACAAATAGTAACGCTGTCTTATCCTTAGTTCGCATTTTGTCGAAGTTCGCAAGAGTTATATTCTTCCTCATCCCCCTATAGGGAATTCAAATATCCCAAATAATGTGAATTATTTAGGAAGGGCATCCACTATGTTACTGCCAATAATGTTCCCTTGTTTATTCCATAGACAACTGGTACTCTTGGGCAGTTTTTGGTGTAATGTACAAATTTGGTAGGGATCTAATCTGGATATCGAATGTTAATGTACGCTGCGCGGCTGGCTTAACAGCCGTATTATTAGAGCTTGGATAGTACTGCGATAGCTTGTAATTTCGTAGGACAGTTTTAAGTTTAACTGATCTATGTATATGTCGCATCCAACCCTATCAAAATAGCTTAGGTCTATCGGCGAATATTAAAACGGCATTTATTGGAAGTAATAGACTATTTTAATATACTAATCGATCAAGTATACTTGTCACAAAACCTAGATCGAAGTAAGGTTCAGATATTGGACAATCAACTCAAAGTTCCATATTGATAGTACTAAAATTGCGCGCTCTCCTTGGATTTCATTCGGACCAGATTTTTCCGAACTCATAACAGGTGGGCTCTTTATCTTAGCGTTTGCCCAAATATTTTTGATTGTGTAAGATTATATTATTTTTTTATTTATTTCGGTAGTGCTGGTGGCTCTAGCCAGGGCAGCCGCCCTGCTATTGCCATCAAATCTAAAGCTGACTTTGGTACCATATTATTCTAAAGAAATAAATTCCCAAATCTTTTATTTAAATAAATAATAAAAACTGTTTATATTAAGTGCTTACTTATTTTATAATCCATACTTTATAACTTCCTTTGATTATGTAAATTATTTTCAGCGCTTAAACATTTTGTTTCTATAAATAAATAAGTGAATTCTGCGACAAATGGCTGCATTCGATGCAACAATAAATTGCAAATGCAAAATATTTCCATCTAAAAACTTAAAAATTTCGCTCGATACCAAACGCTGTAATTTGCCCCTGCTTAAGAAATAAATAATGTTATTTATAATTTTTAGTATAATAAAACCAGTTGATGTATTAAACGAAAAAAATAATTATTTCTCTTCATCCACTGTGAAATTCTAAAAAAAAACTTTACAGATGTAATATTTCATTTAAGTTAAAAAAAATTAATTTATTTGTTCAGTTACCTTTTTGAAAAACCGAAAATAAAAGAACGTGTCGTTGCAATATGTTTCGGTTGATTGTGGTTTTTGCAGGCAGCAAAAATGTGAAATTGTCATGGGATTATACGGCAGACAATACATGCATATGTAAGTGGGCAAGTGTCCGTCCAGTGACACAAAGGGGATGCTTCGAACGAACGTATAACCAGTTGTGCAGTGAAAATCCTGCGGCTTAAAACAATGTCAAGCAGTCATAAAACCGACTGATTTTATCACACACTATGCAACAATATATTGGCAGACACTTTAACAGTGTCTACAGTGGGGGTGGCAACGTGGTTACGCGTAACACTTTAATCTTTTGTTTTGCTTTTCTTTTTTTTTTGTTGATTTTGTAAATTGGGCGCATTTAAAATTCATAAAGAGTTTCGTGTACAAATTTTAGCTAGCTGGTGGGTTTAATAAAAAAAATTAATTGACAAAAATACTGTGCACAATACTCCTTCTTCCACTTTTGACTAAATCTGCACAAGTGTTTTAGACATTTTAATTATTTACAATACATATAAATACATATGTAAATATATGCAGGTTTACATGCACACAAACACGCACATGTGCATTTAATTTTCATACACTAATAGAAGCGCTCATTTAACTTTTTCCAACCGTGATAATTTGCCCACGATTTGAGCATATAGAACTACGTTATTTTTAATGAAATGAAAATCACAAACATCTACCCACAATAGTGCAACACAAACGAGCTGGTCAGCCAAGGACCGTCAGATGCAACATTTACATATGGCCACAATGAGTTTACATTGTATTTGTTTGAAATAAAAACTACACACTCACCCACTTACTCAATCGCCCCCACTTATAGCAATTTAATGGACGAATCTTTTACTTTCTTTTTTTTCGTTAGTTTAACACTTTTATTATTTGTTTAGCAAAGGTGAGAAAGGTAATGGCATTAAACATTTTTTAAATTTATAAACCGTTAAAAACACTTTCAGCACCATGTGTTTTTGACAGTGAACTGCTTGAAGCGCTCATAAAAAATATTAATTGCACTTGATACTGAAACTGAGATTTCTATTATTGACAATAACGACAGCGGTACTGGCGTAAAATGTTGTCAAAAACAAACAAAAATGCTTAAATTTCGACTGTTGTTGCATGACAGAACATGTTTAAAGTTCATCCGCATCCGGTACCGGTATCAACAAGATTCAATTCGCAACTAATACAAATTCCTTTTAAAGTGTCATACGTTCTGTCGACAGAGCATCTTAACAGAATGCAGAATGGAAGCAAAAGCAACTACAAAAACAGAAAAGGAACGTTTTACCTTTCGTATAGCTTCGTTTAACTGCAAACTTTTTATACAAAGTTAACGAACTCCTATTGCATTTAACTGAATATGTGCATGGCAGGCTGTAGTTCGGTTTTATACGAGTTCATTTCCCAGACATTTTTAATTATCAAAGAGTTTGTAGATAAAAGCTTTTTTCGGCTTAGCTGCCTAAAACTTTCTGTTTTGTTTCTCTCATTTTCTCTTAAGCTGTTTCATTTCCATTTTGGCACTTGCGTTGTTTTTGTTTGGTCTCTGTTTACATTCTTCAATTGGCTTAGTATTCATTTACGATCCAACACGTTCGCCGCACACAAGCACGTGGTGCATTGTAGTCTCAACTCGTTATTAATATTTGGAAAATTTGACGGGTGTTTTTGGCTTAAGAGTCCTGTTCAGTAACTTCAATCAATTATAATTTTTTTTTTTTTATTTTCTTGTGTCTGTTATTTCACAACTTTCATTTCATATGTTTCATATGTTAAACCAGTCGCCACCAAAAGGAGAAAATGCTTAAAAGTAAAAAATTTTTCTAGTAAAGGTTTAATTGGATATATCGCACTTAATCAACAAGAGGGTATTAACTCAAAATATTTCAAATTTCACTTTTTGCAAGAAATCAACTAACAGCATAGCTACATATATATCTACTGTAAAAATTTTAACGTATTCCTATTACTCTTTCATATCGAAAACCATATTTGAGAAAATTTTTCTGATAGTGTAGTGACTACCTTTCTATCACCAAAAAGGGTACACAGAGAAAACGGTGCCTAATAAATACCTCGTAAAATAGAATAAAGTTAATAAGATATCTCTATGGTTTTTTTTTCAATAAGGAAATCGTATTAATTTAATAAGGAAAACCTTTTTCAAAATATCAAGAAGAAATCTTCTAGTTTTTATTAGGTTATCTTATAGATTTTTTCAATAAGGTTTGTTCTTGTTTTTATTAGGCAACCTAATAAAAAATAAAAAATAAATTGTGTCTTTATCCTCTGTACTTATGTATTTTCATTTAAATTCTATACCATATACATATGTATGTATGTATGTAGTATGTTGTAGGTGTTATTTATTTATACACACATACATACACATTCCCCCTTATTGTGAGTGGCGTCGTCGACGTCAGATCAAGACGACAGTAAATATTGTCACATGTCTACTCTTTATGTGCAACAATTAGATCTTATTGACAATCTCATACTAATCTATAAGGCTTTATAAATTAATGGAGCGTGTTAGTAGTAGTCAATTGTTGTCGACAAAGCGTAGACGCGTGACAATATTTACTGTCGTCTTGATGTGACGTCAACGACGCCACTCACAATAAGGGGGATTATGTTATATTCTTAACTAACTTACTCACCAAGTATTGAACCAGCAAACTTCTGTCTGATATACAAGCACTCTAACCAATATGCTAACAAGCAACAGATATTATTGTGCAAACATTCTTATACAAAAATGAAAAAGATTATGAAAAAAATTGTCTCTATGTCTATTTATAGATATGAAATAACAAGACACTTCATAAAATCAAAAAGACTTCCTTATTAAAAAAATCAATAAGATGCCTTACACATACTCATATAGGAACCTACTAAAATCAAAAAGAAACCCTTATTGAAAAAATCAATAAGACAGCCTAATAAAATCAAGAAGAAAACCTTTTTAAAAAATTAATAAGATAACCTAATAAAATCAATAAGAAATCCCTATAGTTTACAATTTATAAGAAAACCTAATAGAATCAAGAAGTTTTTCTCTATGGATTGTTTTTGGTGCCAAAAATAACGGAAATTGAGTAAAAAAAGTTGTGAATAATAAGATTTCTACTTGATTTTATGTGGTTTTCTTCTTGATAAAAATTAATAAGATTTACCACATAGAAACAATAAGGAATCTCTATGAAAAAATCTTCGCTTCTTTCTGCTGGGATATCCCTTAGACTAAAAACGTTTCATAGAGAAAATCTTCTTGGTTCTATTAGGCAGTTTTTTCTTTGTGTATTATTTTGAGTTAGTACAAAAGTGAGCATAAATGTATCGTGTATTTTCTTTAAAGAAACTATTATGTATGTATTTTGATTTGAGTCCATATTCAAGTTAAGGTTGTCATATAATTTCTAGATAATCTGCCTACTTGACAACATTTTTTCCGATATAAAGAAATGAACAAATATGCATTATTCTCTGCTTTTTTAGAAGGGTAAAAATATTGGCAAATTATCTAGAAATTATATGACAACCTTACGATTAGAAATTTATATAATGCATAGTATATTTCGCTGATAGGTATTGTATCAAACAAGAACTTGGTCACAACTTTTATCTCACTACCTTTGATGGCCGAAATTTTGGAAAGGAACTTGGCATTTTTTCACATTTATGGTTTTGTGAGGATCTGACTAATTTTTGGAAGGTTTTCTTTAATAAAGCTTTTTAAAATCTCTAGTCTGTTATATTTTTACTCATAGTGACTGTGCCAGTTGAAAAAGGCAGAGTTACATAAAATAATGGGTTAGAGTGTGATAGGTGCACTATTGTGTCATTACGAGGACCTAATAATGTAGGAACTTTTTAAAGAGTAATATGTGAAGAAATATGTAAAATATAGCGTAAATTTTAGTGGGAGTGACCGCGCCTATTTTTTTAAAGTCTGCTTAGATGAAATACTTTTGAAAACGCAAAATTAAAGCCCAGAATAAGTGCAATGTGCATGCAAAGTTTCAATAGAGTAGCTTGTGTTTTAATTTTTTCTAGGTGGTAGGTAACTTACCTAAGCCGTTGCTCTTCCTCCCTAATATAACAATCGGTGCTTTCTGATTTATACAGTTCGTAACTCACCCCTTAACTTAAATTCTTAATTTCGAGTTTAAAGTGCGTGTCCATGCCCCCGATTGAAACAACCAGGATTTTAGATTTTTCTTGGTGATCACTGATTAAGATTTATTTATGTATTGAATTTTTTTTAAGCTTAAGATTTTGTTGTGAGCAGCGCTTACCAATCATCGTCCACTTTTTAAGATCATAGTTTCAAGCCTCACATACGTATATACAAGTTTCAATAAAATGGCTTCGGTTAAAATCTGTATATTTAATTTTCAATTCAGTGCAATATTAGCATTGCCCCGCCACTCATGGTTAAAATATTTGGGTTTTTAGAATTTTCAAGTTGGTTTCTCACCTTGGCCTACTTGCGTATCAAATTTCAGCTCTCTAGCACAAATTTAATTTCTTTTTAATTTTTATGGGCGTATTTTTGCCCACTTTTTTAAAAGAACAAATTTTTTGGCGAGTGCTTATCATTCGTGTCAAGCTTCGCTGGAAACGAAATATATATATATAATAATAAATATATTAATGGTATATTTAAATGTGTTGAGCCGAAGTATATGAAATAGGAGGGTTGAACTTTATGGGCGTGTTAACGCCCACTTCTTTCAACAAAAATTTAAAGCCTTGCATTATTGCAACATTTATTCCAAATTTCAATAAAACTTCAATAAATTCTGAGATTTATGGGCGCAGCCCCGACCCTTGGCTATAATTTCCGGGTTTTCAGAATTTTTAGCTAGTTGCGTCCGCCCCACCAAGTTGACCTTCAAGCCCATTTTTCAATGTAATTTGTGTGCACATGACTATAATTTAAAAAAATCATTTGACAAGAATATGATATACGGCAATATTTTAGCTCTTCTAGTCAACAACATTGGTCTCAAAGAAAGTTTTTAGCGAAAATTAATATTTTAGAAAATAACCAACAAAATACCAAAAATTTTATATAAAAAAATTATATTTATATTGAAATTATTTATTTTAAGCATGTACAATAAGAGCTTATATCTATTAAATTATTTCATGTGCCCTTAATTATGAAAGTGGTCTAAGTCATGTGCATTTTTGCTTCGAAATATAAAATGAATTTTAAAAAAACTTCCATAAATATTTAAACAATATTAAATAAATTTATATAAATCGAGACTAGCACAACTCTAAATTAAATGTTGCGAAATATAAAAATGTTCAAATGTAAAATCCTAAATATCTCGACCAAAGAAATATATGACTTAGACCACTTTCATAATTAAGGGCAGACATATACATATAGTCAAAAGAAAACTAAACAAACAAAAATTACTTTGAAAAAATGGGCAAACTTTGAGGGGCGGACGCACCCCCTAAGACACAACATATCGCTATGAAATATTTTTGTAATTTTTTTTACATAAAACTCACGGGAGAGAATATAAGAAATAAAAAAAAATCTCCATACAACTAACGGCCACGCTAATGTACATATCGAGCCTTATTTTCGATTTTATCGTAAGCGACGAAAATTAAATTTTTCAGGAGAAGATTTTTTTAAAATATTCAAATTTGTTTTTGTACGTAAATTTTAGCTTACGATAAAATTGTACAGCCTGTATCTTAAAAGTTATTAAGAATTTTGCCATTTTGATAATTCTAAACAATGGGTAGACCCATAAAATTTTAATTTCAATAAAAAAGTCTATTTTCGATAACATGTCGCTTACGAAAAAAGGGCTCGATATGTATTTCTGTTTCGACAGCTAGTTCAGATAAATTAGCGATAATTTGTTATCAAAACTCGATATGATAGTAATTTCTTCATGTTGATTCAATCAACATTCGACCGCGAACAGTGAATGAGATACGAACCTCGATAATTGCTGTCCGTGTGAACGATAAAAAGTTTTCGCGTAAAAAAGTTTTCGCCAAAGTTACAAAACATAGGCACTATATTTATAATGCTCGATATAAAATAATTAAATTCAGGAAAGAGAAACAAAAAATGTAAAAAAGCAAATACTACTAACTTTTATTTAGTGTCAAACAATTCTAACTCGTTAACTTTAAAAGTAAATTGCTTATAAGGAAAAATAATAAGGAAAATATTTATATACACGCAAAGAAAAAATATGGTTGAGGTAACCATAATCAAACAGCAGCATACTATGATTGAATTCTATGGTTGCAGTCAAATCATATTATTGTCAATGGAAAAGCAAAGTTTAAATAATATTATTTTCCGAGTTAATAATAATATTATCTACAAAAACAATTAACTTTGTTATACCTAATCTTATTATTGAAAATAAGACAACACTATTGTTAGATGTGACTAAAATATAATTGAGACTTACCATACCATGTTCTAATATTATAATAATATTGTTAAATATGACCAAATATGTAATAATAATATTTTGTTTTTCAATCATATATTTATTGGCAAATCTTTTGTTTAAAACAGCTGTGCTGTAAATCCGAAATAAAAATAAATTAATATTGTTGTATGTATGTATAGAAATGTATACTTACATATATGTGTATACAAGAAATATAGACATATTTGTATAAAGAGATATACATACATTCATATGTACATATTATTTTTATTTATCTACCCTTTTGTTTATACTTTTTTTATTTATTTAACACCACGCGTGCACTACCGGTAGCTTACAAACAAAGCACTGAACTGACAGAAAATGTTCCTGAAAAAGATTTCTTTTAAAACTTAACATAGTATGGTTTTGAATAACATTATATTGTTATATTGTTTATCTAATTTTTCGACCTTTTATATTGTAGTCAGAAATTTTTAACAAAACTATATTGTTAAACTCTAACCATATCGCACTTTCTATGAATATAATAATGTAATTATTGAATTCAAACATTACTGTGTTAATCGTAACGAAATTAATGTTTAAAATAACAATAACTAGTTTTCAACGACCACACATTTGTTTCAGAGTACATAATATTGTTTTCGCAACAATTTTACAACCATATATTTTCTTTGCGTGTATAGAGCGTGTTAATGTGAAGAAAATAATAAGCAATTCACTGGTGTTCTTTTGCCTAAAAAATAAACAACTGCCGGCTAATTTTTAAATGCTGTACTAAATTTAATAAAAGCGCAATTAAAAAAATGTATATGATTATTTTTTAAAAGTTAAAATGCATTATTGTGCTCATGTTTGGTGACTTTCTTTCGCTATAACGAGAGATATTGTCAGATCCTATAGATCTCGTTATAACGGAGCTACGGTGTATATACTCGTATATAAACACATAACTATCCTGCAGGAAATGTAACTAACACTTGACTAGTCACGTGATCGGTCTCCAAGTGAAAGGGACCAGTCCGAGTTCTACCACTTCCTATGAAGCGGACCAGTCACTTTTACATGGGCATGGCCTAGGATGGTGTTAATTGATACTTTTTATGCACCTTGTAACTTGTCACTGAACTATCTCATGGGGACCTAGTCGGTGTAGAATAATATAAATTATTTAAATATGTCATTCCGACACTTAACTGTAACAATCAAAACTTGTAAGTTTTTGTTATTGTTACAAATGCAATTGTAATTTATTTTTAAGCAGATATATTTTGGGCTCGAACTGACAGGCTTGCACTCTACCCACTCGATCACAGAGGTACTCATATTTCAAAACCATAAATATCAGTTAAGCTTAGGTTAATATCTAAGAATACGAGTAGTTACGGGGCTGGTTCCAGAGTGGATCGGCGGTACTATTGGAAGAACAATGAATATTACGTTCATACTTTTTGATAGGCCCTGGATTCAACCACATCGATGTTGTTATTTACTATAATACTAGACCAAATCCCAATTAAATTGTCAAAATATCACGACTACGCATCATGACAATGGTGAATAAATAACCATTTACAGAATATGTTCTTTTTTCAGCATACACTACTCCTTACTTTTAGTAACACTTCCATTTTCTCAAGTCATAGGACGAGTACGTTTGGATTAATTGTCACCAAATATTTTGAAGGGTATTTATGTGTCTTAGTGATTAGTTGGATCAAGCAGTTACTGCAAAAATTGGAAATCTGAGTCCTTTTGTTTTAAGTAAAGGCCCTGCAGTGATTTTCATTTTTACCGCAGCGTTCTTTTACAAAAAAAAATTTTGATTACAATATGTACATGAGTATGTGGGTATATATCGCTCATTTACTCAAAGAACATCACAACTCAAAAAATTTAATTTTTGAATTAATCATCATAGCGTTCTTGATATTGTGTAAAAATATCATACAAATATCCTGTTTATTCAGCTATTGAGAAAAAATTAAATTTAATTTTTTAATTAAATTGTGTGTAAATTGAAAACTTTAAACTCGTTTTCTAGGAAAATATTTTTATTTTAAGTTATGACATTCTTTGAGTAAATTAGCGATATGTAAATATATATTTGGTTATGTACACATGTGTGTTTTTTGCGTGCTAATAACGGGTGTTTTTTTAGAGGTATAGAACTTCGAATTGAAATAAAACACAAGAAAATCGTTTTAATGTCCATCAATTTGGCTTTATTGGAAGGATAATTTTATGCCATTAATGTTTAAATATGATTTCGGGCATGTGGCCGCCGCGGCTGGCTCGAATAAAGCCAATTCCACAGGTCCAATTTTCAACCACTTTTTCGAGCATATGGGGCCGTATGTTGGCAATAACGCCACGAATGTTGGCTTCCAAGTCCCCTAACGTTTCTGGTTTGTTGGCGTAGACGAGCGACTTCACATATCCCCAAAGAAAATAATCCAATGGTGTCAAATCACACGATCTTGGTGGCCAATTGACAGGTCCATTCCGCGAAATTATGCGCTCATCGAATGTTTCCTTCAATAAATCGATTGTGACGTGCGCTGTGTGGCATGTAGCGCCGTCTTGTTGGAACCACAACTCATCCACATTCAAAATCTTCAAAATCTTCCATAAAGTTGATGGACAAAGCTCCAATTGCTGTGCACGGTGGCGAATCGATTCATTCGGGTCCTCTTCAACACTTTGCTCTACAGCGGCAATTGTTTCTTCGGTGCGCACTGTTCGACGTCTCTGCGGATGCGTATTATCACATAGAGTAAACGTAGTGCGAAAACGATCCATGGTTAACCGAATTAATTGCTCTGATGGACGATTATGTCGACCATAAAATGGACGGAGCTTGCGGTAAACTTCGCGAACTGAACCATTATTTTCGAAATAAGTTTGCACGATTTGCAAGCGTTGTTCTTTTGTCAACCTGTTCATGATGAAATGGCAAACCAAACTAAATATTAATCACTTGACAGCTGACAAAATGGCCGCCAGTTAAAAAAGTGATGCCAACTTAAAGTTCTATACCTCAACAAAAAACACCCATTATGATTGTGTAAATGCGAAGTCACACTTACCGACTCTCTAACAATTGCCAACAAACAAAAAGGACTATTTTTTTTTATACACAGAAATTTCCACATGGTTGCGTATTTTAAATCCATACATGCTGCATACATACAAACATTAGCACACACACACATACATACACATACGTATTGCTATATATGAATAATGATATTATGTATGAAGAATTTTGGTGCATTTGCTAAAATGTTTAGGAATTGAAATTGTGAATTTGTGACTTACGTCGCATTACAAATTCAATTACATGCTCAGGTTGATTCTCAATAACGCTAACTTAATTTTTAGCTTTTTTTTCAATTTAATTCTTACAAATACTTTATTTTGTCAGATTACAATTGTAACAAATAGAAAAAGTGGAAAATAAGCTTGTATAACATGTTGATAACGAAAAAAAAATAATCCTTAGACTTAATGATAAAATAAGAAAATGCTTGCTACTTTAATTTACATAAGGAAGGTTAAGAATATGAATTCTCATTGAATTAAATAGCTTTACTTTCAATAAATATCTACATACATACATTAAAAGTGAATTTCAATCAACCATATCGATTCAATTAACCAACGTAAAACAGTTGAAAAGTTTAATATAAAATTATTTAAGGCACAAAATTTTGCGCAAGTAAATTAACATGAAAAAGATGTAATAGATAAATCAATTTTGGCGTTTTGAATTGCACCAATCACTAAAATTTTTCGTGCCTTTAGAGGTCTCTAAATTTTTTTTTGGAAGGAATAACAAAATTGAGGACTACTTTGAAAATCAAAATGATTTTTATCCAAAAACCTATATTTCATTAAAAATATTAAGGACTTTTTGACCCGCCCTCGTATGCTTAGCTTACTGCATAAACGCAACCAATCTGGCATGGAGAGGGGGTTATGTCAACCGTTAGCGTAGTTTTTGCGAATTCAGCTATAGCGGAGCGTTTCTCAGGTCCGGATTTACTATTTGGCGTGCAAGAGTTTTACAAAACTTGTAATTCGTTGACTGTAGCGCGTGGTATATTCTACAATATTGGAGATTTTAACCAGTCGAACCATGCGTCAATTATCCCTTTCATTGGGAAATGGATCAAAAAACTTTAAGGCATCCAAAATTGCGACTAATGAGATCATCAAGAATATAAGAAAACGTAGTAAGTGTTAAGCACATTATATTTGTGAAACATGTAACCTTTCAATTAGGAGCGCGCAAATGGCTTGAATGTGCATTTTACACAAAAACCGAAAGTTGCATACCAAAAAAATTCAACTGGTAAAAATAATCAAGGCCCCAAGATGCCAGTCCTAGGCTTCTCTGGAAAACTTATATTCCGAAGAGGTGAGATAAGACAGCTTTAACACACGTAAATTTTACTTTGTAAGGCCTTGAGAGTGTAGATGCTGCCAGCTGCCGAAATTTAGGGCCTGTCCCACGATGTCGACAACGTTCGACTTGTCGCAAAATTACATTGGAAACAACAACAACATTTTAAAACCCTAAACCCTTGTGGACTTTTGCCTTACGCCATTAAATCGCCATTCATTGGCTCAGTTGAAAGAAAATATCCTAAAGGAAATGTCGGTCATCAGGGTGTCTAATTGCCAAGCCGTCATATTACTACGAGTACAAGTCAACGCGAGGGCCGATATTGAGACAATATTATTTTTAAGAACCAAATCTCCCAATTATGTGTTTGTAAATAAATACACATAATAAAAATTGTTTCGATAAAGGCCGGAGTTATTGTTTAATGGATTCACTGTATAAAAACTTTGTTTTCAGACACCCTGTACTAAAATTTTTCATATAAACTCATTTCTGTAATACGTATTTTTTTTTATTTTATGTGAACTGTAATGAATTTTTTAGTCACGAAATAATTTTTGATTCAGGCACAAGCTCAGTATTTTTTCAATTCATGATGAAATGCATGGTGGCAGGGAAAGTGCGGCATTTCCCCAACTTGTATAATGAGTTGACCTTGTATAAAAACAAAAATACTTAATTTGGGATTGATTAAGGAATTATTCCTTGATTAAAACTTAATTTTTCAATAACTTTTTACCTCAAGTAGGAGTTCAACGTAAGCTGCCGCAATCAACTCATGCGAATTTTTAACTAACAAGACAGTACATTAACAACTTAAATTGGTTACTTAAGTAGTAACAATTAAAATGTATTCGATTAACCAAGAAAGAGTTCGTCGTTCAACTAAGGAGCAACAGTAGCTAAAATTAACAACATAAATTGGTTAGGTTAACCTTCACTGATTGTTTGGGCTTAGTTTTGCCTATTAGGTGAAGATAATTTTTTTAATTCAAATAAAATATATAAACAAATTTATATAATTTAATGGTTTAAAAAACCTTTCAGATCAGTGCAGCTCACCCATTAAAGCAATAAAAAATATTAACTTAAAAACATTTCAGCGAGAAGATGCAATTTTTTTTAATAATTCGAAGAATCAATCGTAAAATAACAAAAAGTTTACAGTAAAATATGGTTTAACTAAATTATTTGAGGAATGAATATGTACTCGTATGTGTGTAAGTAACTTTATACATATTTACATACATACATAAGTATGGATGTGGATCAATGAAAAAAAAGAACATGTGCATAATATAAACGAGTTAAAAAATATATATTTATGAATACGTGTCATCATCAGGCATAAAGTTGACAATTTGCGAAAAAAAACATTTACGTGTGTTTTTCATCATAAGATTATACGAACTCAAACATTGTGTATTTAAGAACGCAGCAGTTTCTTAGCACTTCATCGTACAGTGCATAAACAAGGAAATAATGACAATGTATCATAGAAATTAAGAACATACCGTCTAAAATGGTGTTGTCACTATTAGGAGCCGTTAAAGTCCCTGTTAGTTTTTAAATGTACGTATATTGTGAAAAGGACCGCAAAAATTGCTAAAAATGGAGAATAAATTTTTTTATTTTTAGGTATGTATGTAGATTTAAAAAATTTTTCCCATATTGTACTGAAAACTTTAAGAAATACTATATACGGATGTGCCCAATCTTATATACCCTTTACCAATGTATTCATATGTATATAAGTATTTTGTGATAAAATTTATAATTTTTTGTTATAGTGCAATTTTTAGTAAGTGACCTCTCGGTTTTTTTCGACTAAAGAATTTGCTTGAGTAAAGATCTTCCTAAAACTTGAAATATATTTAACTGAAAAAAAAAAATTATTTTTGGTTATTTTTTTACCCAATTTTTTTTTTCGATTTCCAACCCTGGAACCATAATTTAAATTTATTCTGGTTTTAATACGAGTACTAATCTATTTCTTTCTAAAATATAGAATATATTTAATTACCAAAGAAATAACTAGCTTTATTTAATTAGTTTTATATTTATAAAAAAAGTGTACTTTTCCCAACCCTGGAATCATCCTTTTAGATTTTTTTTTGTTCCTTATACCAATATTGTTCTTTAAAAAATATATAAAATATGTTAAGCGAACAAAGAAAATAAGGAATTAAGAAAAAATTAGTTTTATTTACTTACTTTAGTAAAAATATAAAATTTTACAGCTCTGGACTTTTTATTTTTTGAATTGTCTATACCAAAATTTTCTTTTCAAAACATATAATAACTATATTTAATTTATAAAGAAGAAGAAGAAAATTAATTAGACCTAGTTAATTGTATATATCACAAAAAGTGTAAGTTTCCCAACCCTGGAATCATCCTTTTAGATTTTTCTGATTTCTTACATCAATATTTTTCTTTTATGAATGTAAGATATGTTTAATTTATAGAGAAAAAGGTAGAATTAGTTTTAGTAGGTTATTTTTATATAACAAAAAAAGTTGAAGTTTTCCAGCCCTGGAAACGTCTTTTTGATTTTTTTAATTTTCAATACCAATTTTATTTGTACTGAAATATAAGATAAGTCTATTTACGTGTGTGTTCTGGCTTTCACATCGTTTTCACATGTTTTCTTGCGAGTTCGGATGTTAAAACACATGCTACGCCTGTTTAAGTTAAAATTTAGAAAATAAAAATTAATAGTGTGTGTTCTAGCATCCGAATTTAGAAGAACCCAATTTAAAAATTTACGATTTCAAACTTTTAGATTTTTTCGTTTTCGATTTTGAGAAAAAAAACTCGTATTCTTTTCACTTGTTAACAGGCTTGTGAAAAGAATACGAGTTTTTTGCTCAAAAGTGAAAACGAAAAAATCTAAAAGTTTGAAATCGCCCATTTCCAAATTGTTTTCATCTAAATTCGGATGCTAGAACACACACTATAAATTTTTATTTTCTAAATTTCAACTTAATCAGGCGTAGCATGTGTTTTAACATCCGAACTCACAAGAAAACATGTGAAAACGATGTGGAAGCCAGAACATACACGTTAACAAAAAACATAAGAATTAGTTTTAATTAATTACTTTTATATGGCAAAATCAAGTTTAAGTTTTCCAGCTCTGAAACCGTCTGCTCGATTTTGCTGATTTTCAATACCGATCTATTTTGGACCATTTCTGACATAACATTCAGGGACCCAATCACTTACACCGGACGGACGGACAGACCGACATCGCTTATTCGTCTTCCCTATGCATAAGGTTTCAGAATTTATATATTTTATATGTCGCATATTAATATTATGGAAATTACACACGGAATGACAAACCTATATATACCCTTTTCCATTTTTTGGTAAAGGGTATAAAAATACAAAAGAAACGGAATTGAAAATCATGAAAAAGACTCACGTGTTGATTTGAGTTGTTAAACAGAATATTTTTATTCCAAAACAAATTCGCCAATATGCGATATTCATTAAACACAAAAATAAATTTTAGAATTTTTAATTAAAAAAATTAAACATTCGCTGTTACAAAATAAACAAAATTATGTCGCAATCGTACTACTGTCACAAAAAAATGTCCGCTAACTCTGTAAATATTTTATTTTCTTTAACTTTTGGGTAACTTTTCCTTAGTCCTCTACTGTACTGAGGATTTACATATACGCACCATTTTGTATATGAATATGTGTTTATGTATGTATGTGTGTATGAGTTTATGGTGGATGTTTAATAACAACTTGAGTTTCCTTTATTGACACCATGCTTTGTTAACTTTATTTCGTTGAACTCATCATACCCATCTATTGAATACATTTCATTATTCATTTGATTTGTATCTTCGATTGAACGCATACCTTGAGCAAATTTACAGCAGTGCTTAAATAATGAAAAGTTAAGCTTAAACTTTTACCAAATACTTTGGTTTTCTTTTAACTTCCAATTTGATAACAAATATTAAATATTTTAATTAATTAAATTTGTAATTATTTGAGTTAATTTTTTAATTAATTTGGTTAAATTCTTAATTGCTGCAATTAATTCAAGTCTTAAGTTGCATTAGTTGTATTAATTTGCTTACAAAACAGTAACAATTTAAGTTGGTTATTTCAATAGTTGCAACTAAAATCTCATCAAGTTTTATTTTTAGTAAATCTAACCATGCAAATTGGTTAAATTGACTTTCTGAGTTTATAACTTGACTTTAGTTTTTTAATTGTGTATATCTATTGAATTAAAAAAGAAAATAGTACATTTCATAACAGGGTCACGACTCAAACTTTAGCTACTTGACAGATTTCAAGTGAAAGGTATGCCATTAATAAAAATGGAACGATATAACGCTTCAACAATGTATCGAAATTCGTAAAATTCACTTCAAAGAATTGTGAAAATTTCTCTGTCACAATTCACACTAAAGTATTTTTGGTGACTCAAAGCAACTTCTCGGCTAGCAAAGGCGAAAGTTAATGATTTTAAGAATATAACTCGTGCATGTGTGACTATTTAGTGTGGACCTTACATTTTCGAAAATAAAGCTAAAGCAACTGTTGTAAATAGATTTCGTTATCGAAAGGGGTTAAATGATTTTTTATGGCCCAAAGTAACACAAATCGCTTAGATGGATTTTTTCGGTTGCATGAACAATCGCCCAAAAGAACAATCGCCCATAGCAACAAAATGAGCAATCGCCCAATGATTTTGTGTTTTTATTCATAATGAACAAAGACCCAAAAATAAGTGCAAATCGCCCAAGATTTTGTAAAAACACCCAAATACAAAATGAACGATCTCCCATTAATTTTGGTCATTGTTCATTATGTCAAATCACCCAAGCTTATGATGAACAATTGCCCAAAATGCGTGAATGAACAATCGCCCATACAAAAATCACCCAAACCACATAAATGAGCAAACGCCCAAAAAAATTAAAAAAAAAAAATGGGCGATCGTTCATTAATTTATGTCTTTCGACATTATTGAAATATTTGGGTGATTCTTTATAATGAACGATCATTCGAGGACATACAGCTCCTAATGTGCGAAATGATTCTGGACAATTTCATCAAAATAATATGATCCTGCAAACATAGCCGTGGCGGCCAAATAGATGTTGTCTTTCATTTTTAGTAGCAAATTCTCTTCTTTTCAATTAAGTAAATATGCCATGATTTTGCTTAAAAATACTCTACGGTTTACATACCAAAATAAAAATATTGTTAGAAGACACTTTACATATCTCAAAAAAAAATTAACAAATAACTTAGTTGGAATAATAAACAATTTACAATTTTAAAATTGGCTAATTAAAGAAATTTAGTGTTTTCACACCTAAAATTAAAACCTGGTTTTAACGTTAAAACCATAAACAGCTGATTTTACGTTCACACTGCAAGTTTGATAAATTCAGGTTTTAACTCACAGACTATCGAACAAATTAGTTCAAAATAAAATAAAAAATCTCCTGTAGAAATACTTATATTTATTGCTGTATTTTTTTTTTACTTTTCATAACACCTTTTTGACAAACTGTACAACAAATGTTTTGGTTTGTCTGAAAACCAATGCGCTGTAGTACGAAAATTATTTTATATTTTGTAAATAATCATTTTAGAATTATGGAATTACTTATACAAAGTGAAGAAGAGCTTGCAAATTAAGTAATTGTATATAAACACAAATGCAAAAATACATTACAAAATAAAACTTTTTTATCGGCAGATCGAAGTCTGTCATATCCTCTATTTTCACTTCCCTGAGGTCAATGAAAATATTTCCGTTCTCTTCCGTCCAAAATAATCTTTTTTTTCGCAATTTTTTTATTATTATTGCGTCTGCATCAATTTTTAAGTTGCAAATTTATCAATTGGTATCTATTGTTATTTACTGGCATATACTACGTTTATACGCGCACTATTTGCAAATAAAATTATTTGCAAATAAATTAACTCACTGTTTATACGGCATAGCAAAAGTACACAAACTTGGTAGCACTTCTATAGAAAGCTTACTTATGTTGACAAAAAAAATGTGTAAATGCACAAAATATCAAATAATTATTTGATTTAATTGTTATTATTTGCTTCTATCAATGTTTTTTTGTTGCAATATTTGTCCATTTATTGTTTTTGTTATCAAACGTTTGTAAGCGTGGCAACCTCAAGCATTTTATTTGCAAATAGTTAGTTAATCGTGAATAGTTTTCTGAATTAGTAAGTCGCAATAAAAAGAATAATATGGCAACAATTAACAGTTTTATTTGCAAATAAGCCCTGCGTATAAACGTAGTAATAAACATTATCAGCTGCTTCCGGTAATTTTAACTTGGCAGCACTGAATTTAGCACAGCAAAAACAAGGCTGCATTTCATAAAACCAATTTAAACCAATTCTAAAATGGTTTTAGGTTGCTTTTAACAAAATAATTTTGTATGGTAAAACCAGGTTTAAACAGTTTGTTTTCTATTTAAAACCAACTTCTTTTATTAAAACCATGTCAGTGTGAAAGCACTATAATGCCGGGTTGACGACTGTGTGTCATGAGCCCAAAAAAGTGTAAGTGTAAAAGTGTAAATTAAATAAAAAATTATAAGCTTTGACAATTAAAATTGGTTAGATTAACCTACGAGTATTTCGTTCTCTCTTTAGGTTGCTCATACAAACTGTTGCGAATGAAAAAAAGTGCATCGTATATCACTGGAATATTGCAAATATGAGTATAAAATATGTTTTTACTTCTTTTAGAAGTATTTTATTTTAGTGCTTCTGCTGTAAACATTTATGTACTCGTACATAAATAGTAAAATAAATGATTAAATAATTCTATAGAAGTGAACATAAAATATGTTCCGCTGGGTAGATGTAATTTAATGGGTGTAATTTTACGTATGTACATACATACATACATACAAAAGTATCAACGGATAAATGTTTGTTTATGTCTGCATCTCAACAAAAAATACATACATACATTGAAATTGTATTTTAGCTCCGTGTCCCATCACCTTCGTTGCCAGTTAAAGAAGGGCAAAAATTGCATTTTATTTATTTTGAATCAATAAAATGCTGCTTGTACGTTCGTACAAATGTGTAAGTGTGTCGACCCAATATATTTCCACATAACTCTCATATTACATTTTTCTTATTTTAGCAACGAAACGTGACACATTTGTTGAAGAAGCGTCGTCAATCGTTCGTGGCGGAGGCCTTATGGTAATGAAAGGTGCTGAAAAGTTGAATATACATATTGTATATTTTCAAAAAAAAAAAAAAAATTATAGTTTCGTTTCCATCCCACCCACTGGGATATTCCAAAATAATTGCTCTTCTCAACTCATCAATTGTAATATGTATACTTTTATTGCATACATACATTTGCACATTCATATTTTATCACTGTTGTCGTTACTTACGAAAGAGCTCCTTTTAAAGAAGTCTTGTGCTTAAAACAGAGTTTAATACTTTTAAAATATTAATATGCAGGAAAATGGCATCGGAAAGTGATGCGATGTAGGAAATTTAAAGTTTTTAGTTTGAATATATACTATAATTAAAACTAAAATCATTTTTAAAATATGTATCACAAGAAGAAAATAATCTTAAGTGCTTCAGAAATGAAATAAATTATTATTTTGTGTGATTACTACTACATCACTTTTTTTTATTAATTAATTATTTTTTTTTTACGTTAAAGAACGTAAAACAAATTTTAACTTTGTTAACACCGTAGCAATCGTAAAGTCCAACTACAACCTACAACCTTAGGTTAGGAAGGGTGGTGCCACAAAGACACCTCCACTCAGAGACCCAAATGGACCTACAACGTTTAATTTCATAAAAAACGCACAATAGTTTGCACCTGCACTTTAGCAAGATCATTTGTGCCAAAGTATTAAATTCCGGAAAGAAAACTAAAAAAATTTCATTATTTATGATTCGATTAGGGAAAAATTTGTAGCGCTTTGTAAGCCAAAATCTAAATTACATAAGATAATTTTTAAGGAACAAATAACACCAAAGTTAATTGTGAATATTCTGACAAACACTAACAAAACGGAACAACATGATGTTTCAGAAGGCCGCTACACATTCATCATTAGCGTTGTGTTGTTTCGTCCATTGTGTGTGGTGCCAGTTGATGACAATTGCAGTTTTCAGTGTAAATGCAATATGTGAATTGTCTGTATTACAATTAACTGCATGCTTTTTTGTAATCAAAGCTCCACAGAGAAAAAACTGCCTCTTAGAATCAAGAAGATTTTCTCTATGAAACGTTTTTAGGCTAAGGGGTATCACAGCAGAAAGAAGATTTTTTCATAGAGATTCCTAATTGTTTCTATGTGGTAAATCTTATTAATTTTTATCAAGAAGAAAACCACATAAAATCAAGAAGAAATCTTATTATTCACAACTTTTTTTACTCAATTTCCGTTATTTTTGGCACCAAAAAAACAATCCATAGAGAAAAACTTCTTGATTCTATTAGGTTTTCTTATAAATTGTAAGCTATAGGGATTTCCTATTGATTTTATTGGGTTGCCTTCTTGATTTTTTTAAAAAGGTTTTCTTCTTGATTTTATTAGTTTGCCTAATTGATTTTTTCAATAAGGTTTTCTTCTTGATTTTAGTAGGTTCCTATATGAGTATGTGTAAAGCATCTTATTGATATTTTTAATAAGGAAATCTTCTTAATTTTATGAGGTGTCTTGTTATTTCATATCTATAAATAGACAAAGAGACACTTTTTTTCATGATTTTTTTCATTTTTGTATAAAAATGTTTGCACAATAATTTCAGTGGTTGTTCAGGATGCTTCTTAGCATATTGGGTAGAGTGCTTTTCTAACAGATAGAAGTTTGCTGGTTCAATACTTGGTGAGTAAGTTAGTTAAGAATATAACAAAATGTGTATGTATGTATGTAAAAATAAATAACATCTACAATATACTACATAGATACATACATATGTATATGGGATAGAATTTAAATGAAAATACATGAGTACAGAGAATAGAGACGCAATTTCTTTTATTATTATTGAAAAAATCAATAAGATACATCATAAAAACTACAAGATTTCTTCTTGATTTTTTCAAAAAAGTTTTCTCTATGAAATTAATAAGATTTCCTTATTGAAAAAAAACAAAGAGATTTCTTATTAATTTTGTTCTATTTTATGAGGAATTTAGTAGGCACTGTTTTCTCTGTGTCAATTTATATATAAATATACTTTAAAGTAACAAACCAAAAAAGCCTGTCTTAAGTAGGACAATTGATATGACCATAATTAAAAAGTATATTAAAATTTTCAAAATGCAGGTTATGTGAAAGGGGCATATGTCCTTGCAACTATTTTTCCCAAAATTCCACAAAAATAATCATTTAGAGAGTATGTTTGCCAGTTTTTGTAGGTTACGGCTTTTTTCATTTTATGTGACGACATGTCTTCTGTATGAGATATTTCCCCAAAAAAAGTACAGACGTTCTTTTGCCTGTAAATATTTGTACTGCAGGCTTTTGTACATACAAGCAAAGAACTACAGGCAAATATCGCTATAACGAATGTCGCTTTTACAAAGATCCGATATAAGGAACACCAAAATTGTTTACATTAATAACCTTATATATGGCGAATCATATCTTAATTTTATACTGGATATAACGAATTATAAAGAAAAAATTGCAAAATAAAAAACAAAACCTTGCTGGCAACATACGAGTATTTCTAACCATTAGTACATACCATAGCGAATGTTTTAATAAATGTAAGCTCTATATACTGTGGGTTTGTATTTTACTACGTTTATACGAACGGCTTATTTGCAAATAAAACTGTAACTTGTTGTCATATTTATTGTTTTATTGCGACTTACTAACTCAGAAAACACTTCACGATTAACGCACTATTTGCATATAAAATGATTGAGGTTGCCACACTTACAAATGTTTGCTAATAAAAAATAGTAAATTGATAAATATTGTACAAAAAAATTGATAGAAGCAGATAATGACAATAAAAATAAATGATTATTTGTTACTTTATACATTTACACAATTTTTTTTATAAACATAAGTAACTTTTCTATAGAAGTGCTACCAAGTTTTTATACATTTACAATGCTGTATAAACAGTGTGTTAATTTATTTGCAAATAGTGCTCGTATAAACGTAGTATTTAGTAACTTGTTTGAAAACAAATTGCTGTCATTATTTTTATTGTAATGTATCATTCTACAATAATAACAATATTTAAAATAACTTTTCGATGAAACGAGTAGGCCTGACATTACATCATTCGTTATACCGGGATTCGCCTATGATTAATTTAATAAAAAAAAAAGACAGCAAACTAAAAAACAATTTTTTTGAAATAAACATTGATGTGGAAATTTGGAACAGAAATTTATTGTAATAAAATATATTCCCACTTTATTTTTATTTTCCTTTGTATGGGACATCGAAAAGAAATAAATAAATAAATAAAATAAATAAAAATAATCTTTCTTTTTTTTGTTACTAATACGTATTTTACAAACAAGCTCATGTTTTTTTTTTGTGGCGGTCGGTCCACACCTGCCTGTATGAATTGAAAAGTGTAACTATGTACATAAATTTATTTATTTATGAATGTATGGAATAATTAGAAATTTTAGTTCCATTTCCAAGCAGTATGTTTCAGACTCCAGTCACATATGTGTTAAATTTATGTTTAAAATATGCGATTTTATGCATATTTGTGAAAATATTAGTTTAAGGTAATAGCTGTGGATTTACCAAATACACAATAATTCAATAACTCTGATCTGATTTTATATTATTTTATTCTACTTTCTTCTTCGGTCGTGCAGCATGTGTGTGTGTGTGTGTGCTTTATTTAAAACTAAACTGAATTGTATAAAATAATTTATACGTATTTATATATTTATGTATAAGTTATAGCACATGTCCACATGGTCCTTTCAAAATGATTATAGAATAAATATAAATTATTTTGCACACACTCGGTTTAGAGTGTAAACCTGCTAGCTTACTTCAACCAAATTTTGCGGGAGAGACAAAAAACTGTCTTATAGGGTCCTAATTGGTGGAGAATAATAAAAAAAAATATATATAAATGTTACTCCAAGACTTAACTGTAGTAATTCAAAACTTCTCTATTTTTTTAATGTTGCATAAATTCAATTATATTTTATTTTTAAGGAGATCCTTTTATGGGATTCGAACTGACAAATCTCCAGCTTGCCATGCTAGCATACTACCTACTCGACCACAGGGGCACTCATATTTCAAAATTATATACATATACAACAGTTAAGCTAAAGTTAATATACAAATATAATTACGGGACTGAGACGTGGCTGTCACATTAGACGGAACTATTAACATAATCCACATCGAACTTGTCCACTGCCGTTTATTTCAACACTAGACTGAGTCATAATTAAAGTGACTGAAGATTAAAATGACACATCACGAAAATGGAAATTTGTAACCATTTACACTTAAAAAATTTATTATATACTAGGATGATTATCGCAAGAGTCTCAAGGAATACAATAAAGTAATTCTACGAACGAAGTCTCGAAGATAAAAAAGTTTCTTTACAAAACCCATATAACATACATAAACTATAGAGAAGACTTTTTGTTGCTGATGAGCACACATTTCCCAAATAGTATGGAAGGACCCACAGTGGAACCGCCACTAGTTGGAAAAGTGGATTTCCAGGGGCCAACCATCATGCAATAAGTAGCTTCCCCCTTTCAAGGCAAGCGGGCTGGATGTCATTTTTCCTGCACTTCTACTGAAAGAGGTGGATACCTTATCACCTCATCTGGTTAGAATTTTTAATGCCTTCCTTAAATTCCCATATACTCCAAAAACCAGGCAGGAGACAAGAATAATTCTTATAACTAAGCCTAGCAAGGCGAGTTATGTGACCCCAAAGGCTTACAGACCAATAAGTATTGCTTTCTTTCTGCTAAACACCATGGAACGGATAGTCAACGACATGATAAGAGTAAGATATAAGACAATAGTCTTAGGTTTAGACAATATTCATATATCAATGGAAGGTCAGTAGAAACGGCTTTTCACAGGGTAGTTAACTAAACACATTGAAAACACATTCAATGACAAGTTGTGTACGCTTGGCGTTTATTATAACATTGAAGGTACTTTCAACAATGTGAGTACCGACACTCTTATCCAATCCTTTGTACAGTTTCAACTGACCAATCAATAATTGATTGAGTAAACTTTATGCTGGGGTACAGGTGGATAAAGTGCGGTATGCACAATGCAAACGTTAAAAACAGCGTGCAACGTGGGACACCCCAAGGAAGAATAATTTCATACCTTCTTTGGGTAACCACTATACACAGCCTGCTAAGGGATCTGACAAATGAGGGTTATGAGCCTGTCTGTTGTGCACACGATATCATGATACTTAAAAGAAGCAAGGACCTCAACCAACTTTGCAGGGAGGGGGAAAAACTCTCAACATTGCGATTAACTAGGCTCGGCCGAGAGGACTGAATATTAAGCCAGAAAAAAAGGAAATAGCTCTTTTCACTAGAAAAACACAGATTATGCAGTATATTGATCCTAGTTTCCATGGAAAGACCATCACTATCAGATCAGAAACTGTTGTGGAGACATCACATAGAGGAAAGAGACAAAAAGGCTAATTAGCGCTGGTCTCTCTGCAGAAGAGCTATTGGGTCCAGATGGGGAATTAGCCCTATTGCGACACACTGGTTCTATAGGCGGATAATCAGACCTATTCTAACATACGTATCGGTAGTATGGTGTAGGTGAACAGGTAGAAAGTGCAACGCTAAAATTTTGGAGAAGGTTCAATGAATGTGATCGGATCGGACAAGACAATATATCATACCACTGAACGGATACGACCAGACATTGGAAATGTCAGACCGGGTACGTGATACTAGGTTTATAAATGAATGCGAGACATTGATACCAGAAAGACACTCCTGGGACAATCGAAACCTAAAACAAGCACCCGTGGGAGTTTGCTGATATACGGATGGGAAAAGAACGAGGTTTCTTCATAGAATAACCGAAGACCAAGGTGGAGGTTCGGGCGATCACGGAGGTTTTAAAATGGATCAGTGTGAATATTTACTGGTAGCAAGTCGCCAATTATGGCAATCACAACCGAAAGAGTAAACTCTAGGACTTTTTTAGATTGCAAAAATATGATAAACGATTACGCAATACATGGCAACATTCGTCTGGTGTACATGCGAAAAGGGGCAGAACGTTACGGACAGTAACTCTAACTAATATGAAGGTTTTCAAGTCATCGAAGGTTGAGTTACAAAATTGGGCGAAGATAGCTCACAGGACACGATGGAATTGTGATACTGTGGGTAATCTAAGCAAGGTTCTAGTATACGAGAGTATTTGTACCGCATTGCAGCCACGAATGACAATGAATGCAGGAAGGGCATGCACGGAGGACATGGAGACAATAGAGCACTTCCTTTTTTCATTGTCCAGCTTTCTCACGGCTGTCCAGCTTATAGGACATTACCTACCTTAGAAATATTGACTGGAAAAGTTGGAGGGACTACGTGAAGGATAATGAATTTCTATAAAGGTGGGGTTCGTTTGTTAATTTACATCAGAGCGCACAACAGGCCTGACTTATGTGTATGCCCCCGGACATGGACGAACTAAACCTAACCTAACTTTATTGGTAACACGCCCATTTTCTCAGGGATTTTCCGCAGGGATGTTAAAAAAAATGGATTGAGCAGGTTTACACTATAAGCCGATGATATGATAAAAGTCGTCTAATGGTTTCTTATATGATTTTAAGCCAAATAACTTTTTTATATTGGGTGAATAATTTAAAAATGCGGATGTTAAGCCAACTTTTAACATTGGGACAATATATTTTTATTCAAAGTAGTAGTCATCGTTAGCTACAAGTACGACTTTTTCCAATCTTTATAGCAAGATATGGATTCCCCATAAAATAACAGGTAATGTTTAGAGACCAAAAACTAATTTAACCAATGTCGAATACCCTTTTCTAAAGTGTATTGTATCCCAGAGAGAGTATTGGCAGTCTGCACAGAAGGGCCTAAGTGACACTCAGGTAATGAATGCCTACTACTATTAGTAGGTGTTACCTTATGTAGGAAAGGAATAGTGATGGAGACGGCAAGATAGGAAAGGAAGGAAGATATAGACGAAAGCTTCATTCTTTTATAATTCTGCTTTTTTGCACGTTTATAATGCAGTGTTTTCTCTGCTGTTAAATGAGGCGTATTAAATTGTTTTTTTATACTGTGCTTAGTAGCCATTTTAATGGTTATTTTACTTCGCCGATGATTTGGCTACACAACGAAGGAGGGCGCTCTAATGTAGCATTAGGATTAGTATCTGCTAAAATCGGCATAGTTCAGTGACCAGTGACTATGCCTTCATCACTTGAATTTCCTACATTAACTGATATAAAGGAACACTAATACACGTCAGGAAAATGCGTGGTGTTGTTATTTAATGATTGTTGGATACCGGGGTCGAACCCAGGATCTGCGGTTTTGTAGTCAAGCTGCTAACTACTTCAGCCAACGCCACATTTTATCGAATTTTAAAATTAGTTGATCTTTCCTTAATTTACAATATTCCCTGAAAAGTTATTCAGTCATGTGTAAACAACAGTGAAGCGCTATTTCGGCAATCAATATCAGTGTTGAGTAAATAAAGTGCTTTAATGAAATTAAAATTGTACACGTGTGATTTTTATTTTACTTGCAATTACGAACTTGAATAAATAAAGTTTTTAAATTTTTCAAAAATATACACAATAAGTATCTAAAACTTTTAAAGATATTAATTCAAATTTAAACAAAAACTAAGAATTTTCTTTATCTTATTTTACACAATAAAACAAGAAGTTTTTCTGTTTTAAGGCATCAAAAAACACAACGAATAGTATTTAAAGCACTAAATTAGCATCACTGCTAAAAACTGCTGCTAAGAAGGGTTGCCAGATTCGACAATATTGTGATAGAAAAAGACTTGACTCAAACATCATCATACCACAAACAAATACCTATTTTGATGACCTAGACAAATTTATTAAAAAATAATAATTTTTTCCCAAAAAACATGGGTTTCATTCAAAAGTCACGGATTTGTTAAACCGCCCTCTATTCCAAATTGCTCCTGTTTTTAGGGTTCCGTACACCAAAGGTGAAAATGGAACCCTATTGTTTTCGCTACGCTGTCCGTCTGTCCGTCTGTCCGTCTGTCCGTCCGTCCGTCTGTCCGTCACAGGGTATTTTCTCGAGAACCGTAAGAGCTACGGACCTGAAATTTGGACACAGTGTGTAGACCCTTGGCCGCTACAACAACAAATACATGAGAGTTCGAAATTAAAGGGTGTGCCAAAACGAGCAATGAAAAATGTTAAAATCCCATGTAATATACATACAATTGTATGTATGTATGTATATTACATGGGACCCTTGGCCGCTACAACAACAAATACATGAGAGTTGGAAATTAAAGGGTGTGCCAAAACGAGCAACGAAAAATTTTAAAATCCCATGTAATATACATACAATTGTATATATGTATATTACATGGGACCCTTGGCCGCTACAACAACAAATACATGAGAGTTGGAAATTAAAGGGTGTGCCAAAACGAGCAACGAAAAATGTTAAAATCCCATGTAATATACATACAATTGTATATATGTATATTACATGGGACCCTTGGCCGCTACAACAACAAATACATGAGAGTTGGAAATTAAAGGGTGTGCCAAAACGAGCAATGAAAAATTTTAAAATCCCATGTAATATACATACAATTGTATGCATGTATATTACATGGGACCCTTGGCCGCTACAACAACAAATACATGAGAGTTGGAAATTAAAGGGTGTGCCAAAACGAGCAACGAAAAATTTTAAAATCCCATCTAATATACATACAATCGTATGTATATTACATGGGATCCTTGGCCGCTACAACAACAAATACACGAGAGTTCGAAATTAAAGGGTGTGCCAAAACGAGCAACGAAAAATTTTAAAATCCCATGTAATATACATACAATTGTATGTATGTATGTATATTACATGGGACCCTTGGCCGCTTCAACAACAAATACATGAGAGTTGGAAATTAAAGGGTGTGCCAAAACGAGCAACGAAAAATGTTAAAATCCTATGTAATATACATACAATTGTATGTATATGCACTTGAAATTTGTAAAGTTCGTGTATTTTTATACAGACTACAACAACTAACACTAAAATTTAAAAAAATTTAATTAAAGGGTGTACCATCAGTTAATGTAATTTCGACTATGTAATTTTGAAAACTTGCTGTATCTTGGAAACCGTAAGAGCAAACTTCCTGAAATTTTCAAAAACGGTGAAACAAAAAAATCTCAAAATTATAAAATCGCCAAACCAAAAAAAAAACGCCAAAATCAAAAAAAAAATCGCCAAAACGAAAAAAAGCACCAAATTAAAAAAAATTTCTAAATCGAAAATAAATCGCGGAAAACCGGAAAAATCGCCAAAATGAAAAAATCGTCAAAATGAAAAAAAATCGCCAAAATGAAAAAATCGCCAAAATTAAAAAAATCGCCAAAATTAAAAAAATCGCCAAAATGAAAAAAATCGCCAAAATGAAAAAAATCGCCAAAATTAAAAAAAAATCGCCAAAATTAAAAAAATCGCCAAAACGAGAAAAAAGCGAAAAATAATAAAAAAAAAATATTTCAGCTTAAAAAACGTAAAAAAACACTGTATTAAAAAAATGCTCAAAGCCAACGTACGGAACCCTTCGTGCGCGAGTCAAAGTCGCACTTTACTGAATTTATTACTCTTTATGCACAAATTCATATGTATATGAATTTCTTACTGGCCTGCTTGCTGAGATAATTGGTTTGGTCAATTTCTTTTTTCTTTCTCTATTTTCTTAGATCAATTGTCTTCCAAGAAACCCCAACACATTTGCTCTGTTTGCATGAACAAGCATGTAAGTTTGTGTGTAATAGTTTATGCAATTCTTGGTGTTGATTCACAGGAACGATTAAATCAAATTAAACCTCAGGGACAAACATTTTAGCAAACACGCTTACATGTACATGTTCAAATTGAAAGTGCCTAGTGTGTTCGGTGCCCATATGGCTTTCAGAAGCAATTGTCAAAAACACGTTATCACCATTTGACAAATTCAAAGTTCATGAGGCCACAAAATTTGTGCCCCCCCAAATGTCAGCAAGAGTAAATGCATGTGTTGGTTCAATAAATGCACAAAGTGTAAATTTGTGCATTTATATTGTCAGATAGGGGCAAGTTTTTGGTTGAGTGTATGTATGTGTGTGTTTGTGTGCTTGTGTGTTGGTGTATGCAATATATCACATAAACGCTCTAATATTGTACTTAAATATGTGTGAGCTTGTGAGTATATACCACAGACTGGCTGGGTTTTCTTTGTCCTCGTAAGCCACAAGGAGTTGTCAACACGGAAAACAAGGCCTATTTGATAAATGATCTCGAACTGCTTGTGATTAGGCGGCCACACTTTCTTACCTTTTGTTAAGCACACACACTTACATGCTGGCTGACAATTGGTACTATTAAGGTAGGAGTAACTCCCCAGGCAACATGTTCTATTTAAGAAATAATAAGAATTTTTCTATGTGGGATTAAATGTATAACAGATAACAATATCTTGTTTTAATACCTAAAACAACAATCCATCGCAAAAATTGGGTCTTGGGTATTAACACGAATTGTGAATAAGTACAAAATTAATTCTTAACGTATTGCAAGTTTTTACTTGGTTATTTCTGTACTTTGAGTTGATTTTGAACGTTTTCGATATCATGGGACTGGGACTAATGGTAGAATTTTATGATAAATATTTTTGTAGCACATTTAAAATCTTTATATCACCATTTAAGGGTACTCATTGTTGCTTCTTACGAAAAGTAAAAAATAAATCCTCCATACAAAGAAAAGCTATAGGCTTGAACTACTGAACACATACTCGTACATATTTTCCTTGGAGAATTTTAAATAAAACTGCTGAAGAAATCTTTTACATAAACAGATTAATATATATATATATATATATATATATATATATATATATATACATATATAAGTTCCTTTAACTGTCATTGGAGCATAGGTCGCTAGGTATAGCGATTCGTTAGCAAATTTGGACTTTCGGGAGACGTTGCTTGCTAGCTCTCGTTCCCTAGATTGGTAATAGGTCTGCTGTCTTCACATCCAATCCCGCGACGCAACCACGCTTCAGCGGCTTATCGCCTACTTTCCCGACACATCTCAGATACTCACGACACACGTCTGTGGCGCCTTCTATCTCTACCTACCTTTATAACGGTTGTCTTAAAGCCATTACCAGGGGTATTCTTGGTCAAAGACCGGAAGTAGTTAGCTGATTGGACAATTCAAGAAAGGAATATTTCGGGCCACTCCCAATGAGTGGCAATCAATAACTTTCCACCTCTGAGCAGAGTCCGATTCCCGTTTAAATGGAACATATTTTTTAAGATCATTTCATCTCTTTATATTGCCAATTGAGAGCATTTTTTTCTCTTTTCACGCCCAGAAGAAATTAAATATCAAACGAATTTCAGGGGGGTTACTCTCTATTACGATGCGAAAGAAAAATGGTACGAAATCGAACGATTGGTACTCTCTAATGCGTTTGCGCATTTACCTTTCGCATCTTTTATTTTCCGTTTCGCAAGTCTGGTATCACCGTACTCTGCAATGCGATAGCGCCTGTCAAAATCGCTCAATAAGCGCAAATATCTTGCGTTAGCTAAATACCAAACGCAAAGTGAGAAAAACATGTAAATACGTTGAAAAAAATATTTATATATTGACTGTCTTATTCATAAAAAATAATTTTGTTTTATAAGAGGTTTATTAAACTAATTTTCTATGGAAATTTGATTTGATTTCACACCAAGTGAAAATGCGTAAAAAAAAAATAAGAATTTCCAGCACAGATGATGGTCCCTCTCAGTTCTGTATTTTCTCAATCTCTACGTAGAGCTCTTTTAAGCGACGGGACATTGACTGCTGCTATATTCCTAAGGTATGGTCCTGGCCAATTCGATGTTGGTATCCACCTTGACCAAGTAATTTTAAGGCAGTTTATAAAACTACTTTTAGCCAGTGTTGAACAGCGTTTAGAACATACAGAAACGCAAATTTTGTACAAATTTAAAATAAAGCAATATGTTTTTAATAACATACCGCTACAGATTTTTTCTTACCTGCGGTCATTTAAGGAAAGTATACCGGAACTATCTCTTAAGCTTAAATTAAATGACATAGCCATAATGCCATAGCCATAACCAAACCAAAATTCAATTGGTTTCTATGGTGAGAGTTATGGCGTTTAGGTTGTTTTCTATGGCTATGGTTATGTCACGTCTAATTGAATCTTTAAGACTCATTTTGCAACTCGTTATACATGGACGTTTTCTTCATAAAAGCATAACGCTAAAGAATCCATCACTTTATTTTCAATTAAAAGCTGTTACACTTCAGTTTTTCTTAAATTTTAATTTTAACTGTCGTTTTTTTATAAATATTTTGACATTTCAGTACTGCCAACCTTTGCCATATTTTCTTTTGCAATGTCCATGCTGCCACTTTTTCAAGCAATTTTGCGAAAGGTTTTGCGAAAGTAATAGAGAGTACCAAATTTGCATATCAACGCATTTAGCTTTCGCATCGTAATTGCTTTCGCATCGCAATAGAGAGTAACCCCCCAGGAAACACTTTAAAATCAAAATTATACTCAAACTCTCCTCGTCGCACTGTGTCTAAACATAGCAGAGAATGCCAAACAAACACGTTTTATATGGAGAAAATACCCGAATATTGCACAGTGGTGCGCTCGGCAAAAATAATAGAACAAATCTGTATCTGTTGAACTACTGATATACTCGGAAAAAATATATCGTTTTGGAATGTTTAATTTAACAATATTATGCTGTCTGAAACAAGTACGTGGTCGTTGATATAAGTTATTATTACTTTAATATAATGTAAGAATTAATTGCGATGCGATAAACAAAGTGCATGATATGCATTTAAATTTAATTGAATTATAATAAATCTTTAAGCAGCAAAATTTCTCAATCGGGCTCAAGTTTAATATTGTCAATTCTTTTTTGAAAAGCATTCTGGTTTTCAAAAGAAGACAAGACAAATCAATCACTCAAGACAAGAATAATCAAATTCGATTACGTACTCAACTTAAGAATTATTTTTCGGTTTGTTGTGGATGACATTGTAGTTAGATTTTAGTCAGTCTAAGAAAAGTTAACTATAAGTTAACTATTTTTGTAGTCAACCACAAATTGTCCGACAGGATAGCTACTTGGGTAGAGAGTGCTTGTATACATCAAAAATTACGTTTTTATGTATAAAATTATTGATTCACTTTCGGTAAAAGCATTTGTAAGTATAATTATGCATTAACAGCCAATCTCTGCCTAAATAGATAAACATGGAAAATTTAATATAAAATAAATGCATGAAATGGAATGTGTGTGAAGATAAATTTAAATTTAACTAGCAGAGACAAAAACCAAAAAATTTAACAGAGCTCATTTTGCAGTTAACAGAGCACTGTTAAGCACTTAACAGTCCTTGTAAAATAAAGGAACATTATTTCGGTGGCCAAATCCAGGAACAGGGACTGATACTATATCCAAAAATTAATAGAAAATATGGTCCAAAATCTGAATAATAAAATTATACTAATGGAATATATAAGAGATATATCAATAACACAAAAACTTAATTTTAAAAAAGTCCTATTTTGGAACGAAAAGTGGCCATTGTGGGAAATAGGAGATGAGTACATATATCCCACTATATAGAAATGGTGCTCCTGATGCCTCGCTAAAGAGCAAATCAAGTTGCATATCTGTAACCATTTTGAGAGCTTAAAAAAATTATATTTAAAAAATTCATATTTCTGGAGAAGATTATTGGTCATTGTGGGAAATAGGAGATGAGTACATATATCCCACTATATAGAAATGGTGCTCCTGATGGGTCGCTAAACAGCAAATTAAGTTGCATATCTGTAACCATTTTGGGAGTTTGGAAAAATTAATTTTAAAAGTCATATTTCTGGAGAAGATTATTGGTCATTGTAGGAAATAGGAGATGAGTACATATATCCCACTATATAGAAATGGTGCTCCTGATGCCTCGCTAAAGAGCAAATCAAGTTGCATATCTGTAACCATTTTGAGAGCTTAAAAAAATTATATTTAAAAAATTCATATTTCTGGAGAAGATTATTGGTCATTGTGGGAAATAGGAGATGAGTACATATATCCCACTATATAGAAATGGTGCTCCTGATGGGTCGCTAAACAGCAAATTAAGTTGCATATCTGTAACCATTTTGGGAGTTTGGAAAAATTAATTTTAAAAGTCATATTTCTGGAGAAGATTATTGGTCATTGTAGGAAATAGGAGATGAGTACATATATCCCACTATATAGAAATGGTGCTCCTGATGGGTCGCTAAACAGCAAATTAAGTTGCATGTCTGTAACCATTTTGGGAGCTTGAAAAAATTATGTTTAAAAAATTCATATTTCTGGAGAAGATTATTGGTCATTGTGGGAAATAGGAGATGAGTACATATATCCCACTATATAGAAATGGTGCTCCTGATGGGTCGCTAAACAGCAAATTCCGTTGCATATCTGTAACCATTTTGGGAGCTTAAAAAAATTATATTTAAAAAATTCATATTTCTGGAGAAGATTATTGGTCATTGTGGGAAATAGGAAATGAGTACATATATCCCACTATATAGAAATGGTGCTCTTGATTGGTCGCTAAACAGCAAATCAAGTTGCATATCTGTAACCATTTTGGGAGTTTGGAAAAATTAATTTTTCAAAATTCATATTTCTGGAGAAGATTATTGGTCATTGTGGGAAATAGGAGATAAGTACATATATCCCACTATATAGAAATGGTGCTCCTGATGGGTCGCTAAAGAGCAAATCAAGTTGCATATCTGTAACCATTTTGGGAGTTTGGAAAAATTAATTTTTCAAAATTCATATTTCTGGAGAAGATTATTGGTCATTGTGGGAAATAGGAGATGAGTACATATATCCCACTATATAGAAATGGTGCTCTTGATTGGTCGCTAAACAGCAAATCAAGTTGCATATCTGTAACCATTTTGGGAGTTTGGAAAAATTATGTTTAAAAAATTCATATTTCTGGAGAAGATTATTGGTCATTGTGGGGAATAGGAGATGAGTACATATATCCCACTATATGGAAATGGTGCTCCTGATGGCTCGTTAAAGAGCAAATTAAGTCGCAAATCTGTAACCATTTTGGGACTTTGGGAAAATTAATTTTAAAAAAGTCAGATTTGTGGATGTTGCGAGTTTAGCTTCGTTTTTAGCATCCCTGTTAATTTACATATCTCTCGCTCAGACAATGTGAGGTAAGAAAAAATCTCTCTCTTGAAAACTGTGCACTTTACAGAGTAGAAATTTAAAACAATTTCAAGCAAAAATGTTAATGTTAATACCTACCGAAAATTTTTGGTGGTAAAAATTTCTACCAAATTCGAAATGGTGGGGTTATACAGCAAATTGGGGTCGAAAGCTAAGGCTTTTAATAAAGCATTTTCATAAGTAATGGAAACTATTTTAGGTGGTATGTATTAATAAATACTGTAAAGTACTAATAAATAAATAAACAAATTAACACAACCCATACATACAAATTATTATTAAATTAAAAAAAGTCATATTTCTGGAGAAGATTATTGGTCATTGTGGGAAATAGGAGATGAGTACATACATATATCCCACTATATAGAAATGGTGCTCCTGATGGCTCGTTAAAGAGCAAATCAAGTTGCATATCTGTAACCATTTTGGGAGTTTGGAAAATTTAATTTTTAAGAAATGCATATTTCTGGAGAGGATTATTGGTCATTGTAGAAAATAGGAGATGAGTACATATATCCCTCTATATAGACATGGTGCTCCTGAGGGCTCGTTATAGAGCAAATCAAGTTGTATATCTGTAACCATTTTGGGAGTTTGGAAAAATTAATTTTAAAAGACATATTTCTGGAGAATATTATTGGTCATTGTGGGAAATAGGAGATGAGTACATATATCCAACTATATAGAAATGGTGCTCCTGATGGGTCGCTAAACAGCAAATTAAGTTGCATATCTGTAACCATTTTGGCAGCTTAAAAAAATTATATTTAAAAAATTCATATTTCTGGAGAAGATTATTGGTCCTTGTGGGATATAGGAGATAAGTACATATATCCCACTATATAGAAATGGTGCTCCTGATGGCTCGTTAAAGAGCAAATCAAGTTGCAAATCTGTAACCATTTTGGGACTTTGGAAAAATTAATTTTAAAAAAAGTCATATTTCTGGAGAAGATTATTGGTCATTGTGGGAAATAGGAGATGAGTACATATATCCCACTATATAGAAATGGTGCTCCTGATAGCTCGTTAAAAAGCAAATCAAGTTGCAAATCTGTAACCTGGTTTAGCGACCCATCAGGAGCACCATTTCTATTTAGTGGGATATATGTACTCATCTCCTATTTCCCACAATGACCAATAATCTTCTCCAGAAATATGAATTTTGAAAAATTAATTTTTCCAAACTCCCAAAATGGTTACAGATATGCAACTTGATTTGCTGTTTAGCGACCAATTAAGAGCACCATTTCTATATAGTGGGATATATGTACTCATCTCCTATTTCCCACAATGGCCACTTTTCGTTCCAAAATAGGACTTTTTTAAAATTAAGTTTTTGTGTTATTGATATATCTCTTATATATTCCATTAGTATAATTTTATTATTCAGATTTTGGACCATATTTTCTATTAATTTTTGGATATAGTATCAGTCCCTGTTCCTGGATTTGGCCACCGAAATAATGTTCCTTTATTTTACAAGGACTGTTAAGTGCTTAACAGTGCTCTGTTAACTGCAAAATGAGCTCTGTTAAATTTTTTGGTTTTTGTCTCTGCTAGTTAAATTTAAATTTATCTTCACACACATTGAAATGGAACATAAAATAAAATTCTTGCTAACTATAACATACAAATTAAAAAACGGAAGAACAACAGATTAATACCCAGCTAAAAAAATTTGTATGGTCCATACATTTTTAATATATGAATGTATATAAATATATATGAATTCATGTATGGAAATGTATAGGAATATACATGGGAAAAAATTTATATATAAATTAATATATGGACTTATATATGAAGTGTATTATAATATATGAGCTGATATATGGAAATTTAATTAAATAATAAAGAAATAAGATGTAATATATGGACCCATATAAGTATATAAAAATGTATGCATACATGTTATCTCACAAAAAATCGTTTTTGCAATCAAAAAGCTTGCATTTTATTAACTCTATCTTTTTTCATCTTTTTTTTATCACTGGGGAATTAGAAATCTATTAGAAAATACAAACGGTATGAAAATTTTATAATCGTACAGTCTCAAACTTTTAAAAAGAAAAACTTTTGTAATAAAAACCATTCTTGTACGATTTTATACATTGTGGCCCTATTTAATAAGTCAAATAATCAAAACGATAATTCAGTCATTAATTTTATAGAAAAATAAACGGAATAATCTAGATATTTTTAAGAAACAAAGTTTGTTTTCTAATTGCATTAGAAAACAAACCACACCACAAGGGTGCCCCAGTGGCTGAGTGGCAGCGAGGGTAGCCTCTCAGTCCAGAGGTCGTGGGTTCGATTCTCACCATAGACCCTGGGTGTTTTCCGCAGACAAGCTAATCGCTTTGCGGGTTGTGTGTTGTGTTTGTTAAAAAAAAAAAAAAAAAAAGTTTTTAATCTGTAGTGCGATTCACTAATTTTTTTTAACGATAATCGCATCGTTTAATCAATTATAACGAAAATTTATCGAATTTGCTATTCAGTAACATTTTTAACGATATACGCTGTAGGTTAATATCAGCTGTACAGTTATTTAAGCGACAATAATTTATGTGCTGTTATATTTATCGATAAAAATCAACAGAAAATATCAGCTGCGTACTATCGTTAAAAAGAAGTTACAGAATCACACATTCGTTATTACAATCGACAAAATGTATAGATAAAAATTACGATTATCGGATCGTTAAAAGTTATGGAATCGTACTATTGATTTCTTAAATAAAATTTTATGTACCAACATGAGTTTTGTGTTTTTTAAATAATCGATTTATCTTCTCCTATAAGTAATAAACTAAGTCTTACTTCTCAATTTATACCGGAATTGGTTAGGGAAAGGGTGGTGCTATAACGCACCTCCACTCGGACACCCAGTTGGGTCCATTGTGATCGTATCGGAATATATTATAATGGACTTGTTATCAATGCCGTATAGTGCAATCATGTCCATATATTTGAATTAAATGATAAATAACCCGATCTCGGTTTATCATTTGTGACTTTATTGCAGCGACCCGAGCCGAGCCGGCCAGCCGGGTGTTGACAATTTTTTCAAAACCCTTTTTGATCAACTTTGGCACATTGCGTCTTCGCTTTTATTAGACTATTGCCCAAAAAAAAAGCAAGGCCTTAGAAAGTTTCGGTACTCTTCTAACTTTGTTGCATACATCATTTTGTTATCTCAGCAATAGTTTATAAAATGGAGATTTATTACGGTAAAAAAAATATTAATATAAATTTCATACAATACAATTTAACACAGCTTTCAAAATTGAAAAATATATAAGTTAATGCATGTATATTTTTCCATAATTTATGTATGTATGTGTGCATGTATGTATGTTTATAATACAAAAATACAATAAAGATAAACCTTCATCATAAAATAATCTATTGACGTTGACTTATTATCTTTGGGATATTAATTTCAGCATACATTTAATAGAATGTGGGTTTTATTTACAACTAGCCAAGGCCCTGTGTGCTTCGCCATGCCACACATACGTTTTGTGATGAAAATGTTTTTTTTTTGTATATTACAAGTGTCACACGCTGGCGGTGTAACCTTCACTATTTTTTAGAATACAATTCTAATTATTATCGTAGTCATGAAGAGTTTCAAAATTCTCACTGCATTCATTTCCAAGATATTTGCAGAATGAATTCAAGATACTAATGCGAATTGACATCTGGTACATACGTGCCCAGAAAAGTGTAACCACTAATTACTAATGAAAAAACTGTTTGATTCAGGCATGTAATTATTTATTGGTTTAAACACTTACCCATCATGTTGGATTCTATAAAAATTGTCTAGTAGTTATGTATGAAACTGTTTAACTTAATAAATACGTGTCTGAATCAAACAGTTTTTTTGCAATTAGTGGTTACGCTTTTTTGGGCACATGAGTGCCAGATGTAAACTCGCATTAAGATGTTAAAAAATAAGTATTCAATTCACTCGGGAGATAACACACTTTTTACTCATTGTTGACCCAATTTTATCCCACTGTACGATGCAATCAGCGATGCCATATTTTTTTGAAAAAACTGTAAATTTAGAAGAAAAATTGTAAAGAGTTCAAAGTGAACATAGGGCATCATATATACATAGACGGAGGGCAATGTAAGGTACACAGACTGGGTATGTATTTAATTCAGGGAAGGAAAATTACTTCTTGGATTTGGTACCAACTGTCAAAACAAAATGTACTTTTTGGACCATGACGGTATAATTTTTTTTTAATATTTATTAATAAGAACGAAACGTGAAAAAATGTGTAAGAATTCAGAAGTAAACAATAAATAACAAAAATTTGAAAAACCCCCGATATATCTAGAGATGATGTTATATCTCCTAAAAGGCTGGACCGATTTTCTTCAAACATAGCTAACAGAAAAAATCTAAATCAAAATCGGTCCAGCCATTTGGTCTGTACGTGGACACGGGCAGACACACAGATACACAGATACACAGACACACACTATAAACTTATAACACCCCTTTTTTTTTGGTCGGGGGTTAAAAAAAGAAACTTAACAAAAATGTGTATACAAATTGAGTATAAAATATAAAAAATAACATAAAAAATATTAAATATTACATTCATAAGGGTACATTCGTAGATTAAACTTGTTAGAGATTGGTTATTTTTAAAACTTTTGCTTATTAACAGGCCTGTTGTTTACAAGCACTATAAAATCTAAGTTATGCGCATAAAAAATGTGCGATAAAACCAAAAACACACTATAGAAGTAAAGGAACTATATGTAGTTAACAAAAATAAATAACCACAGCCAAGGCGAGTTCATGTACGAGGTGTAGCAGACGCCACCTGGTTCATGTACCTTGCCTTGGCAACAGCATTGCAACAAAAATAGAGAAGCTGACCGTCTAAAATAAAACACACAAAAAAATTAAAGACAACATAGGCAAAATGAATGTTACTAGGTACATAGTGAAACATTGGCATTTTTCAATTGTACCGAGTAACTCGCGGTAGTACCACGGTACCAACGAGGTCAAAAATGTACCATAAAAAGTACAATTGTACCATGATTTCCATCCGTGATTTAATTTAATTTTCATAAAAAAAAATCGGGAGAATCTAACTATTAAAGTGGACTCCGGTTATGTTATTGTGTTGGCTAATGAGATACAGAATATAGTGCCAAACGCTAGACAGATTTCAAGTTGGTATATTTTAGCATCTCGGAAGCCTCATCGGCAGTAGTTAAGAAACTATGGGTCTCCAAATTTATAACGTATTTTTTTTTCTGTGAATTACTAAAATTTAGCGAAGTGAGTTGAGAAAAAAATTTGTTTGGCTGTAATTTGGTATATACATATTTCGTCCAGAGATGGAATTATTTCAATAAAGAAAGTGTGAATATTGTTTTTCTTTTTTTTAATAAGGCAAGGCGAATTAAATATTAACACCGGACGGAACACGTCCTATGTTCTGTTTTTAATTATGAACTCAACTTGTAAACAATAGGACCCAATTCCATACAGAGAAATTATTATTTCGTAGAGCCAAATATGTGTGAATTCCCTCTTGGTGTTTGAAAAAGTACCCAGTAAAAGAAATTGGAAGTCATTCTAAAGGAAGTACATTTTCATTGCTTCCAAAAAATCGATATTTTTAATTTGCCAATAGTTAGCAGAAAACCAAGTAGAAGTTTATTTTAGTCATACAAAACCTTGTAATTCCTCTCTAGTTTTAGAAATTACTCACCAGAATTTTTAAAAAATCGATTTTTTTGAAGAAACTTATGAACTAATTTTGGTCTAAAATTTTAAAGTTATTTGCTTAAATTTACATTAAATTACTGTTTCGCGTTTAAATTCCTATAAAAAGAAACTAATTCTTAAAATAGGTAACTATTAGCCATTTTTCCTAGATGAAAATATTATCATAGAACACAAAAAAGGAAATTTTTCTTAAACTCGCTTCCAATTCGGTGACCAGGCGGCGAAAAAGAGAACTTCTTGCAATGACAACCCTATGTAAAAATCATTAGATCGGATCGAAATTTGCACTACTTCCAGATCGCAAACTCTACATTTTCATGACTTTTTTGGAGTGTCTTTTTTTACTGGGTACTAGTAAACCTTGTCACTGTTATTTAAGCAAAATAAATAAAACTATGTCTTCACACTGAAAGAATTTTCGGCATAAATCTTATGAATTTCCACATTAATCTAATGAAAAATTTATTAAAATTCAACCAACGCCACGCTTCGTTGGATTAATGAAACCAGTTTCGTCAAAATTATTTTATTGAAAACTTCATCAAATTTATTTAAGAGTGTAATTAATGCATCGAAACAATAAAATAATTTAATGAAAATAATGAAATAACTTAAATATAAAGGGGTTTCTTAATAATTAGAAAATATTTTTGTCAAAAATCCAATAAAATATTCTTACGAAACCAGAATACCAACGAAGCAATTCCAATGAAACTCTTTCACAATATTCATGAAATTTTCATTGGATTTGTGAAATTATCATTAGATTTGTAAAAAAAATTTTAATGAAATTGTTTCATTGGACTTATGAAGCAAAATTCTTTCGGTGCAGAAATCGGAATTAAAATAATAAAATTGATATTAAAAAATAAAAATGTAATAAACTGCAAAAACTACACAATTTACCGAAAAACTTATTATTTAAGCAAAAAACTGCAAAACTGCTCGGTGCTTAGAAAAACTGCAAAATACAGGGAAAACTGCACATTTGGCAACGCTGCATGCGATGAAGTGTACTGTGTACTTTATCAGCCTATGTACTCGTATGAATGTACGAGGGCGGTTCGGAAACTTCTTAGCCTTTCAATGAAAGAGAATAGTTAGTTTTTCAAAAATATTTTTATTTTTCAATATAATCTCCTGAAACTTCAATACACTTAGTCCAACGCTTTTCTAGCAATTCTATCCCTTGATTAAAATAGTTTTCCTCAATGCCTTCAAAATAGTGGTTTACAACTGTAATTGCATCTTCATTTGAGGTAAAACGCTTGCCAGCAAGGAATTTTTTTAGACTTGGGAACAGGTAAAAGTCACTGGGAGCGAAATCAGGAGAATAAGGTGGGTGGTCAGACAACTCGTACTTTAATTCGTTGATTTTAGCCATTGTTAAAACACTCTTGTGCGCTGGTGCGTTGTCTTGATGAAAAATTATTTTTTTGTGTTGTAAGTCAGGACGTTTTTCTCGAATTTGTACATTTAATTGATCCAAAAGGTTGCAATAGTATTTGGAATTTATTGTTTTACCCTTTTGCAGATAGTCAATCAATAAAATACCTTTGAAGTCCCAAAAAACCGTTGCCCTAACCTTACCAGCCGATTGAATTGTTTTTGCCTTCTTTGGGGCACTTCCTCCAGCTTCAGTCCATTGTTTGGATTGTTCTTTTGTCTCTGGAGTATAGTGGTGGATCCATGTCTCATCAACAGTTATGAAACGACGCTTAAAATCCATTTTATTTCGCTTAAAACGATCCAAACAAGCTTGAAAAATGTTCATTCTTATGCGTTTTTGGTCGACTGTTAACAAATGCGGCACCCATCTTGCAGAAAGCTTTTTCATCTGTAGTTCTTCATGCAAAATTAAATGGACTCGATCATTTGAGATGCCCATGATATTAGCTATTTCACGCACTTTTATTCGTCGATCATTTAATACCATATCATGCACTTTGGCTACAATTTTTATTGTTGTTGTTGCTGTTTTTGGACGTCCACTACGTAGTTCATCTTCAATGCTTGTACGACCACGTTTAAATTCAGCAACCCAATTTTTTACTGTTGCATATGAAGGAGCCCTTTCACCTAACACATTCACCATATCATTGTGAGTTTCTTGTCCCGATAAACCTTTTTTATGTAAATATTTAATGACACCACGCATTTCTAATTTTTCCATTGTTAAAAAATCGCGGATGCGTCTTTTGTGAACACCTGTTTCTATATGAAGGAATTGCCAGATCGAAACAAAATTTAACATGTGTTCATAGCAGAGATGGAAGTTTCCAAAACACTTAACTTTTTTCTGTTTATACCGCGCTTTTTGTGCTAGGCTAAGAAGTTTCCGAACCGCCATCGTATGGACACTGTATAAACCGAACGCGTGGACCGATTATGATACTCAATATGGCGGCCATGGTAACTAGAACTAGATCAAAATGAGTATCATTCGACCGACAGGTATTTTAAAATCATCTTTAGGTTTATCTTATGATTTTTCATTTCGAATGGCTATTTAGTGTAAATAAGGGTTCAAAGTTGGTCGCAGTCGGGTTTCTTGATTTTATAAATTACTACTTGTTTGATTTTTTTATTACTTTATTAGCGTAATCACAAAATTTTCAAAATAAATATTTTCTCTTTATGTCCAATTCAAACTTTTTTTTTTGTATAACAACGCACATTATAAAAATCGTTACTTATAAAAAAAAGATATTTAAAAATAAATATTTGCTATGTATGGCACTGTCCTCGTCCACTTCTTAATACTATTTCTTTAAAAACATTATAAAAGGAGTTGTTAGCAAAAAAGCTTCCAAGTCCTTAGCTGCATTAGTTCCATAAGTATTCTAAAAAAAATTTTCTTCTACATAGGAACAGCCACCCCCACTGGAAATATTATAATTTTTGGCTTAAAAGTCCATAGATTTCAAATTTTCAAACAAACATTCAGTTTTATGTATATATATTTAAACATAAATACATGCACGTGTATATATGAATGGGAAAATTTATTAATGTCTGTATAAGAGATGGGCGCGTGTCTTGTTTTTTTTTTTTCGTGACAAAAATACGTACGACTGAATACTAACTGCATCTTTCACGATGTCGAATGAGTTCTTTCTTTCGTACAAATACATTTAAAACAAAAACAAATTTTAAAATTTTGTTCGAAAGAAAGAACTCATTCGACATCGTGAAATAGGCAGTAGGTGTTCGTGACAACAAATCTGATTTTATGTGTGGTCGAGTCGTTTCGTGTTGAACAAAATTGATATTAAAAACAAGAAACGATTTTAGGTGTAAAATAAAAAAATTTAATTTTTTGTTGTATCGTCAAACACGCAACAACAGCAAATTTGTTGATATGGGAATATGGGTCTGTAATGCTTAAGGTTCTGAAATTAAACAAAATGTGTATTTATTTGAATATAATATAAATTAAGTAAAGTGCGACTTTTACTCGCACACGAAGGGTTTCGTATGGACACTACATATGTATGTAATACTGTGTCCCAGTTCATACACGTCACCTTTTGTTGATCAACTCTTAATTCAGCTGTAAGAAAAACGGAGAAGGCAATACAAATTTCTGTTTTTTTTCTTCTAGCTGAATTAAAAGTAGATCAACAAAATTTGACGTGTGTAAACTGGGACTATATGAATATGGTTGAATATTTTGCATGATGTAAACATTTTTTAAATAACATTAAGTACACAGTAAACTTTTTTCGGTTTTTTTTTTTTAATTTTTTTTTGTTTTGGTAATTTTTGGTTTTTTTGTTTTTTTTTGGTTTCTGGCGTTGTTTTAGTTTTGGCGTTTTTTTTTCGTTTAAGAGATTCTTTCGGTTTTTGGCGATTTCGTTTAGTTAAATAATATTTTTAAAAATTTATTATTCGACATATTGTCAGAAGTTTCTTTTAATTTGAAATTTATTTGCTGGTTGCACAGCGTTGTTGTTACAGTAACAATGAAATGCATATAGACATTGCTGAGCCACTAGCAAATAAATTTTAAGTTGTAATATTTTTAGTTTTTGTGCTTTTTTCGTTTTGGGGTTTTTTCGTTTTGGCGATTGTTTTATTTCAGGATTTTTTTGTTTAAGCGTTTTTCAAAAATTTCTTAGGTTTCCAAAATACAGCAAGTTGGTAAAATTAATAGTAAAAATTACATTAACTGGGGGAATACCCTTTAATTTTTATTTTTTAAATTTCAGTGTAAATTTTTGTAGTCTGCAAATTTAAAGTGTCTATATATAATTACATTAGGATTTCATCACTTTTCTTTGCTGGTTTTAAAACACCCTTTAATTTTTAACTCGTAATTTTTGTTGTTGTGGTAGCTAAAATTTAAGATCCTCAGCTTCTACGGTTTTCGAAAAAACTCCCTGTGACCTACAGATGGACATCGTAGCGCAAACAATAAGCTTGCTTTTCATCTTTGTAGTACGGAAACCTAAAAGTGACGTTTTGTTACTCAATTTAATTTCGTGCGTTTTGTGCAGTATCATGTTGAGAACAATTTTCGGGTGCGTATTTCGAATGTGTTATGGTAGAATTAGTCGATTCGTATCGTGTTACTTTTTAAGTGGTCGTATCGTTTAATTATGGATGTTAGTTAGTAAAAATGTGAGATTTCCAGCGAACGTGTCAGCTGTTATTGTATTTCTCTTTGCTTTATACATGTGTGTGTATGTATGTAAGAGAGAAGTTGACGTAGAAATCTATTTTCTGCAGATTTCTACCTCACATACGTTACTATACATATTAAATAAACAGCAACATGTTTTATTTATGTTACAGATTTTGTCAGCTGATCCGTCAACTCACGATACGAATCTACTAATTCTACCATTAGTGAACATCGTCGTATTCTATATTTATAATTTAATCTGGCTAAAGTTCGTATTGCTTTGTAACCCAAATTACATGTGTGTATTGTGTTATTGGTGCTTGGGTCGTGATGTTTTGGAGAAATTCGACACGTGCCCAATTCTAGTCTTATGTACAACACGAGTATATATATGTATTTACATATGTGTGTGTGTATTATTACATTATGTTTGTCAATATGTTTACTGCTACAATAATGTTTTGGCATTAATAACAAACAAATTAAAAAGTATGAATATGAATCAGCCGATAATAAATTAAAATCTTGTCAATTAATCTAAACTGAATATCGCCACTTTCCATTTTTCATGCGATTTTGTTTTTTGCATGCCTCATATCATATCTACATGTGGACATACATACATACATATGCATTTATATATGTTTATAAAAACTTATTGTCTACCATCACAAGAACCTGAATGCTTAAATGTAACCAGTTATGGGATATCAGATTTGCATTTGGGTACCAAAAAAAAAAAAAAACTTTTAAAGTACTTTTTTGTTGCCGAGAGTACCAAAAATTATTATTATTTTTTATTCAAATTTTATTAACAAAAAATTATATAAAATTCATTTACGGCCAGTTGAGGTTCACATTAACTCTTAATCATACATAGTGAAAAGGGACGTTACAAGGAAATAAAAAAAGAACACAAAGCATGTACTTACTTATCGATGGCTTAATATAAAAAGGGAGTATCTAAATTTTTTTTCGAAATCCTTGAAGATCCTTGAAGTTCAAAATCAAGCAGTTATGGCAGCTTGAAAAATTATTTCTGCATATAAATGCTTTAGTTTTTCTTCAGTTTTTTGCTTCTCCTATAAAATATCAAAAACTCGAGTTTCGCCTTTCTTATATTAAGCCACCGATATGTACATATCAATACCTTAATATAGAAATACCCTAACTCAATACTTTTTGAAAATTTCGATAGAAGAACATCTAACGAATCGAAAAAATTCAAAAAATCTCGATTAAAAAAATTAATGAGTTTGGGCCTTTCTATATCAAGGTAAGGATATGTATGTATTAATGTTAAAGTTCTTATACATCAATAAATCTTTAAACTGGATAAAACTTGATACTGATGGAACATAAAGACGGTTGCTTTGTTTTGTTAACATGAGATTTTGGTAAGAGACATTTCAACATTTGCAGAGCAGTGAGGTATGGACATAATTCCGTAAGCTACTCTCGATATATCAGGAAACATCTATTCATCTAATGCGGTTTTAGTTTTAGCCTCTGCAGAGTGGGAACTTTGGCAAAATATATGGTAATAAATATGGAAATTCTAAACTACTAATTGCACGATGTATAGTACATAATAGTTTTTGCATGAAATAATAAAAAATTTAATTTAATTTTCCATTTAATTTGTTCTGAAACTTAGACATCTTTAGAGGAGGACTTAGGCCTTATAGCACATAGCTTGACAGCCAAAAGTTCCAGATTTACGAGTACAACCATTTATTTTGCAAAATTCCCCACTGTGCATTGTAGACCAGAAGCTTCATATCTATTTTTTTTTGTTAATGGTTTCAGTTCTTCCATATTATAATATATATAACTTTTCTAAAATATCTTTACTAATTAATGGCACAAATTTGTCGAAAAAGAAATTTAAATCCAGGCAAAAATAAATACATATGCCCGTCTTCTGACGACTGCATTTCTAAGTTGACCGTGAGAGTATCAAATATGTTGGGGGAGTACTACGCTACATTTTCATGTGAAATAGTATCAAAAAAAGTACGATCGTACCAACTTTCCCATCACTGAATGTAACTCAAAGTGAAATGAGTAAATAAAATTTTCACATTCACATACATGCATAAATATGTTTTTATAAACGGTCTTTCATTAAGCACTGCCCATCTTCAAATTTAAATAAAACAAGGAATTGTGTGTAAGATATTATGGAAGCTTGTTATTCCTTAAAACGGCGCGGCGTACCGATGTCATTATGTTTTTAATTTAACATCGTGCAAATGTCTTTCGCATCTTCGTCGTGTAGCGCGCATCCGAAGCGTCCAATTTAACATGACTGTGGGCTCATAGATCAGACTTAGGCTGAGTTTACATCTGGCATTTCTTGTGTGTCATTTGCCCAAAAAAGCGTAACCAACTAATTACTAATGAAAAACTGCTGTTTGATTCAGACATGTATTTATTGATTTAAACAGTTTCCAATCATGTTGGATTCTACTCCGAAAGAATTTCGCTTCATAAGTCCAGTGAAACAATTTCATTAAAATTTTTTCACAAATCTAATGATAATTTCACAAATCCAATGAAAATTTCATGAATATTGTGAAAGAATTTCATTGGAATTGCTTCGTTGGTATTCTGGTTTCGTAAGAATATTTTATTGGATTTATGACAACAATATTTTCTAATTATTAAGAGACGCCTTTATATTTAAGTTATTTCATTGTTTCCATGAAATTATTTTATTCTTGTTGTTGTTGCATTAATTACACTGTTAAATAAATTTGATGAAGTTTTCAATAAAATTATTTTGACGAAACTGGTTTCATTAATCCAACGAAGCGTGATGTTAATGGACATTTAATGAATTTTTCATTAGATTAATGTCGAAATTCATAGAATTTATGCCGAAAATTATTTCAGTGTGTAAAATTGTCTATCAGTTATGCATGGAACTATTTAACTTAATAAATACATGTATGAATTAAACAGTTTTGCATTAGTAATTAGTGGTTACGCTTTTTATACGCTTATCTGGCATTTCGCACACCAATGTAAACCCGGTCTTAGTTTGAGCGATGGCATGGGCTATGTTGGCTTTGAGAGCTTTTGTGATTTGTGGCAAATGACGACATTCGAGAGCACTAGTTCAATCCCTGTTCAGACTCAGTCATATCAACGTCATAGATTTTTCAGATGTGCATTAGTGTATATGCTCTCTTTCGACGACATTGCTAGCAATAAAAGGTCAGCGAAGTAAGAAAACTGATAAAATGGCTACATAGCTTCAGATAATTACCACCAGAGGCGGTAAAATTATACTGTAAAAATCAGCAGAATACGAAAATGTCAAAATTGTAAAACGAGTTGCGCTTAATAGTTTAACAATAAAGGCCCAGGCACATAGAATCCGTCATACGATAAACTTTACCTTTTTTAACTGACATTAACGCAACACCGGAGAAGGCACAATGGCACAATGAGTACTTTATTGTCGGAAGCATCGGAAGCAACAGCTTTAATAGGTTGGTTCTCCACTTGTTGCTATTTATTTATTTTGTGTTGTTTTATTTATGCTGCCACACAAACCTAAATCAAAATAAAGCAAAAAAAAAAAAAAAACAACCAGTATCTATCAAACTACTCAACGTTCGCAAAAAGTTAAAAGTTGCCCAATTTTTGTACTTTGCATTGACGGACATGTACTGAATGTAACCGACCACACAAAAAAAGAAATCATTATTTCAAATTAGCTGTCAATTGAAAAAGACGTAGTTTAAGGTAGGAAGGATTCTATGTGCCTGGGCCTTTAATCATGTGTATTCTCTTCATTACACCTTTCCAAAAGAAGGAAACAAACTTGGTAGCACTTCCAAAGAAAACTTACTTATGTTGACAAAAAAAAAATAGTGTATATGTACAAAATATCAAGTAGTTATTTGTTTTAGTTGTCATTATTTGATTCTATCAATGTTTTTTGTGCAATATTTATCCATTTATTGTTTTTTGTTATAAAACATTTGTAAGCGTGGCAACCTCAAGCATTTTATTTGCAAATAGTTCGTTAATCGTGAATAGTTTTCTGAATTAGTAAGTCGCAAAAAAACAACAATATGGCAACAAATTACAGTCTCATTTGCAAATAAGCCCTGCGTGTAAACGTAGTATGAGTTAATACTTTTCTTTAAAAAAAAATATAATAGAATAGAAAATATCTGTACAACTCGATAATAATTTAAGCAATGATTTCTCATTTAAAAATTATTAAAACTTAGATCTGTAATATCGCAATCGTGAACAAGTGCAATTGTAAAATGTGACATAATGTAACGAAAAGTAAACTTTCTGTAGAAATGTCTACGATAATTATTAAATTGTTTCTGTGTACATACATGCATACAAAGTTTTCAACACCAATGTTATTTCTAAAAATTTCGCAAAAATTTTTTGTAACATAAACATATACAAACATTTTCTTAAGACCCTGGTTCAAAAAATGTCAGCGTAATAGGCTTCAAAAGCTTTTTCATTCATTATTATTATTTTTTTTATTTCTCTTTAAATTGACATACGAGTACATATTTATTAATTTTTGTCATTATGCAATTAGCATTAAATATTATTAAAATTCGTTTTATTGAAAGACTTTTCTTTTCTGTTAATGTGTATACAGAACTAAAGAATAACTCGATGCTGTGCTTGTATATAAGTTATTTGGCTTTTTTTTTGGCCAAACGTTTACTCCTGAATGCTAAACTTAATCACAAAAACCAGTATCGCAGTATTTAACACGTTATGCTGACGATTTTCCGAACTTGCCACGTGGAGTGCTAATCGTTCGTGAATTTGTTTAAAAAACATTTCGCTTTAAATTTGGTTTCATTTTGAAAAACAATTGCTCAATTCACAACATATTGTAGGAATCGTAGTTCGTACAAACGTTTTTGGTAATTTCTATGTAAACATTTGTACGAACTACGACTTCCACAATAAGTTGTGAATTGAGCAATTGTTTTTCCAAATAAAATTGAGCAACGAATTGTAAATGAATAAAATAGCACAAATAGTGAAAAGAACCTTTGGTATTAGAACATGCCCAGTGGGAAAAAGAAGGGGCAAAGATGCCTTTTAGAAGGCCTCTCTACTCCATATTTTGGATGCACAAGGTCTGATCATTGCATTCCGTACTCATATCTTTTTTACAAGCGTTGTCATTGAGGGACAGGCCTTCCGTTCTCGCCTATTCCGCCAGCGAATCTGAAAGGCCTGCAAATTAATGGATTTTTCTTTTGCTTTAGTAAAAAACAGAACGAAAAATGTTACTCCTTCTTTTCACTCTTCTCGTAGAATGTAATGTGGAATGTGTATCTTATATTTTACGCGAAAGAGTCGAGGCTTTCTATAAACCACTCTTGAGCAGATAGATATTAATAGTAATTAAATAAAACAAAATTCCAAAGCAGGCCTGTAATAAGATGTGATGTATGACGGCTTCTGAGTTTTTCCGATGGGCAATTATAGAACATATGCAGTACGCTCATGCACACTATACAAATATATGCGAGTAAGGGCCCAATTTACACCATGGCACTAATTTTTATAAAAGCAATTCCATTGTAATTTATTTCTAAAACAAACTGGGACAGTTATTATTACTGCCGTAATATCAATCACAAATTGATCAAGGACAGTTGCTTTCTCTGCTACAAACTATCTTTTTTTAATCATGGTGTGAATTCGGAATAGGGAACAAGATTTTATTCAATCTAATCTGGGGTTGCCATGACTAAAATACTGAACAAAATCCGAGTAAAGCAAAACTACTTACATATATTGAACATCAGTTGAATTACAATGTAAATCGATTCGTATAAGAAACTTAACAAATTCATAGAAATTTAATTCCAATTCAAAATTTTTTTAAACATATTCACTCTGAATATTTTGGTTATTGCGGCAATATCAATTTTTTTTATACATAAAAAAATTTAGCATCAGCTGCTTATAGCCGTTTTTTTTTCAATTTAAGCAACTATTTATCATGTACTAATGAATCAGACTAAATAAACCATTTCACTTTCGAATAGGAAAAAGCTTTCTAAAAGATTTGTTTTTCGAGTCAAATAAGTAGAAGTAATACTTAAAATTAAGAATATTTATTATGTACTATACTTAGAGCAATAGCCGTGAACGTTGTTTTGAGAATGCCTTAAATGCAACATGTTTAAAAAATTGCAGCGTTTGGCCTAAAATCAGCACATCTGACAGCCCTGCTGAAATTAATAGAAACTAGTTACACAAGGATTGCAAGATATAAAATAAAACGAAACGTAGAACAACATTTAAAAAAACAATTCAAAACAAAACAATACGCTATGTTCCTTATTTTCTTGAGAATATTAGTTACTGCATTTGATGTTAGTCTTAATTAAACGACAACTACAGAGACAACTTTATAACTAAAAGGATAAAAAAAAGAGCACACTAGAATTAAAAAAGAAAAGGCTCCAAAGGAAACAAATGATTAAATCTCTCACAAAGAGCCATACAAATGTAAAAATATATGAAAGCATATGCAGATACATGTGAATGAACATGTGTGTGTGTATTAGAAATCGACCGAAGGCGTTTTTTTGGCCGAAGCCGAACTTCGGCTAAAATCTTAAACTTCGGCCAAAACCGAAGCCGAAGCCGAATGTTTTAAATTTTAAAAATGATACTTGTTTTATATGATTAAGAAAAAAGTTTGCTTTTTTGAGATCACTGAAATAGCTGTAATATCTATTGGATACATAACAAGAAAAATAAAACTATTTTGCAATTTCTAGATTGCTTTTTCATATGATCACTCACAAGAACGTCCAAGTAAAAGAAAATAGAAAGCAACAGGGTTGTATTTCAAAGCACAATAAAAACTGTCGGCGAGCAACGACCAAAAATAATGTTATTTTTCAAGCTTGGAATGAAAAATATTCGGCTTTGGCTAATCGGCCGATTTTTGCCATAGGCCGAATGTTGGCCGATTATCAATTTTTGGCCGAAGGCCGAAGCCGAAACCGATTAATCGGTCGAACTCTAGTGTGTATGCAATAAAAAACTGAAATTTTTCTAAATTATTGCTTAAAGAATTTTTCATTTAAATATTTACAGTGTGTAAGACAATTAGATTGATTCTATATCGAAAATTTTAATTGTAATTTTTAAGGCTGTAGGAGGGGACGGACTTCTGTTCCCCACAACATATTTTATAAATCTGAAGATATTTCGAAAGCGTTTGAACTCCTACCTTTAAAATTCTTTTTAAGCCGACATCTACAAGTCTTGGGCTTTTGAAGTGTTAATAGATAATAAAATTTTTTAGATAATTTAGTATTCTATTGCGATACCTAAAGAGCTCCATCCACTTGCAATATATTTGTGCAATTGTTCGTATTGTACAATAATATCGTCAATGTGTAGTCATATTCGAAGGTGGTAAAATATATTGGCAAATGTCAAAAGCTTTTGCTTTTTATTCTACAATCAAGACAATTGCGTAATGTGGTGGTAACATTGTTCAATGTTATTTACTTTTCAATACCAGGAAAATTGGGCAATATTTTCTTAGAAAATTGCGCAACAATAATATGTTCAATATATGCAATAATATTGTATAATAGACGGGCCGCTTATGAATAAGAAGATATTTGGTTTAGTTAACAGTTCGGCGAAAGTGTAAGAGGTAGAGGAGTAACTGCTGAGAGAATTGAAAACAGGCGAATGGGGGCTGAATAGGGCTCAAGATATTAGTTGGTAATGTCAAAAAAAAAAATAGAAATATGAAAGATGTCTAGTTCATTAGGGAGGGATTGCACAACCATCCACAGCTCTTAATAAAGTAGTAGTACAATTCCGAAAAGCATCTACAACACCAGTTGCCTAAAGAACGAAGGCAGTACAGAGTCTACAAATGTGTGTTAGTTTACTGCTACTGCTCTTCTAGGCAAACTGGAACAGTAATCGTTGGGGAAAGTTCTAGTTTTTTGGCATGGGAGTAGCAGGCGGTTTCTTGTGTAAATGCGCAAAAGTACAAAATTTGAAAAGTACATAATTAATCCCTCTCCAGTAGGATAAGAGAGGAAGGCTGCAAGCAGTATCAAGGTACACATTTTGGAACATAGTTCCCGCTCTTGTTGAATTATACGCCGTCGTATCGAGAGATGAGCGACATTCTCGGTATGATTAACATATGTACCTGTAAGGTATCTTATCATAGTAATGGGCCAATTTATGTTGAATCGGCAGTCACCTCTAGCCAGTAGTAAAGGAAGAGAAGGAAGCGGATGATTCCAGTAAAGTTCAAGATATTACGAGCAAGCGGATTAGGATGTGACTCGTTAAGTTAAATATTTGCCTGCGTATTTTACAATTTCTTCAGTCACTTGTGGCATATTTAAATCTCGATGTATATTTAAATTTTTGATGTACCATGGAGCCAATCTTATCAAACGCAAAATTTTGTTTTGCCTTCGTTGGATTTTCTTAACATTTGAAACTGATGCAATACCCCGTAGTACCATATTGGCTTCAAAAGCCACTTGTGTATTAAAAGTTTGCAGTCTAGGCTGAGTATTGAATTTCTGCCAATTAACCGATATATTTGAGTTAATTTAAGTTTCATTTGAGTTAACTTAGAGTCAATATGATGTTTCCATGTAAGCCTTCGATCAAGGTGTATGTATACCAAGATATTTCACTTGAGAATGTTGAGGAATATTTTGATTGTTGATTCGAATGGAGGAACAAGTATATTTTCTTAGGGTAAACGTTATATGAATACACTTTTGTTCATTTACTTTAATTCTCCATAAGTTCAACCATATTTCAAGCTGGGTAATGTGTTTTTGGAGATTGCGGGATGCCTCATAAGGGCTTTCGTGCATACTCATACAGGCTGTATCATCGGCAAATGTAGAAGTGTGGATGTTATTGCTTACAGGCATATCACAAGTATATATTAAATATAAAACTGGCCCCAGAATACTACCCGGTGGCACACCGGAAGATATAGATTTGGGCACACTCGTGAACTCTCCTTCCACAACAGTGAACTTCCTAACAATAATATAACTTTCCAAAATTTTAAAACTAGGCCTTCGTGCCATACTTTATCAAATGCCTGAGAAACATCAATAAAGAGAGCAGAACAATACTTCTTTTCCTCAAATGTTCTTCTTACAACTTGGACCAATCTATGCGTTTGTTCAATGGTGCTATGCTGACTTCTAAAACCAAATTGATGGTCGGGGATGCACGCATTATCAGCTAAAATGTTGGACAGTTTAGTCATGAGCAGCTTTTCAAAGAGATTTGAGATTGTTGATAGTAAGCTTATAGGTCTATATGACTCAGCTCGGCTTGGGAATCATTTTGATCTTGGTAAGTTTTCAGTTATGTGGAAAATACTGCATTCGTAAAATCTCATTAAAAATAAATAGCAAGATCCTTATTGCAATATGAGGTAAGTTCATCAGCATTTTGTTACTAATGCCATCAATACCTGGAGCTTTCTTCGGGTCGAGTTCAGCAATTCTCTTTTATATTTCACGCATCTTAAACCTTAAGGGACGAGGGGGCAGAGAAACTACACTCCGTAAATCAGCAGCAGCCATACATGAATTGGGAGTGAATACAGATTTTAAATGCTCAGAAAATAAGTTACCTTTCTCACTATCGCTTCTTGCCCAGCCTCCGGTCGAAGTGCACAGTGGTGATTGTTGCTATTCCCTTCTAGCTCTCCTTTTTCACATACAAGACATTCAATTTCCGTAGAATAAATTCTATTTAAGCCAGTCTGCGGATAGGAGGTAGTGGCATATTCAGAAGCCTGTTTAATATTTTCGTTGAGATTGGCAAGGTTAAATTCAATATCATCAGATGATCTTAGCTGAATGTTTTCTACGCAGTGACTACTAAGATATTTCTTGAATCGTAGCCAGTTGAAACCATTAATCATCTTCATATATGAGTTAGTTAAATCACTTATTAGTGGGTGGAAAATTGTAACTATTGTGGGAGAATGATCGGAGGAGAGACCTAGAGAGGCCTCCACATGGATTAAGTCCCTATGGATATTTTTGATAACGCTAAAGTCTATAACATCCGGAATTTTTCGTACATCAGTAGGCCAGTAAGTGGGGTCCCCACTCGAAATGACATCCAAGCCCATTTTTGAAATTGTATTAAACAACACTCGACCTCCAGGTGTAACAAGGCACGAGCCCCAGTACGTACATACATATGTTTTGCATTGTAGTCGCCAGCTGCCACGAAACAACATCCAAGCGATTTGTAAAACTTCTCATACTGATCTTCGGTAACTGAAAATCTCGGAGGTGAGTAAATTGACGAAATCACAAAATTCGCACAAAAATTGTATACGAAAATATTCGTTGCTTGCATATATTCTTTAGTAACGTTGTCAAGGATATATAGTGCTTGAGCCTTGACTTAATTATAAATAAGGCTGCTAAAATATAATGAATTGAGTGAAGTGTGCATTTCTATGCAAAAAAAAACTTTGTTTTTTTTAAAGAATTTAACTATTGACTTTTTCATCTTAACCAAAAATTAAAAATAGTTTAAAAAGCGGAAAGGGAAGAAAGTGTGGTTTTTGTTTATGCTTGACATTATTACGAACTACAATACCATAAAGTAAAATTTCATCAATTATAAAATTTTTTATTAAACTTTCTTTTATTGTTTCATAAGCTTTTACTGCACAAAATAAAGGAATACAATATAATTACAATGAATGCACTGCTGTTGGAATAGAAGAATAAAAAAAAATCTTATTTTTTTGTTGTTGCAAAAACCGAAAAAGAGTAATAGAAAAAATGGCAAAATTTAGTTCCGATTTGAAATCATGTTTTTTATTGAGCTTCAACGTTGTTGGCAGTTCCACCCCCCCCCCCCCCCCCCCCATTTAAACTAACCAACGAACCAAACAGATGATATTGATTTATAGAGATAAATTAAATTGAGGTCAACAATGCACTAAACAAAGATGATGATGAAGATTATTTGGTTTTTAACGATGAGGACAGGATTGAAATAAAGGATAAAAGGATCTGTGAAGTGATTTCAGTTTGTTTAATTGATAATAATTAAAGAAAGCAATTGACTGGAGACATGAGAATGAGAATAATTAATGAGAACAGAATTTTAATAAAAAATAAAATAGTGAGCAAAGGCAAGATTAACTAAAATATTAATCAATTGAGAAGTTTTTGCAAAAGACTGTCTGTCAAATACACAGTTAAGATACAATCACACACAAACACAAATAAGTTATAGCAACTGATGCTTTCAGAGGAGACAACAAAAATGCATGTACATATCTTACATACCATGTACATTGGGGTGGCAATGAAAATCCGTTTTGGAAGTCTGTAAAAATATGTGCGGATTATTATAGTATTAGGTCTAAAACTCACGTAGTGAAAATCTTAGCCAAATCGGGTAGCTTTCTGGCGTGCCACACTTAGGTCAAAATTGCAATTTTATAAAACTTACCAAAATAAGACTCAATTTACATAAAGCAATATTTCAGTAAGCGGATCCCAAAATTTGGGCCAAATCGGACAAATGCGAGGCTTGACCCCCCAAGGGTTGAAATTTAAAATTTTAAAAAATCTACCAAAATTAAACACAATTTACATAAAACAATACTTCAGTGAGCGTGTGCAAAAATTTGGGCCGAATCAGAGCGTTTTTAAATTTGAAATAAAATCAAAAATTTCTTTATTTATTTGTTGGTACATATTCTACAAAGTAAATTTGCAGAATATGGTTGCACAAAAATGGACGGGGTGACTAAGTCCATGATGTTACACGACCTATGCCTTTACAAAGGAAGTAGCAACGTGGTTGTCAACGAAATTTCACAAAAGAACCCCAAGACTATACGGTTATCCGTGGCAAACCAGTAAAACAAATCTTAAATGTTTTTTAATATTTTACTTTTATTTAAGGGGTGTCAAAATAAATACGAGTTTATAAAATCTTAGCATGTTGGATAAAGTCCACTGAAGTGTTGCTTAGCTGCAATGAAATGCATGCTCAAGCATCATCATTTGAGGGTGGCGTTGGGTGAAGTAGGTAGCACGTTGACTACAAAGCCGAAGGTCCGGGATTCGAGCCTAGCCATTAAATATTAACACCATGCATTTTTCTGATATGCATTAGTGTCCCTTTGTATCGGTTGTTGTAGGAAAGCTCAAGTGATGAAGGCATATTCACTAGTCACTCCACTATACCGACTTCAGCAGCCACTAATCCGAATGTAACTTCAGAGCGCCCTCCTTCGTTTTGTAGCAGAACCATCAGCGAAGTAAAATAACCAAAAAAAAAATGGGTACCAAACAGTTTCAAAAAAATTGAATACGCCTCATTTAACACCACAGGCGCTGCAGCACTGCATTATAAAAAAATGTGCAAAAAGCAGAGTTGTAAACAAATTAAGCTTTCCTTTATCTTTTCTTTCACTAATTGTCATCTCTATCCCTTTCCTAAAGAAGGTAGCACCCAGTAATAGTACTAGGCATTTATTGCCTGAGTATTATTTCTCTTTAAAAACAAAAGGAAAAATGAATAAGTTTTTAAAATCTAAAATATTTAAGTAACTTAGATTAAATGTTTAAATATAGGCAAAGACTTCTTAATACTTTTGCCTAAAGTCAAAGAAATAATGCTTAAAATGTTAAAATTAATTCCAAATTTGAAGCCGAATGAAAATAAAAATGGCCTCTTTGATGGTGACAAGCAAGAGCATTTCTCTTGTTTGATTGTATGTTTGAAGGTGTGATGCAAATTGTAATATAATTTCTTGGAAGAGAGCAGCTTCCCGTGACCTTCCATTCGATTTAATAGTATGTGTTGCTATTGTTTTTAAATTTTTTGGTATTACTTTCTTCTTTTTTCCATGGTGCAATTATACCAGTTACAATACAGATATGTGTCAAACTTTGCCTACAACCTTGAAGGAAATATCGATAGCGAAAATGTATTGATTTGCTTTTGACTTTGCCACCAGTACTGCTGTCAAATTAATCCCCATATAATAATTTGTGCTGTTGACATTGAACATGTGCTTGTCATTGAAATCTGCTAATAATAATAAAGGAATTGACTAGGTAGTGACTACGTATGGGAACATGGAGTGGTATGTCTCCAGATAATTGCTTGTATATTTCTATATTTTAAATTTTTTACAAATGTATGCTATATTGACAAGTTTAGTAAAAAGTCCGCCACAAATACACCACATCCGGTTGCGCTCTTTGTTTGACACTTCGGCTAAAAGAAGACTTTTAGACAATTTAACTACTACAATTAAAGACTCGTGGATACAGTGTGACTGAAAGGAAGCTACAAAAAAGTTAGTATATATGTTGTCAATATAGAGCTCAGTCAGACTGGGACCAAGTGTCTTTATATAAACAGTCAATTTTCTACCAGTTCTCTAACCAAGTACATAGAAAGAATAATATTTTTGATTAATATTTTAATTGAATATATGTTTATATTAGTTGAATTTACTTCTTTATCAAAAAAGTGTTATCAACAGAGCTTAACTCAGAATGCTATGCAATGGTTAATAATTATTAAATATTTATTGTATGTAAATAATGTAACTTTTGTTTTATGTGTGAAAATCGAGCTGTTTTTTATAGTATGCCACATTGTTTTCAAAAAATATTTTCAATTAAAATACTCAATTAATATTTTAATTGATTTTTATATTTTATATAGGAAAATAAAAAACTACTCAGCTTAATTTTTTTTTCAGTTAATTATTATTTTTCGAACTGTATTTGTTTCTTAAATTCTTATGAATTGAATTAGGCTACTGTGTGGACCAAAACACGGAAGAACGCTGATGAGGAAGGTTTAGTGGCCTTCGAAAACGGCTGGCTGTTCCGTTCAACTATGTGTTGTTGTCAGAATATTTACAACTAACTTGATGTTATTTGTTCATATATCGTAGCCTTTCTTTAAAATTCAATCACAAAATACACACACAATTCAAAGAAAAGCTACGATATTCCACATTTACACTTACGCAGGACTATCAAACACCAAATACGTCTATTGTATTTTTGTACGCCATTCGAACTTCAAAGGCCATACGATGCATCAGTTAGGTTTTTGGTACCATAGACAAATGTTTCCATTTTTGGTTTGCATTTTTTTATGAACATAAAATAATTTTTAATATTTTTTCTATATTTCAATTACTATTTTAATTGATTTCTTAAAAAATATTTCAATTAATTTGTTAACTAAATTTTGAAAAATATTTCAATTAAATTGTAATTCAATCTTTGAAAAACATCAATTAAATTTTTAGTTAATGTAATATTTTTTTAATTAAAAAAATCAAAAAAAAAAAAATTCAATTAAAATGGATGAGTTAATACTACAATTTCCGTGAATGGTTGAAAACTAATTAATTTTTTAACTGAATCTTTGTGTTTTTTTTAATTGAATCTTGTTTTTACTTCTTTCTGTGTAACCAAATTTTTTGCTATGCGTGGCGTAAAAACTCAACAAGTTTTGTATATTTTTTTTTGTTGAAAATGTCAACTAAAGTTTTTGTTGAAACTTGTGGAAAAATTAACAATCATCTTTGCGGATATAACAAATTTAAAATTTTCTAGCTAATTAAATTACTCAACAGAATTATTTGCTAAATTATATCATAACTAGGGATGCTGTCTTCTTATCTTAAAAATGAGGACAACCAATCAAAAAACCTGGGGTCTAATCATCGCTTTCGATAACGAGCTGATTCGATCAAGTTTTTTCAGTTTAAGATTAGGGCATTAGTTATCGAACAATGCAATAATATGGTTCGTTATCGAATGCCATAATCTCAAACTGAAAAAAACTTGACAAATCAGCTCGTTATCGAAAAAGACGATTACACCCCTGGACTTTCGCATACATAAGTAGAACATAAAAATGTAATCCATTTTTCCCGAAAAAAAAAACATTTATTTCATTATAAATGAAATCATCATAATAAAAAACGAATCAAAATTGCAAATTGTTACATTTTACAAGAAATACACAACACCTGAAACGTAACATAGAAACAAAATTTTAACACTAAAAAAATGTACAATACAGGGTGTTTCAAGTAATTAATGAAAGCAAAAATAAATGCTCAGTGCCTCGTTTCTGTATCTTGTGAGAAGTTCTTCCATCGAGAAAAATTCAATAATTAATATCCGTTGTCCTATTTTACACAGGGTTATTCATATAAAAACTTTAATAAACTTGCAAAAAAATATCAACAACTATAGCTTTTGTTTTACTCACCCTGCGTTTCAAAGGATGCTAAGAATTTTTCGACTCGGAAAATTCTCACATTCCATACAGAAACGAGGCACCGATTGTGGAAACAGAATTTTCGCCTCTTTAAGGCTTTTTTTTATTAACAAAACAGATAACAAAAAGTTGGTCAAAAAAGTAGGACTTTTCTGAACGCATATTTTTTTCGAGGACAGATGATAAAAAAAGAGGACATTGTCCGGGTAAAAGGGGACGCTGACGTACTTAGTTACAGCGATGCCAACTTGGTGCATTTGGCACTATTTTTAGTGTTTTTTGAAGACTCAAAACGCCAAATTTTGAGCGTTAGTGCCAAACTAAGAAAAAGCACTAAGTAGTGCTTTTAAGAAATTTGTGTATTTCTTAAAATTATTTTAATGAAAACTTGGTATATTTACATTTTCAGTGTAGGGCATACCTTTGTCGTCTGATATATTTCATTAAAGATGATACTATTGCCGAAATAGAGAATAGCTTAAAAAATATTAAACATTATTAACCTTCAACCGTTTGAATCTTCACTCGTTTTTAACGTTAGTGCTTTTTACGCTTTTTATATCTCAAAATTACGCTTTTTTGTGCTCGTTTTAAAATTGAATGTGCTTTTAGAAGCAAAAAAGTTGGCATCACTGCTTAGTTAGTGTATTAGTCCAGAGGTTGCTGGGGAAAAAGAACGTGTTCTTGAAGTGTACGATAAAACCGGCTTTTCTATGGAAATTTCGTTTTAATGTACACTTCAAGCAAACGTTATTTTTTTCCGCATATGATGGGTGGAGTTATACAAAACTGTTTCGAGAGTTGTGATTGTGTATAAAAAAATATTGTATAAATATTATGATAATCAATATTATGAAATCAATCCCAGTAAAAAAAATTGGAAGTCATTCTAAAGGAAGTACATTTTCATTGCTTCCAAAAAATCGATATTTTTAATTTGCCGATAGTTAGCAGAAAACCAAGTATCAGTTTATTTTAGTCATACAAAACGTTGTAATTCCTCTCTAGTTTTAGAAATTACTCACCAGAATTTTTAAAAAATCGATTTTTTTGAAGAAACTTATGAACTAATTTTGGTCTAAGATTTTAAAGTTATTTGCTTAAATTTACATGAAAATACTGTTTCGCGTTTAATTTCCTATAAAAAGAAACTAATTTTTAAAATAGGTAACTATTAACCATTTTTCCTAGATGAAAATATTATCAAAAGAACACAAAAAAGAACATTTTTCTTAAAATCGCTTCCAATTCGGTAACCAGGCATCGAAAAAGAGAACTTCTTGCAATGACAACCCTATGTAAAAACCATTAGATCGGATCGAAATTTGCGCTACTTCCAGATCGCAAACTCTACATTTTCATGACTTTTTTGGAGTGTCTTTTTTACTGGGATATTATGATAATCAATATTTGTACGGAAATTCATCAATTCACATTGTTAATATAACAATAACTTTAATTAAAATGCGAGTATTTTTGAAATGTACCCATAAAAACTTACAACAAAAATAATTGTCAACAAACTATTTGTTGATATATTTAATTGTAAATATTTTTCTAAAAATAGCAAACAATTCAAAGAATTGCGTATAATTGAGAAACACATTCGAATTTGAAAAACATAATTATTAGAAATATTTGTTTTTGTTAACAACTGAATTGTGCCTAGTTGAAGCACAAAAATTTCAATTGGAAATGAGTTGATTTTATTTTCTTAAACACCGACCAAAAAAAGGGTCTTATAAGTTTGTATATGTGTGTCTGTCCGAGTCCACGTACAGATTTAATATAATTTGATTTAATTTTTTTTCTGTTTGAAAGGTGACTTGATCGAGAAGGTTCTTAGTTATGTTTTAAGGAAATCGGTCCCGCGGTTTAGAAGATATCACATCTTCTCCAGATACAGGCTGTGCCAAAAATTACCATGGGATTTAAAAGTTTAATAACTTTTTCGTTTATTAATTTTTTTATATTCTTTTTTCTCAGATTATATAAAAAAAAAATGGAAATTTTTTACACTAAGCATGAAAAATAATGTCTCTCAAATGACCACTGTGTTCAGCTTCGCACTGATGGGCTTGTTTTAGAGTATTTTCCATAACATCTTTCAAAATTTGTGGCTGTAGCGCTCGAATTTCTGCAACAATGTTTGCTTTGAGTTCAAGGATTGTCTCTGGCTTGTTCACATACACTCGCTTCTTGAAATAACCCCAAAGAAAATAGTCGGTTGCTGTCAAATTTGGCGATCGTGGTGGCCAAATAATTTCCGAGTTTCTGGAAATTATTCGCTCTCCAAAAATTTGACTTAAAAGTGCCATTGTGTCTTTCACCATATTGTACACCTAATGGGGTGCAATTGGCGTTGATGAATGGCTTTTGGATTTTCAGAACCCCAGCACCTACAGTTCTGCTTATTAACAAAGCTATTCAAATGAAAATGAGCTTCATCACTCATAATCAAATTTTCAATAAAATTGATTCTGTTGATTCTATTATTCTGGCACTTTGTTCAGTTGTGAATCTCTCCATTATTTATTCTCCAAGTGTTATTTATATAATCTGGAAAAAAATAAGAAACATATATAAACGAAAAAGTTATTAAACTTTTAAGCCCCATGGTAACTTTTGGCTGACATTCGGCGTCGGATATGAGTCCGTTTGGACTCATAATTCGGAGTGTGAGCGCTCATTATGAGTTCTTTTAGGAGTCCAATTAGAGTGAGCTTCCCTTCTTGCGATGGTCGTCATATATGAGTCCGAATTCATATACTATATGAGCCTCTTTTATGAGTCATATATGACTCATATTTTATAGAAAATAAGAGCTCCTATAATATATCTGTTTCTTTTATAGTAAAACAACAGAAAATAATAGCAAGAACATAAATTATTTTTAATACTAAATACCGAAAGTAACATTCAGTTTTTATTATATTTTTGGTAAAAAAAAAACAAAAATTAAAAAATTATATAAATTCCGTCATATTTTATACTTATCTCGGACTCATAATTCTAAGCCTCATATTTCCTATATTATTTCCACTCATATCGGACTGATAATTCTGACCCTCATATTTCCGTCATATTTTATACTCCTTTCGAACTCATAATTCTGAGCCTCATATTTCCTATATTATTTCCCCTCATTTCGGACTCATAATTCTGAGCCTCATATTCCCATCATATTTTATACTCCTTTTGGACTCATAATTCAGAGCCCTACGAAAATGTTTTCTGGGATACCACAATTATTTATTTAACTGAATCTAAACTATTTGTAACTTTTTAGTGCTTATTCTTTCAGTCGGCTAAATTTGTTTTTTTTTTAGTTTTATGTTTTATTTCTTCTCTGGTAGAATCTGTCACAAAAACCTTATTATTTCTTAGTAAGTTTAATATTTTTCTACAAAGTACTCGTACATAGAAAGAAAAAAATTCAAAATATGTACGAGTATACATATGTACTCGTATATGGCTGTAATTAATTGGTGGATATTTATACATTTTATAGCTGACAATGTGGTAATAAAAATAATGTTGATAACTGTTTATTTGTTAAGTATGATTGTTCACTTGAAAAGAATTTAAATAACTTGCAAACTTACTCCTTTGTTTTTCTACTTGAAAGCAGTGAGATAAAGATGCAAACACACAGCGGCTCTCTTACATCAATGCGAAATGTGTGTGTGTGTGCATACATACCCTGTCGGAAATTCCGTTAACTTTAAACTAACTTTAAGCTAACTATTTCGCAACTAGTACTGGCTGACACTTGAATTACTTTTCAATGTAATTAACTGACTATTTTAACATTGCGATGTCTCACTCTGCATTACTTTCAGCTAACTTAAAGTTAATTTTTTTTTAAATCACCTGGTAGTCAGTAAATTTAAAATTTTTTCCTGGGGTTTCAACATGTATCATCTCATCCTGCTAAGGTAACATCTAAAATAGTAACAGCAACATGTTAATATAAAACTAAAATGAGTTCCAAAGTAGCTGAGAATAAATTTGTGGGCTCTCACCAAATTCGATTACGTTTTCAGCTTAGGAATTAATTCTGGATTTGTTCTGGATGGAATTGCAGTTAGCTTTTAGTCAGTCGCAGAAAAGTTAACTGTGAGTTAATTATTTTTGTAGTCATCCACACATTCTCCGACAGGGTATGTATTTATGTATGTGTGTGTGGGTGCATGTGTGGTGACGGTATTTCCTTATTGTAAGATATTATGAAAAGGAAATGAGGCAGTATTGCGAAGGAAGGAAATTATTTTCTCTGAAATGTAACGTTTGTTATAAAATACTATAAAAAGGCGAAATGTAGCCGGTTTATAAAGACACTGAATACAAAAACGCTCATTCAAGATACACTTTTTTTATTTATTTTTTTCTTTGTATGTGCGTAATAACAATAGGAGCAACGATTATATCCTTATAATAATAGCACCAAGTAAAGTACATGAAAATGAAGTGTGTGAACTGGCGATGAGTGCTCCTAATGGGGAATTGCATGAAGCATGCATGATCACGTCCAATCATAAACAAATAGATGTTTAACTCACGTAAGTGCAAATAATCGTGCCTATAAAAAAGTTAGGCATGATTGAGCTAACATTAATAAATTTTAATTTAAGGAATTAGCCAATGGCCTCAGCAGCTAGTGCTTCTACCCCTATTATATTGTTATTATATTTATCTATAATATCAATATTAATAAACAAATAAATAAATAATTTAAGGAAAATTATTCGAAAATTCTGATTCACAAATTAAAAGAGCGCCTCTGATGTCAATGAGGGGCATTAAATTTTTTAGTTTTTGAAAGGGTTCATCGGTGTGAGCAAAAACCTGCTCACGATTACATCTCTAGTGTAGTTATGCAGTTTTAACCATAGAAATTATAAGGAAACGAGCAAAAAATAATAAACATTTTTTTTTTAAACAAAGAGTTGATAGTAATAAAAATTTAAAATGCTTCATCTACATTTAACACTAATTTCTAATAAGCACGCTGATTTTATTGCACAAAAAGAAGAACTATATGGACCTATTTGCGATAACATTTTTGAATTCATTTGTTTTTGATGTAATGGAGTGTTTACTTTGCCACAATAAAATATAGTTACAGTACGTATTTTAATCTAAATTGCTTTCATGAAATTTAACTCTTTCAGGGTAAAAAATAATTTGTGGCGAGATAAAAATCTGAAAATGTTTATTACAGGTAATGTGATGACGCTGAAGATAGGAGAAATAGTAGTTTTCCTCTCAGGTAGCTCCCCTGATTTGTGGAATATATTCCACATTGACCTTCAAAGATATCTACTGTTGTTGCCTATGTATGGGTTTCTTTTTTACCAAAATAAAGAAAAATAGATTTTTAACTACTTATTTAAATGTTTTTTGGTTGAAAAGATTAAATAAAATTAGTTAAAATTTACATTTTAGTTTCGCAATAGTTCTTCCTATTAAACTAAGAATCACAGTACCATACACTGAACCAAAAAGTACATAAAAACAATGAAAAAGCTCATTGTTTCAATTAACTTTTGCCTTAATTTTGTCCTAAGACACAGGTACATTTAATCAATCAATGTATAAGTTCATTGGCACAATGAAACTGTTCGTTACTTCAATAAACTTCTGCATTGAGTTAAGTGAAGCTATAGTTTGACGCAATGTACTAATACATTGTGTCAATGAAGTTTTACATTGATTTTAATGAACCTATACATTGACCCAATGAACTAATACATTATTTCAATAAACTCTTACATTGATTTTAATGAACCTATAATTGACCCAATGAACTAGTACATTATTTCAATGAACTTTTGAATTGATTTTAATGAACTTATACGTCAACCAAATGAAAGCATACATTGATTCAATGAACTTTTACATTGATTTTAATGAAACTTTACGTTGACCCAATGAACTCATACATTGTTTCAGTGAACTTTTATATTGATTTTAATGAACCTTTACGTTGACCCAATAAACTCATACATTGCTTCAATGAACTTTTACATTGATTTTAATATACATATACACATAGCAAATATGAGTATTTACAAATTAACATAACGAGTGAGTATATTGAAAGAATTCAAGGAAATATTATTTCTGCTGACACTTAGCTTCAAATCATTCAAATCTGTTTTATATTCCCATAATATACATACCCCTCATACAAATATGTGGGTGTAATATAATTTTTTTTTCAAGTTTTGTGTAAAACACCTTTTAATGCGTGAAATACTCAAGCTTGTTGTTGGAGCTAATATGTAAATATATCCTTGGTGATAAGGAGGTGGATAACGAATGATAAAAATATGCAAATGTTTGTATGTGTGTCCAACATAATTCGCAACGACTTTAAACAACATTGCATATATCGTCGCTGTTTTATCTAACTGACCTATCTAACATTTTATAAATTTTACAGGAGAGCAGCTTTTATGATTGTTTGCTACATGTATTCTTATGGAAACGTCTGAAAAATAGGCTCAACAGTAATGTTTACAATTAGTGGATTTAACTCATTTTTCAAATAAATGTCAGTTAGGTCGGTTAGTTAAAACAGGGACGATATCACATATATGGCAATTTTCTGATAAGCAATACCTCGAGATTTTTTCCCTGTTGCCTTTAGCTCTATTTTAAAAAAATAATTAGCAAACTTCCAGGTAAAATAAAATAGCTGGAAACAAAATAGCTGACTTTGAAAATTCGAATTTACCTTTCAGCTTTTTATTTCTCTTGTTATTTGAATTACTTGGAAATTGTTTCCCTGGGAGGATTTACAGCTAATTTTTAATGCTTAGTTTTTTTTATTTTTAGCTTATAGCCAATATTTACAAAATTTTCTGCCACTGAAGTTGTTTAAATATTTTTGTAAAATCTGAAAACAATGGTGATATTTATAAAATGGCATGCTTCTAAATTTGTAATATAACGGGTGTTTTTTTAGAGGTATAGAACTTCGAATTGAAATAAAACACAAGAAAATCGTTTTAATGTCCATCAATTTGGCTTTATTGGAAGGATAATTTTATGCCATTAATGTTTAAATATGATTTCGGGCATGTGGCCGCCGCGGCTGGCTCGAATAAAGCCAATTCTACAGGTCCAATTTTCAACCACTTTTTCGAGCATATGGGGCCGTATGTTGGCAATAACGCCACGAATGTTGGCTTCCAAGTCCCCTAACGTTTCTGGTTTGTTGGCGTAGACGAGCGACTTCACATATCCCCAAAGAAAATAATCCAATGGTGTCAAATCACACGATCTTGGTGGCCAATTGACAGGTCCATTCCGCGAAATTATGCGCTCATCGAATGTTTCCTTCAATAAATCGATTGTGACGTGCGCTGTGTGGCATGTAGCGCCGTCTTGTTGGAACCACAACTCATCCACATTCAAAATCTTCAAAATCTTCCATAAAGTTGATGGACAAAGCTCCAATTGCTGTGCACGGTGGCGAATCGATTCATTCGGGTCCTCTTCAACACTTTGCTCTACAGCGGCAATTGTTTCTTCGGTGCGCACTGTTCGACGTCTCTGCGGATGCGTATTATTACATAGAGTAAACGTAGTGCGAAAACGATCCATGGTTAACCGAATTAATTGCTCTGATGGACGATTATGTCGACCATAAAATGGACGGAGCTTGCGGTAAACTTAGCGAACTGAACCATTATTTTCGAAATAAATTTGCACGATTTGCAAGCGTTGTTTTTTTGTCAACCTGTTCATGATGAAATGGCAAACCAAACTAAATATTAATCACTTGACAGCTGACAAAATGGCCGCCAGTTAAAAAAGTGATGCCAACTTAAAGTTCTATACCTCAATAAAAAACACCCTTTAGATGTGTGAGAAAAAAATCATCAAAATCGGCTTAACAGAAGAACTACATGAAAAGCAATAATACATTTTTTTTGGGAATGGTCCAGCCTACACAGAGAAAACAGTGCCTAATAAATACCTCATAAAATAGAACAATATTAATAAGATATATCTATGGTTCTTGTTCAATAAGGAAATCTTATTTATTTCATAAGGAAACCCTTTTTGAAAAAATCAAGAAGAAATCTTCTAGTTTTTATTAGGTTATCTTATTGATTTTTTCAATAAGGTTTTTCTTGTTTTTATTAGGCGACCTAATAAAAAATAAAAAATAAATTGTCCTCTGTACTTATGTATTTTCATTTAAATTCTATACCATATACATATGTATGTATGTATGTAGTATATTGTAGATGTTATTTATTAATACATACATACATACACATTATGTTATATTCTTAACTAACTTACTCACCAAGTATTGAACCAGCAAACTTCTGACTGATAGACAAGCACTCTAACCAATATGCTAACAAGCAGCCTGAATAACTATTGAAATTATTGTGCAAACATTCTTATACAAAAATTAAAAAGATCATGTAAAAAATTTTCTCTATGTCTGTTTATAGATATGAAATAACCTCATAAAATCAAGAAGATTTCCTTATTAAAAAAAATCAATAAGATGCTGTACATATAATCATATAGGAACCTACTAAAATCAAGAAGAAAACCTTTTTAAAAAAATCAATAAGGTAACCTAATAAAATCAATAAGAAATCCCTATAGTTTACAATTTATAAGAAAACCTAATAGAATCAAGACGCTTTTCTCTATGGATTGTTTTTTTGGTGCCAAAAATAACGGAAATTGAGTAAAAAGGTTGTGAATAATAAGATTTATTCTTGATTTTATAATTAACAATAATCTCTATGAAAAATTTTCGCTTCTTTCTGCTGGGATACCTCTGAGCTTAAAAACGTTTCATAGAAAAAATCTTCTTGATTCTATTAGGCAGTTTTTTCTCTGTGTATTTTTCAAACACGATATTGTCATGTCATTATAAATATTAAAATATTGCTGAAATATGTTGAGTGGGAGAACGTTAAATATTACGCTTAAAATTGTTTTTGAAAGGTTGCATTATGTTTTAAGACGAACGTGTTTGGAAAGTTTCATAGAAATCGGTTGGGTGGAGTTACATTAAACGTCATATATATATAATTTTATTGAAGTGGAACCGCCAGTTTTGGTGAGCACAAGATTGTGCCTTTAAAAGTACTTAAGATTTAATTTAATTGCAGAGGGAGTATCTCCGCCCACTTTTGGAAACACGAAGTAGAACCATTTCAACTATTCAAGATTTGTGTCATGTTTCATAAGAATTGGTTGGGTGGAAGCTCATGAAATAATAGATTAATTTTAAAAAGTGTTTTTCCAAGCAGTTGTGCAGCCATGAGACCATTGTATGCTCCAGAGGTGTATTAAATTTCCTGAGTATCAGCTGAGTAGAGAAATGTCAAATATATAATTAAAATTTTGTCGCGCCCTCATTTTTAAACATGAAATTGTGTTATTATAAGGGCCTGAAGTGTGTGCTAGGTTTTGTAGAAGTTAGTTTTGCAGCATTGCATAAGATCAAAAGTAAAATTCTTGTGGGCGTGGTTCTTCCCACTTTTAGCGAAATGGGAACAACAGACTTCCAGACAAACTAAAATGTATGTACGCACTTCTTTATCTGCCTTTAAAGAGCGGTCCCATCTTTTGCTTAAACTGAAGGTGCTAAATCTGGCAGATTATAAAGTAAGTTTATGATTAAAAATTATTGGGAACGGCAACGTTTGAAATCGTGGGCTTGACCGTGTAAATGATCAAGACTTAACTTTATAAAGACCAATTAAGAAATTATATATGATGAAAATTCATTCTAGTTTAATTAGATTTAATATGTATTATTTTATAAAATTTAACAAAATTTATTTCATTTAATATCTTGAAATAAGAAATATAAGACTTAGACCATGTACCATTTGCATACCATGACAGATTTTGGATATTGAAAAAAATTAAATGAATTTTAGAAAAAAAAACTTCATTGCTAAAACAAATTTACAAGCAACTTTAATGCGTACATTACGTCAGTCTCTCCTTATAGACGTCCCTCGCATCTTTTTTTTTCACAAGTCAGATTGATGTGTGGTGAAAGTGCAATTTTTTGTTGGTGTTCTGCATATGTCATGCTTTACTAAATGGCGAAATGTGTGAGGAAGTAACAGAGTCAGTTGTGTTACTTTTCCAATTTCCTTTTTTTTGTGCATGTAAGTGAATAACCGAACGAATGAATGAATGAAAGTTCGTTTGCAGTATATGAAATTGTTAATCCTTAGATAGTTTTCTGCCATACTTCAACAATTCATGCACTTAAATATTTTCCATTTTATTTCCATCATGCAGGACACACGTAACATGAATACAAATGGTGTGAATTCAAGGAAAATTTCAACTATTGCAATGCATATTTTTACAATCAACTCACACACATACTATGCACCCTCCAGAACAACAAGAATTAAAAAAAAAACATCTTCATATACGAGTATTTTTAAATATAAGTATGTACTGTGAATTGTTATGCAATAATTAAAATTCATGCATTCGTTATTGTCACATAAAGGACTAAATACTTAATACATGTTGATTAAATGTAAGTCAGAATATGGGTTGTGTAGCAGCCCAAACAATAACGCCGAAATTTATTCAATTCAGATTTTTTTAAGTACACACTTTAATCGTTTAAATTAAACTTTTATATACGTTTTTCGAACCTTGTGCTACTTGGGAGAATAAAATCAAATTATTTTTTAAACAATCGCTTTTCAGCATGTCCCACAATTTTCATTTAATTTAATTATATATATTTCAATTGTCTTTTAAGCTCATTGATTTACTCCATTCACTTGCTTACTCTCACAATTTCAGTCATATTGGTCTTCATTCTGTTTTCTCTTTTTTTTATATTATAGTTTATTTCCTTTTTTAATTATTAGTTACAAATTGCGGAGTTCATGCCGTGTAATTTCTTAATTACCAAACGTTTTATAAAAAACAATCACGTTATTTAATAATTAAAACGTAATGACTATGCAACACGTAGTTTTATCCTATTATTTTCTCTCTCTTTATTTTATTTGCTTTATGTAGCAAAACCAAACTAACTCACATCAATCCAAACATTCGACTTTTTTTTTTGCTGCCCCACTTCCCAAAACACATACAACACTTTCTTTCAGTTTTCTTGTTCAGCATCTGTCCAGCAACGAGTTGCAAGCTTACATTGATACATTTTCAATTTTATTCACACGTTCGTCCGTTTTTGCAATTTGTGCGAAAATGCTCCTGGAATGCTACAAATACATACATACATACATATATAACCCAACAAACCTTTTTTCATCAGATAGAGCATGGATGACTTCAATGTTCAGTTGCCGACGACAGGTGTGTAACGGTCCTACCCTGTGGTTTCCAGTCAATGGCTATTTCAGCCATTCCATCGCGTGTATTTTAGAGCTATATATAACTACTCGCTGGCAATACTTGATATATATGACATTTGCACGATTCTTTTTAGAGCTATGCTCTTTATGGCGCCATACCGTAACAGAAATAATCGACTTTATTACATTTATAAATATGTTTTTGTTTCGATTTCTTTGTACGAAAATATACGAAACACAATTTTTTTTCGTTCTTTGAAGTGAGTGAAACAAAAACAAAACAAATGCATTGATAACGATTGCTCAGTTTGTTCACAGAGAAAACAGTGCCTACTAAATACCTCATAAAACAGAACAAAATTAATAAGAAATCTCTATGGGTTTTCTTCAATAAGGAAAATCTTATTAATTTCTTAGGGAAACCCTTTTTGAAAAAATCAAGGAGAAATCTTCTAGTTTTTATAAGGTTATCTTATTGATTTTTTCAATAAGGATTTCTTCTTTTTCTATTACGCGACCTCATAAAAAATAAAATAAAAATTGCGTCTTTATCCTCTGTACTTATGTATTTTCATTTAAATTCTATACCATATACGTATGTATGTATGTATGTAGTATATTGTAGATGTTATTTATTAATACATACATACATACACATTATGTTATATTCTTAACTAATATACTCACCAAGTATTGAACCAGCAAACTTCTACCTGATAGACAAGCACTCTAACCAATATGCTAACAAGCAGCCTGAATACTCATGGAAATTATTGTGCAATCATTCTTATACAAAAATGAAAAATATCATGAAAAAAATTTTCTCTATGTCTGCTTATAGATATGAAATAACAAGTTATCTCATAAAATCAAGAGGATTTCCTTATTAAAAAAATTAATAAGATGCTTCACACATAATCATAAAAGAACCTAATAAAATCAAGAAGAAAACCTTTTTAAAAAATTTAATAAGGCAACCTAATAAAATCAATAAGAAATCCCTATAGTTTACAATTTATAAGAAAACCTAATAGAATCAAGAAGTTTTTTTCTATGGATTGTTTTTTTGGTGCCAAAAATAACGGAAATTGAGTAAAAAGGTTGTGAATAATAAGATTTCTTCTTGATTTTATTATTAACAATAAGGAATCTCTATGAAAAAATCTACGATTCTTTCTGCTGAAATACCCCTTAGCCTAAAAACGTTTCATAGGGAAAATCTTCTTGATTCTATGAGGCAGTTTTTTCTCTGTGTTTTTGTATTGTTTTTGCACATGAGCACAAACCAGAAAACGAAGCCGATCGGCTGTAAGCCGACTAACAGCCGCCGCCGGCCACTAACAGTACATCAATCAGTTAGAAACGATAATAATGGGAAATAAATAAAAACGTTTTCAAATATCTGCGGCGGACTTGACATCACCATATAATATAATTTTATTGCACTGTTGTTTCTTACATGAAATTTGTTTTATATAGCTTAGCAGCATAGCTCTAAACGGGTGTCCTAAACCACCTCTCTTTTTTATCATTGTTTCTTTTAGTTTAGTCAGGCTCACCATTTTAACATGAATAGACTGGCTATCACCAGGCATGCGATACACTTCATAAATGGTTTTAAGAACAAAATCGCCGAGGGTTACTCAAACGATAATGTCATCGAAACGTATTTTTATAATAATAGAACAGGTTTATTCTGTGGTCAATATCAAGTTTTGCTGAGCTATGAAGGTCATTTGACTAGATGCTTTAATAAGCAAAAATATTGCAGCAATCTTCCCGGCATTGTCGAAACATCGCTGAATAGTCTAATTGGAGTGCTTTGTGTAGAGACACAAACGATGACAATCGGAACATTACACTTAATGGCGACCGTTACAGGCGCATAGTCACTGACTTTTTTGTACCGTAACTGAATAATATTCTTTAAAAAGAAGATAAAGCAGCATACCACAACTGACTTATTGAAAGAAAACAATGTCGGTATTGTACCCACTCCTTGGCCTCATTGATCAATCAAATAAACATTATCATTCATCAGGCTTATATACGCCTATAAAAATCCCCACTTCTTCATTGGTTTTCGCCAAACTAGGCGACATTGCTGTTAAGTTCAAATAAAAATATAAAAAAAATTTCTATATATATATATATATATATATATAAGTTTTTCTGTATTCTATTTCAGTTTAGAATTCTGTACCTATAAAAACACAAGTAGTCAATAGCCGTCATCGGCAATGCACACAAACATTTTCTATTTAAGTGAAAATAAATTATTTTAAACTTTTCAGACTCTAATTCTGGAGTCAGATATATTTTCTTTCTTTTGTTTTTGGATTTTTTTTTTCTTTAATTTAAGAAAATTAATTATTATGGTTCAAACTTTATTTGTTTCTTTATTTATGATTCGATTAGGCTAAAGTTTGTATCGCTCTGTAAGCCAAACTACATGTAATAGTTTTTAAGGACAAACTCTAGCACAACGAAACAACATGCTATTGTCGAAGGCCGCCACACCTTCATCATCAGCGTTCTTGTGTTTGGTTATTTGCACCAACTGACACCACGTATAAAAGATGTGAATTTTGGTTGTATGCTCTACCTCTTTTATTCTCCCATTACTATGATAAAAAATTCTACGTTGCTTTGTCGATTTTTGCATATTGCACCAAATTGTCTAATGCGGAAACACTAAAACGGAACAACTAGCTGTTCTCGGAGGCCGCCACACCTTCATTATCAGCGTGAGGTTTTTACAGGTGCTCAGCCCATTATTGTTATTTTTTAGCGATACTAAATGGGAATGCGGCTGATACCGCATTAGAGTTATCCAAATCCAAACCTGAATGGTTTATCCGTCAGATTTGTTCCCATGAAATTTTTGTGAGCTTCCACCCAGCTTAAAGTACCTCCGTTCAAATCCTTACATTGACGGGCTAACATTGCGCCAGAAAAGCTCCCAATATGTCGATAAAAATTCAGACTTTTCCTACAGCGTTTCATTCGTTCAGTATTCTATCTGCCTTCCTTATGGCCAGTGTTTTAGCCTGTAATACACTTGGCGTAATACAAAAATACTTAATGACAGCAAAAGCGCAAAATCACATCACCGCAGATCATTATAGGTACTTTAGTAATATATAGTTAAGAGATTATTTCGCTCATTCACATAATATCGTGCGATATTTTCTCTTGGTAGTATCGCTAAATTGTTTGCGCAAAAACAGGTTTGAAACCTTCGTCGGATGAAATCCTTAATAGACTATACATTCGAATATTAGGCATTGTACATCTTTACCAACTTGAATATCTTGAAAATGTTTGTTGGGTGATAGGTGATATAAAGGAATAAGTCTGCCATTCTTGTTTTTTTTATTGCAGAACAACAAACACTTTCATTAAATTTATTTTAATATCAGTAACAATAGAAAATGAAGCAAAAAATTAAAAGGAAAAATAAAAAAGAATCCATTAGAATTCTTCAGGCTCAACACGAACGCACGGACAGGTAAGCAGTTCATAGAATTGGTATGATGGTCTTACAATTAATTAAGATAAAATCGACTTTGGAATACAAATATCTTAAGAATGATTGCAAAGATTCTTTTTTCAAGAACTAAAAAAGAGGACTTTTTAAGAAATGTTAATTATGAAGAGCCTAGGAAACGGGGAAGCAGCCATATTAAAAATTAAAAATATGAAAGAGATCGATTTTCGATTTTAGACTGTAGTCAAAAGTGTTGAACGAGTGAACCTTTATTTGATATTATGAGGCGCATTAGATACGTCGCATGGCCATTTTCCATTTTTAGTGGTCGTCCTTCGGATCTATAAATTCTAATCCCCATGGTTTAATTTTGCACCACTTTTACTCTAGTGATGTTTCATAAATCTTGAGGAAGAAGCTATTGATGTTGCTGTTGTTGTTATGAAGTAACAAAGATCCGCCTAAGAGGTCGGTAGCGACTCGCTACCAAAATTGAATTTCCTTAATGTGGAGAAGCTGATGTTTTAATAAGATAATTCAACATGCCACATACTCGTTTTTCAATATAGAATTATTGCAAGAAACTTGCTGTAAAAAAATTATTTTGCGTGGATGTTTCTGCTCCTAAATTGGACTCCAAGTTCATACGATTTTACATCACAGGTCTACTTTTTGGTGGGTTGGGGTGTTTTACAGAACTTGAAAGATCTATGCCTGTTATCCACTTTTGTGTAGCAAGAAGTGATTCTACCGTCCGAAACTGCCAAGCAACTCAAAAATCCCGTTTTTAGAACAAGTGTTCCATGGTAATGCCCGCACGCGCTTGATGACAGTTAATGTGAGAAAGCACACAGTATTTACTGTCCATAGTTTATGTTAATATCGATGTGGTGTACAAACTAAGTGTCAATCGATAAAAAATAGTCACTGTAAGTCATCTGTAATATGCCACCTTAGCCCTAACTCTAGGATCGGACGTTATGACTGAAATCATAGTATCATGATACAATAATACAGGTAGCCGCGAGTCTACAACAAATAAAACAACAGTAATTTTTATTGCTGTGTTGTGATGACAACTGTCAAAAACCAAGAGAAAACAAGAGACATGTCTTGCATTTTCTCTTGGCTTTGCAAACCTTGTTTGTATTAAAACAGTTTTAATAGACACTGTGAGCGTGTGTTGGCAAAAAATTATTGCATGTTGTCTTGTATTTGCAAAGCTTGTTTCGATTAGTACAGCTTTAGTAGCCACTATGTGCGTGTATTGGTAAAACATAAACAACATTTGGCAGATCACATCACGAAACAAACAAAACAGCTGGCGCTTCGAGGTTACCTGTATTATTGTATGATGCATAGTATAATTTGCTTTGTAGCTGACGAATGTCAGAAACTTCGTTTTGTCTTGGTTTTGGTACAATTATTTTTATGCTTTTGGCGATCTTCGGTGCCGTATTTTTGTATAACAAGTACTTACGCAGTCAGTATTTATAATACACCGTGTTATTATATTTTTGATTTTGTAAAAACATGATTAAAAAACAAACGTAAATGAATTAATTTGCGCCACCCTGTATATTGACACATGCAAGTATAGTAGAGAGTAAATAAAGCTACCTTAAGCTTTTGTCGAGAAAAAATATCATCAAATCTTTTTAAATTATCTTTTCTGGCAACTATATACACCTCTCACATTTTTGGCACAATCTTTTCAAGACTCAAAACGCCAAATTTTGGGCGTTAGTGCGAAACTAAGAAAAAACACTAAGTAGTGCTTTTAAGGAATTTGTCTATTTCTTGAAATTACTTTAATAAAAACTTGGTGTATTTATTTTTTCAGTGTAAAGCATAAATTTTTTGTCTGATATATTTCATTCACGTTAGTGCTTTTTACGATTTTTAAATCTCAAAATTACGCTATTTAGTGCTTTTTTAAATTTTGATGTGCTTTTAGAGCCAAAAAAGTTGGCATCACTGTATACGACAGTCCTCAATATTTGTATGGGGTTGATTGCTAATTGTTTGTTCTTGTCGCTCTTCTTATTAGTATTTATCAAAATACCGATACTAATAAATACTTTTAAATCAAGAGAACACCACTGAGAGAACACCGAGAGAAATGTATTCGCGTATTTGTATTCATTTGTAGATTCTACCGAATATGTTTGAGAATTTAACAATCTCCCAATTCTACCGAACAAGGCCTGAAATCTACCGAATATTGAACGAAAATTTTTATTAACACTGATGCTACAATATCAAGCTGAACACACATACAGAAAGCTCATCACATATACATATGTTCTAAAATGTGAGTTTGTTAGTTTGAGTGTATCCCGAACTGAAAGGCAAAACCGCCTATTAATTATATGTGGCAACTTTCATTTGCAGTTAGTATTCTTTGTGGGAACACTTTCATAATACATACTCGAATTTTTTAAAACAATGTCTGGCATCACTCTCATTTCTTGTTAAATGGCGTTAAGAAACACTTATAGTTTTCCATATTGTATGTATGTTTTTACATCTGTTACAATTGAATATTTAGAATCATCGAAGTATTAACAATGCATAAATTTTTAAGAAGGTAAAGAGTAAAATTTGTTTTATTTTATTTGTAAAATCGCATTTACCCTTTATACATATATAAGTACATATATTTTGTTATTATACCCTTTACCAAAAATGGAAAAGGGTATACATATATAGGTTTGTCATTCCGTGTGTAAATTGCATAATATTCATATTCGACCCATAAAATGTATATATTCTGGGTACTTACGAATAAGGAAGACGAATAACCGATGTCCGTCTGTCCGTCCGTCCGTACGACCGTCTGGTGTACGTGAAATCGGTTTCCAAAGCTTCCGAAAAAGCTAGAGACTTCGGTCTTGTACTGGTGTATCAGAAATGGTCCAAAATAGATTGGTATTAAAAATCAGCTAAATCGACAGCTGGAAAACATAAACTTGATTTTGCCATATAAAAGTAATTATATAACACAATTTTTTTTAATTTTTTTTGTTAAATAAACTTATTTTATATTTCAGTACGAATAAAATTTATATTAAAAATATGAAAAAAAATTTAAAAAATCAAAAATACGTTTCCAGGGTTGGGAACTTTAACTTTTTTGGTATATAAAAATTACCTACTAATACATACTATTTTTTCCTTTTTATCTATAAATTTAAAATATCTTAAATTCTTAAAAGAAAAATATTGGTGTAAGAAATCAGAAAAATTTTAAATTATGATCCCAGGGTTAAGAAACGTACACTTTTTGTGATGTATAAAATTAACTATGTCTAATAATTGTAATACAATTGTATGTATATACACTTGAAATTTTGTAAGGTTAGTGTATTTTTATACAGACTACAACAATTAATTAATTAAATTAAAAAAGTTTAAATTAAAGGGTGTTCCATCTCGCTTATGCAATTTTGACTATTTAATTTTGATAACTTGCTGTATCTTGGAAACCATAAGAGCAAAACTCTTGAAATTTTCAATAACGGTAAAACTAAAAAATAAAAAAATTACAAAATTGCCAAACCGAAAAAAAAATCGCCAAAAACAAAAAAAATTATCGCCAAAACGAAAAAGCAGCAACTTAAAAAAAATTTCTAGGACCAAAATAAATCGCGAAAAACAGGAAAGATCGCCAAAATGTCGGTTTAATTTTTTTTTGTAAGTTTTATTATATAATATTTTTTTTATAAATTTTTATAAAATAATAGTAAAAAAATTTAGCAGAAAATCGCCAAAAGTACAAATTAAATCGCAACAAATTATTTCTTTCCTGAATTTAAAAATTTTGAAGTTCAATTTTGTTAAAAAATAACCATAAAAATCGTCAAGAAAAATTCGCAATGAAGCCAAATAAGTTGAAAAATCGCCACGTTTGACGAGAAATCGTCATATATGACAGCCCTCATCACAGTTACTGTTTAATTTCACTGCTGCTCTTCTTATTAGATTTTCTCAAAATAACAGAACTGCTACAAACAAAATACTGCTTAACTGTGATCAAAGTCACAGTTTAAAAGAACAGCGATTTAGAAATCACGCTCACAAGGAGCAACATTATTAAAAAATCACAGTAAGGTATAGAAAAACTTTTGAAACATTTAAAAATTCCTCCATCAACAGCGATGTGACAGTTTTTATTAGAAAAACCGTTGACACAAAAACAATATGTATTGTATGCAACTGTTATTGAAACTTGAAGTACGAGCTCAAGTTAAAAAATTGCAATAATGTGACAGCAAACGACAATAAACCAACTTAAGTGGTCCTAAATGTGATGGTTTATCGATAAGATGATAACAAAGATATCTGCCATACATATAAGAGTAGGTAGCCGACTCTCAACATTCATTCTTGTAACAAAAGTCTATCTATTGCTGTCAACGTAGTTAACAAATATTAATAAATAAAATGAAAAATAGCAACCAATTGAAGCTGTAGAAGTTAATCCAGTCTCTTTTTCTCCCACTCGCCTGCTTTTATTGCTACACCAGGCCTTCCTTTATCAAACCATTCGTTTTAGAGTCGTTTTTTTGTGAAAATGTGAATTCTATAGATGCATTTTAAAAATAAGAATGACTAAAGATTCAGTTGATAAATTTATTATTAAACAAGATTGACTTTTTTAGATAGTATATATATTTTCAAATAATCTTTTTAAAGCCATTATATATTGATAATATCTCTGACATTTATGTATGTATGTATGTGTGTACGATGTGATAGTGATGGAAATACCCTGCAGTCAGACTGGGGCCAAATGTCTCTATGTCAACACTAAAATTCTAGTAGTAGGTACATTGTCTACAATTTCTCTTCTTTTCGTCAGTATAAAAGAGAGAGAGACAGAGAGAGAGAAAACAGATGTGGTGTATTTCTGGTGGCTTTTGCAACAACTTGTCAATATTCATATAATTGTATGTATGTACGTGAGGTATAGAAATGTCTCCATGTTCCCATAAGAACTATGTAGTCACTACCTAGTCAATTGTTTTACTGTTACTAGTAGATTTCCAATGACAAGCAAATGCTAAATGTCTATAGCACAAAGTATTGTATGGGGATTAATTAGAGAGTAGTAATGGTGACAAAGTCAAAAGCGACTCAGCACATTTCCTTCAGGATATTTATAGAAAATATCTGTGTTGGTATTACTATTTGTTTAGCTGATGATTTTCTTTTGCTTCACTCTTTTGTTGTGTGTCAATGTCATAAATTTAAAATTGAAATCTGTAAAAAATCGTAATAATAAAAAAGTAAAAGATAAAGATATAGTAACTTTTTGTTGTTGTTATTGTTCGATTTATTGCTTATACTGTTTGTTGTTGTTGTTGTTGAATAGTTTTATTTTTAAGAAAAGTCTTGCGATAATAAAATAATAAAAATTTAATATATGAGAATCAAATTGATTTGTGAATATGTTTATGCTAATAGGTCTCTTCATCTACGTTTTAAAAAATAAATAAACGTTTTACTTGTAAAAACTTGCACAAAAATTTTATTCATTAAGAAAATATGCTTTCATTTTACATACATACGTATCAGGGATGGCATTGAGAATTTTAAAATTGTACTACCAATTTTTCAAAATTTTATATTTTTGACGTTAAATGTACTAAAAGATTTTTTAGTTCGTTTTCACAAATTTGCTTTTAAGTTGGAATGTTTTTAGCATATGGCTACACCTGTTAAGTTGAAATTTAAAATATACAAATTAATAGCGTGTGCTCTAGAGTCCGAATTTAGAAGGAAAGTTATTTGGAAATGGTCGATTTCGTATTTTTTTAATTTCTCGCTGCGGTTTGTTTTCAGAAAACTGTTTTCAAGTGAAAAGAATATGAGTTTTATTGTTCAAAACTGAAAATTGACATATGCAATCGTTTGAAAATAAATGCGGAGTGAAATTGGGGAGATTAATTGAATGTACTAAATTAGTCATTGGTGTACTACTGTACTTATCGAGTTTGAATAGTACCCAAAAAAGTACAATTGTACCAACTTTGCCATCCCTGATACGTATGAATACTTTTTAATAAAGAAATGCACATTTTTGAGTTTTCCTTTTTCAGATATTTTTCAAATAATTAATTTCACCCCTTTTCTACACGCAAACTTTACTTTGCAAAGTCTTAATTCAGCTGGGAGAACGACACACAGCTGAATTAGGACTTTGCAAAGTAAACTTTCCGTGTGGAAAAAAGGTATTTGGAAACAAAACACAGAACAGCTGTTTGGATAGTTCTTGCAAATAAAAAGTTTACTAGGAATAATTTGTAAGAACTTTTTTTTGTCCTTCAATTTTTTTCTCTCTTTTGAGAGAAAAATCTTTTTGAGTTAATGAACCAGTGATGCCAACTCTTGGATCAGCAAAAGCACTGTAAGCATATAAAAGTAGGGTAAAAAAAGAGGTAAAAATTAAAATAATTGCGGGTAAAAAAGCACTAAGTTATTTATGTTTTATATAACTACGTCTTTATTTTTTGTTTTACTATGACATCTTAACCCTTTCGGTCCTTTTGAGGGACATCACGTCCCAGAGAAAGTCCTATATACTGTCTGAAGCAAATAAATTGTATTTTAAAATGTTTTAGACGTACTTTAGAAAGGTAAAGGTAAAGGTTTTTTTGAAGATGTTTGTGTTATTTGATGAGAAGTTCTAGTGTAGATAACATAATTTACTAAATATATTTGAAATAAAAAGAGTAATTTTAGCCGTGTTACGGTTTTGTTGGTTTGTGATATATTGTCCCATTCGGGATTGTCACTGGGCTGATATGTCAAATTCATTTTATGTTTTTCCAAAAATATAATAAAAAATTATAGAACGTGTGCATATTTTCATCACTAATGGGATAAATTGCACCGGTTGGGATAAAAGCCCCAAAAATCCAATTGAAATTATAAATCCCAGGATAATGCAAGGACTACTGATAAACTAACAATGTAAAGCACTATTAAATTATCAGGGCAATTATGTAAAAAATTCCGCAGGAAATTTCTCCCAGGGAACAATTCCAACTAATAGCAAATGATAGGGAAAACAAAAAATTCTAATTGGAAAAGGGAGAAATTTCCTGCGGAATGTTTTACATAATTGCCCTGTATATGTTTTTTCAATATATGCAAAAAGATTTTTATCTATATCTCTTTCGCTAAAAATATCCGAACCTAAAGGGTTAAATCGCTATACCGGGAAATTATTATTGAATTGATGCTTTCTCAATTACAATTCACTCTTTCTGAATTGCAATTGACGCTTTGCAAATGGCAAATGGAAAAATAAAGCAAACTATGAGCCTGTTTGGAAATGCATCACTGCGTTGTAAGTGGAAATTTAAATGTCACGAAGTTCGTCACTGAAGTGGATAACACACAAATAAATGTCAAATATAAGCTACAGGCGTGGCTACTACTAAAAACGATTATCAGCGAATTTGTGGCACATTTTAAATTAAAGTTTACTCGTGGGATGCAAAGCATATGCTCTTGGACAAAAACAAAACGAAACGAAACGGAATAATTTTTACTCACAGCAAAATAATAAAACAAACCGAAAGCAAACGTTTTCTTCGATTTATTCTCCTACTCTGCTCAGCATTTGTTTTGTTCGATAAATTTAAAACATTTTTTAAAATTCAATTTCCCAACAATGTACAGGATAAATTGTTAATTTGTATGTAAGTATGTTATTTCTTCGTTGCTTAAATCCAACCATATTCACATTACTCCTTGCTGAGATAGTACAAGTTTGACTTTTATGACAATATCAGAGCATAATCACAGCATCATCATCTTGTGAAGGAACAATGATTTTCTTTCATTTGCAAAGAAACAAAACAAACTAATGACTGACAGACTCGCATAAACATTCGTAACATACATACTAATGGGTGTTTTTTATTGAGGTATAGAACTTTAAGTTGGCATCACTTTTTTAACTGGCGGCCATTTTGTCAGCTGTCACGTGATTAATATTTAGTTTGGTTTGCCATTTTATCATGAACAGGTTGACAAAAGAACAACGCTTGCAAATCGTGCAAATTTATTTCGAAAATAATGGTTCAGTTCGCGAAGTTTACCGCAAGCTCCGTCCATTTTATGGTCGACATAATCGTCCATCAGAGCAATTAATTCGGTTAACCATGGATCGTTTTCGCACTACGTTTACTCTATGTGATAATACGCATCCGCAGAGACGTCGAACAGTGCGCACCGAAGAAACAATTGCCGCTGTAGAGCAAAGTGTTGAAGAGGACCCGAATGAATCGATTCGCCTCCGTGCACAGCAATTGGAGCTTTGTCCATCAACTTTATGGAAGATTTTGAAGATTTTGAATGTGGATGAGTTGTGGTTCCAACAAGACGGCGCTACATGCCACACAGCGCACGTCACAATCGATTTATTGAAGGAAACATTCGATGAGCGCATAATTTCGCGGAATGGACCTGTCAATTGGCCACCAAGATCGTGTGATTTGACACCATTGGATTATTTTCTTTGGGGATATGTGAAGTCGCTCGTCTACGCCAACAAACCAGAAACGTTAGGGGACTTGGAAGCCAACATTCGTGGCGTTATTGCCAACATACGGCCCCATATGCTCGAAAAAGTGGTTGAAAATTGGACCTGTAGAATTGGCTTTATTCGAGCCAGCCGCGGCGGCCACATGCCCGAAATCATATTTAAACATTAATGGCATAAAATTATCCTTCCAATAAAGCCAAATTGATGGACATTAAAACGATTTTCTTGTGTTTTATTTCAATTCGAAGTTCTATACCTCTAAAAAAAACACCCTATATATACTCGTATCTACAACATTCAATTTTAAAATTCATCCTGTTTTGCATACTAAATGAAGTCTTAAATAATACATTACATTAGCAACAAATAAACAACAAAAATAGGAACAACAACAATGTCAGCAGATGAAGCAGGAGCAGAAAAAAAACAACAACTACACACACAAAGCTAACTAAAACACACACACACTCACAAATTCATTTCCCTTTATAATAAAAATCTTTGAAAACTCTTATGGAAGTCTGTAAGATATTTAAGTAAAAGTATCGGGCTACAGAAGAAGCAGAAGGAGGAGTTGTATTATTTGATAAATATAAGAAAGGAAATAAAGGTAATACAACAAATACGCATACAATAGCCTCCTCCCAATGGGAGACTCCAGTGCCACACATTCTTTAGCAGATACAATTGTATGTAATGGAATTGTGTTAAAGGTTATTATTTAAATGCTTGGGAGTTGTGTTAATCAAATATAGCAACTGTAACAAAATTTATAAAACTACATATAAGAAACCTAACAAAAATTTAAATTTGTGTAGAAAATAAAAAAAATTTATGCAGATGATGTCGAATTTAAAGGTTATCATCCATCCATCCGTCGTGTATTGATTTTGAATGCATAATGAATATAAATCTGGAACAGATATGTACATTACAGGAAAGTTTTCATTTTGACTTTTTATTATAGGTAACAAAAGTATTGTTAAATAAAACATACATAAGCCTATGATTTCGATGGACCTTTTAAGTCATTGTAATGATTTGGCCTTTTCATTACGTACGAAATAAAATGTCATTCAAATGACTGCAGATCCTTTCGACCAGTTTTTCGCTTATTTCGGGAGTTGTGCCGGTGTCAAATCGCACTACATGGCTATGGCGGTTCACCTATAATCAAATACAGTGTTGCCCATAAGTTTGGTCCCAACAGCTGTTTTTTATGGTTATTGTTATGGCACGTCTGATATAACATGAACTAACGTTAAGGGTTTTTCGGATTATATGCCACACTTTTCTTTATAATCTTGCCAATCCCTTGCGCAGTAGGGCGACTAAGACGACCACAATCCCCCAAAAAGTGGTCAAGTTTAAACCGCCATTTTTGTACCAAGCTTTAACTATTTTTATGTGTTCCTCGGTTAAAGGATCCATGTTCACTAAATAACTGAGACTTAAGTCCATTTTCACAATGTACAATTAAAAGCTAACAGGGACTTTAACGGCAACTTTTGTATGAAGAACTGTCAGTTAAAGTTCATGTTAACTCTTAACCATACATTGTGAAAAGGCACGTTAAAATGATAGATATTTTACAGCTGACGGCATTGCCAGCCTGACATTTCTGAAACCAATAAATTGACAACCCTGTAGTTTGTTGTGTTCTGATTTAAAAGGTTCTTCAGTATAATTGACAGATAATCTTTGTTTGTAGTTCTGGATACGTCTTACCCTCAAAACGGAGAGTTAAGAAACAGGTCTTATATTAATGTATGTATATGCATATATAATATATTTTTGGAATGATTTGAGCACTTTCCCAAGTACTTCCTTACATCTGCTAAGCAATTCTATGTATCAAAAATTTCTGGTAGCTAAGATCTTTCAAAACCAAATTGCTGGTCCCCCATTTCACAAGAACTTCCTGTTGAGCGATGAAGCTCATTTAAGTAAAATGGACACGGCAATAAGTAACACATTATTGCATCGTGAAAAAGTCAGTATTTGAAGTGAATTATGCTCGTGTGAAACAAATTGTCCATGTTGCATTAAAAATGATGACAAACAGAATTTTAAAATTAATTGTAGCTGCTACAAGTACTTGATTATTGAATCGTTCGTTTTGGTTTTAGCTTTTTATTTATACTAATTCCTTCTGCCGAAAAAAAACCCGACTTAAATGCAAAAATCTGATAGAAGAATATAAGAAGTACGTGAAACATTAAATTTTAATGGGCGTACCTCCGCGCATCTTTTTAAATGCAAGATTGTGTGTTTTTCAGTGCTTAAGGTGCGTCTTGTAAAAATCGTTAAGGTAGAACCACTTAAATTAAAATATTAAATTTTAATGGGCATGACTCCACCCATTTTTTTAAATGGAGGATTATGTCTATTTTAGAGCTCTAGGTATGTGGTATGTTTCGTAAAAATCGGTTAAATAGAACCGCGTGAAATAATATAATAAATTTTAATGGGCATAGCACCGCCCATTTTTTCAACTTTAAAATTGCGTAATTACAAGAACCAGCAGCAATCAAATAAGTAGAATATCACAAAATTAAATTAAAAAAACTGTGAGCGTGTCCCCGTCCACATTTTTTGCAATGAGACCAATGGGAAGCTATACTTTCTCAGACAAAAAAAAGAATTTTTACAATCGGTCTAAAATGTACCGAGTTATGAAGCAGCACAACAACAAAAAATAGAAATGAATTGTTAACCTCCTCCTTTTTTTTGAAACCGTTTAAAAAATACAAGTATCTTGATTTAAAAGAAGTTTAGGAAAAGAAAAAATACATAAGAAAAAGCAGATTCACTCAACATCATGAACATGACTTCAGATTCACCGAATATGGATAAAAATTTATTATACCCTTTACCAACAAAAATGGTAAAAGGGTATATATAGGTTTGTCATTCCGTTTGTAATTTCTATAATATCAATAAGCGACCCATATAATATATATATTCTGGATCCTTATGCATAGGGAAGACGAATAAGCGATGTCCGTCTGTCCGTCTGTCCGTCTGTCCGTCTGTCCGTCTGTCCGTCTGTCCGTCTGTCTGTACGTGAAATCGGTTTTCCGAAGCTCCCAGAAGAGCTAGAGACTTCGTTCTTGGACTGGTGTTTCAGAAATTTTCCAAAATAGATTGGTATTGAAATTCAGCAAAATCGGGCAGACGATTGCAGAGCTGGAAAACTTAAACTTCATTTTGCCATATAAAAGTAATTCCCGAAAACAAATTTTTATTTTTTTTTAATAAATGTACATATTTTACATTCAGTACGACTAAAATTGGAATTTTAAATTAAAAAAATACAAAAAAATGAAAAATACGTTTCCAGGGTTGGAAAACTTTAACTTTTTGTGTTATGTAAAATTAACTAAGTCTAAAACTATATTAGTATTTTCTCGAGAACCGTAAGAGCTACAGACCTGAAATTTGGACATAGTATGTAGACCTTTGGCCGCTACAACAACAAATACATGATAATTGGAAATTAAAGGGTGTTCCAAAACGAGCAACGAAAAATTTTAAAATCCCATGTAGTATATATACAATTGTATGTATATACACTTGAAATTTGTAAGGTTAGTGTATTTTTATACAGACTACAAAAATTAACACAAAAATTTAAAAAAATTTAAATTAAAGGGTGTTTCATCAGTTAATGCAATTTGGACTATGTAATTTTGACAATTTGCTGTATCTTGGAAACCGTAAGAGCAAAACTCTTGAAATTTTCAAAAACGGTAAAACTGAAAAAATAAAAAATTATAAAATCGCCAAACCGAAAAAAATCGCCAAAAACAAGAAAAAATCGCCAAAACGAAAAAAAGCACCAAATTAAAAAAAAATTCTAAGACTAAAATAAATCGCCAAAAAAACGGAAAAATTGCTAAAATGAAAACATAAATCGCCATAATGAAAAAAAATCACCAAAACGAAAAAAAAACCCTAAAAAACAGAAAAAAATCGCCAAAATGAAAAAAAAAATCGCCAAAATGAAAAAAATCGCCAAAACGAAAAAAACCCCAAAAAACAAAAAATCGCCAAAATGAAAAAAAAAATCGCCAAAATGAAAAAAATCGCCAAAACGAAAAAAAGCACCAAATTAAAAAAAAAATTATAAAACTAAAATAAATCGCAAAAAACGGAAAAATTGCTAAAATGAAAAAAAAAATCGCCAAAACGAAAAAAAACCTAAAAAACAGAAAAAAATCGCCAAAATGAAAAAAAACGCCAGAATTAAAAAAATCACCAAAACGAAAAAAAACCCTAAAAAACAGAAAAAAATCGTCAAAATGAAAAAAAATCGCCAAAACGAAAAAAACCCTAAAAAACAGAAAAAAATCGCCAAAATGAAAAAAATCGCCAAAAAAAAGAAAAAACCTAAATAACAGAAAAAAAAATCGCCAAAACGAAAAAAAGCACCAAATTAAAAAAAATTTCTAAGACTAAAATAAATCGCAAAAAAACGGAAAAATTGCTAAAATGAAAACAAAAATCGCCAAAATGAGAAAAATCACCAAAACGAAAAAAAACCTAAAAACAGAAAAAAATCGCCAAAATGATAAAAAGCACTAAATTAAAAGAAAATTTCTAAGACTAAAATAAATCGAAAAAAAAGAAAAAATTGCTAAAATGAAAAACAAATCGCCAAAATGATAAAAAGCACTAAATTAAAAGAAAATTTCTAAGACTAAAATAAATCGAAAAAAAAGAAAAAATTGCTAAAATGAAAAAAAAATCGCCAAAATGAAAAAAATCACCAAAACGAAAAAAAACATAAAAAAAGAAAAAATTGCCAAAATGAAAAAAAAATCGCCAAAATGAAAAAAAAACACCAAAACGAAAAAAAACAAAAAAATCGCCAAAAAAAAATCGCGAAAAAAAACCCAAAAAAAACAGAAAAAATCGTCAAAATGAGAAAAATCTCCAAAATGAAGAAAAGCCCAACAACAGAAAAAAATCGCCAAAATGGAAAAAACCTCCAAAAACAGACAAAATCGCCAAAACGAGAAAAAAGCGACAAAACTGAAAAAATCGTTTTAACTGAAAAAAACTTCAAAAAAGCAAAAAACCTTCCTTTCGTGCGCGATTCAAAGTCGCACTTAACTGATTTTTTTAATATTAAAGGAATTAAATGAAACTAAGTTTTTGCTTATTTCGTTCTTGCTTTGTTCACTTAACATATTTTATGTATTTTTTAAAGAACTAGACTGGTATCAATAATCAGAAAAATCCAAAATTATGACTCCAGGGTTGGAAAACTTACACTTTTTGTGTTATGTAAAATTAAATAGGTCTAAAAATTTTTTTCTTTTTCTTTATAAATTGAATATATTTTATGCTTCTGAAAGAAAAGTTTGGTGTATGAAATTTGAAAAATGAAAATTATAGCTCCAAAGATGGAAACTTTAAAAAAATGATACATTTTTTCACAAAACAAATATGTATGTACGTGTCTGTATACTATATATATGTACGTACGTTGGTAAAGGGTATATAAGATTCGGCACAGCCGAATATAGCACTCTTACTTGTTTTTTTTTTACAATGACAACCCTGTGTAAAAATAATTAGAAATTAGCCAAATTTGCATTTCTTCCGGATCTCAATTTCAGGATCTCATTGACTTCTTTGGGAGCTCTTTTATTGGCACGCGTGTAAATATGTTTAAGATCCTTAGGATGAGTCAATAGAAAATATACCTTTAGTATTAATGCAATGATTGTAAGCACTTTGTTTTATGTTTAGCGTGCCTAAAATTTTTTAGAAACATATGTTGCCACAGGAAGAAAGTAAGATCAGTGGTGGCTTGAAGACAGAAATGAGGCACAGTTTCTTGCCGTGATGTATTTATTTTGAGTTTAAGCGGTTGAAGAAGTTACTTCCTAGATACGTACAAAAATGATGACAACAATTCTTGGTTATAAGGAAATTTCGACTACGATTTAGAACCAATCTTAATAACTATTTACAAGGATGTTGCCGTAGTAGGGGGTGTCGAGTTAAATTTTTTTTTGGGATTTTTGTAAATTAGGGTCTAGAAATATTTCTTTTGATGTGTTTTATTTGAATTTGAATTTGCCAAAAGCCTTTGTTACTTGTTTCATATACCTCTCTATAGACTGTCCATGACATGATCACCTTGGAACTTGCATTGGTTCTTCAACAAACCTTCTTGTTTTTGATATTTTAAGTTTACTCTTAAGTGGAGGTTTATATAGTTTTACTTTATCTGCCCAGTCCATTAATTCTAAAAGTGAAGTTGCATTTAAATTTACTGCAGATGTTGACCTAGGCCGAAAAAATATATCTCCTAAAGTACTATCATCTTCATTCCTTAATTCAATTATCGTTTAGATCCCTGCAATCCTATCTTCCTTGTCCAAAAAGCATAAAAGTGTCTGAAGCACCACGATGGCTGTTGGATTGTAAAAAAAAACAATATGGGCTACTGTTTTCTTTTGAGATCTCAGAAGCTTTAAGTTCCAGAAGAATGTGGTGACGTCCTTCCACCTAAGAAAGTTTCAGTTTAATTGTAAACCAGCAGTGAATGAATGAATGAATTCCACAAGAAATTGTAGCTTATTCAAGTTATTGCCTTAAAGGCCATGTCAATGAACCCAAAGGCTCTGCAAAGAAGAATCTGAGAAATGAGGGATTCATTTCAAGTTCAGTTGCAGTATCAAGCTTGTTGCCAATCGGTACACTCCACTTATTGTTAGATAAAGGTTTTCTATTCAATTCTGCCATCAAATGCAGCAGAGGCAGCTCATTGCAATGAAGGAAATAAACCAGCTAGAACAGTTTGCGATTCAGTCTTGCCTCAATCCAATGCATGATTCCTCCGTGCCAACCGGTGTATACATTGGTTTAGTCATCACTAATAGCCCGCAAACTGTTATCAATGCTGTTCCTCTTTAAGAAACCGACAAAATGTTTAGCAATAACTTCAGCAGGTTCTGTTTTCCTTCCTTTCCAGTCCTTTTCTGGAGTAAAATGGCAAAGAAGCCTCCCACCTGGCTCACTACTTACAGTGTGATGCTCTTTTTTTACAATATTGGGAAGCTGATGACTTGAATTATGTGCTTTTAACAAATTTTTTGTTGAATCTTTACGTCGTGCAATTCTTAATTAACTAATTTTATAACTTCTTCTTGTGCCCTCTTTACTTTATTATGATTAACTACAACTCTATTATCTCCTTGTGTAATTAAGCCAGCATCCAAAAAAGCAGCTGTTGTAATGTCAGCTGTAGCACGTAGACGGACACCATACCTAATACTTTGCAATGCAACATTACGCGATTCTAATGTATTGAAAATATTTGTTTTTGAAGTTGAAGGAGCATCAAAGTTATCGCATGTAATCTGGAAAGGTTCCTCAGATTCAACAGTTTGCTGTTCATCTTCGCTTGTATGTAATGCTATCTCTGTCTTTTTTTCTGATATTCTGAAATTCTTCTCAAATTATCTTCTTGCTTCTTTTCCTTTTAAGTTTGACTTATGTGGTCACTTAGATCTAGAAATCGAATTTGATGCTGTCCACTAGATTGTATCTACCTTCTCTCTTTGACTCTTAATAAACATTAGCAGTTTGATATGAGTTTTCATACCCTTATAAAAATAACACGAGGTGTGGAGATCATGTCCACATGGACATTACTTATGATATAATGTTATATGAGAATTCTTATGTATGACCAGCACCCATTAATTTTCCCCGCCCAACATCTTTTTTTTTTAGCAAACCGACCACCTAACTCCTCTCCTTAAGTGGGCTCTCTTACAAAGGAGAAATTGCTATAAAATTTACTCGCAGGGCTCTAACTGTCCCTAGGGCGTACCTATCGAAGTCAAATGTATGATCGACCCTAAATATTTTTCAATTTACTCTAAATATACCTGTCATCTATCTTCAACCATTGAGGTTGCCCCCATACAAAAAAATAATTTGTTAATAGTTGTTTCTAGAAACACGCTTGTTCCGCTTTTATGGTCGTCTTCTACCTCGTTATCATCTACGCCGCCGCTGTCTTCGTTTGATGATTCGTCCACCTCTTTGCTCGATATCTCTTCCTCATATTTTTCTCTTTCTTCTGCAAAAATACGAATATTATTCGCCATTTTCCTTTTGATGTCACAGGAAACATTCTGGCCAAATAAAACGAGAGCAACAGGGTCATCAGTAAGGTACCAGAGATGTACACAAAATTTATTCACCAAATGCTGCGAAATTATGATGAGATCATAATGAGCAATAGCTGTGAAAAAGCTCAAATCGTTATTTGGAGCATCGATTCCTTTAGTCGTACTAAGCCCAGCTTTCACATTAAGTAACGATGTCTGTACTGACATCGCGGATTCCATCAAATTAATTTTTGGTTAAATCAAGATATTCTCGAAATAAGAATATTTTAAGGCCATCCAACGAGCATGACAATATCAAACGAAGATACGAAGATATATATGATAATGAGGCAGAAGACGACAAAATAAAAAGTGGAGCCAGTGGTCGTTTTCGCCCAGTCATTGGCTTCACAGGTGTGAAGTGAATTACCTTCGCTCCCACAGAAGTACACTCAGAAATAATAAAGGATTTGAGACACTACGTAGCACCTGGGAGAGCAAACTTTTTTCCACGCTTTGGATTACCAATAAGTTTTTTAAATAGCGATCCAGAAACCTGGGACAACGTTAAGACTATAACCAAGCGCTAGAGATAATGCAAAAACTGCAAGTTCTCAACAACGCTGCAGAAAGAGGCGCAAAATTATAACAAGATAACAGCAGTGCGTTGTGCCCCGATAAAGAAGCAAAATATTTTTACTTCCCACTTTTCCAACACTTTTTGATAAATATCCTTTGGAACAGTAGCTGTTGGATAATTTCGGAAAATCTCACTACTTTGCCAATATCTTAAAACAGCATGAAGAGTTGGAAGTTCAATTCTTTTTTGGAAATCGAGATTTTTGCATTTTTCGATGTACATGTATAAATAACTCGATTTAAAACAATAATGTTCCGCTCAGAATATCTATAATTAAGTTTGGTATTATTTTTTCATTAATAATTATCACATGTAATTTGGCTTACGAACTTTAGCCTAATAAATTCACAAATATAAAATTAATTATAATTTAAATTTAATTGAACTAAAATCAATTTTAATCAGGTATAATTTCTTAGTCGGACTTTAGTTCAGTATTTCAAATTCTGAAGAACGAAATATTTTTATTAATTAACTCATGTAATTTTCTAAAGAAGACAAGAAAAATTAAATTAGACTTTAGCTGGAAATTTTTCTGTGCCACCACGCACTTCATCAGCACCCATGTCTACGCGGACAGCGATTGTTGGTTGACATCAGAAGATTGACGTTGTACTTGTAAACAGATTTATAATTGATCTAGAGAGGTCTGATTCTATTGCAAAATATTTTAATTTTTGTTTAGTTGATGATGATGATGACACAAAAGATCCATCAGGTATCGCATTGCCGGTCTTTGGATCAGATCTTCCCCTCTTCTATTTTGGTATATGGGTAATACCTTTCTTTTTTATTCTCTATTTCTTTAAGTACTTTTGGGGAGCGTAAGTAACTCTACCTTGGGTAAAATATAAGGACAAAACTAATAGTATTGATCTGAAATACAAGCCTAATTGATTGGTCAACGTACCTGTCATCGTTCTTGAAAGTCTGTGGAATTGCCCATATGTAAGTATTTGAAATTTTCTGTCAGCATTAATTATAAAACTTAAAATTAATAAAATTTCTAGTTGTCTAGTGAACCACGCCACGCCGCACAGTGAGACAGCCCTATAGTAACCGCGGCAAAAAATGGTTTTTGGCGTGTCAACCAATTTGGATGAAATTTTCACAGTATATTAACAAATATATGAGTAACAATTCCCTGAAATTTCAGCCTCATAACTTCATTACTTTTTGGTCTAGAGCAAGTCAAAGTTGAGGTATGCCAACGCGCTTGAATATTCAAACGCTTATTAATAAAAAAATACATAATAAATATAACTTTAAAGTATTTTGTTAATTAATTTAGTTGTTGTAGAATGAGTAGATGAAAGAAGAAATTAAAAAAAAAACACAAACAAAAAATTTCTTAACAACAGAATTGTGGTGTAAAAATTTAACATTTTGCATTTTCAATAGACTAGGTATTTCCTAGTCTATTGAAAATGCACCTCGCCCTAGGTGCAGACTTATATCAAATGAAAGATTGAAGTTTCAGCTTTCATTTGAAGTAAAGGACATATAGCAAAAGTTTGCAAAAGTAATTTAAACATACAAAATACTACAAAAAATACGCAACGCGCACATTCCGTCGCTATACGTATGTTAGCATGTTTACTTTACTTTTATTTTTTTTTAATTATTAATTATTTTTTTGTTAAACAACATAATAAACATTATTATTAAAAAATTATTGACAGAATGAAAAAAAATTTTTCTTTTTTATTTCATTTCAATGGCGTAATAGTGGGAGTGTTATTGTAATTTTTGCATGCAACATTACAGTAAATATCAAATTTGAAGGTTGAATTTTTTTTTTTTAACTGGAATTGTCTCAAAAATAACCTGTGCAAAATTTCAAAGGTCTACAATGACTCCTTGTATTTAATGCCGGTGTTGTCTCACTGTGCGCCGACCAAATGTACAAGCTCTTGAATTTTTTTATAAAGATAAACAAAACAATATATTTTTAAATGGTATTCCTGCAGTTTTTTTTTAAATAAAACTTCCTTGTTAACTTTTTGTTTTCTTTTTGAAATATTTAAATTCCAGTTCTTGCGTAACATATTTCTAGCAGTTGAATTTCTTTGTATAGTTTCAAAATCCTTCCATATTCTCTTTGCATTAAATGTGTTTGTCCTTTAACACACATTCAATTTGCTTAATCTGCATCAAGTGTACGTACACCTTTTGCACTTTTTATGCGCACAAAATCAGTAGGGGGATATTGTTTGTTTAGTTTTTCTTAGTACTTAGAGCCGATATCAAAAAACAGGTATAAGTTTTGAAATTTTGTTGTTGTTTTTAATAAAAATTTTCAGTAGAAAGTTTTCTTTCAGGCCATTAAAAAAAGCAGTCAATTTTTCCACCGAATAATTTAGAACTTTTTATTATTTTGTTCCAACCTATTTGTTTCTCCCTTTATAACTGATTATGCTAAAGTTCGTATTGCTCTACAGTTCAAAAATTAAAATTTTACAATAGAACATTCAATTTATTTAAATTTAATAAATAATTCATTGATATGTATAAAATATTGCCTGAGGTACGAGTACTTTTAACAAATATTTATTTAATGCTAGTACAGTAGTTTCCGTTTAGTTGGGTATTCAGGTAAATTATTTATGAGGTACTCTGATAATTTTAATTGAAGCACTACCGCAGTTGCTCGTTTAGTTGATTAATTATGCAGTTAGTTCGAACAGGCGGATATCAGGGAAGCGGAAACTACTATTTGCTTATTTTTAACTTTAAGAAACTTCATCCGGAAAATAAGTAATTTCTATATAGAAATCGATTAGTGATTAAACTGCCTGTTTCACGATGTCGACAAGAAATTTTCGTTCGCTTATTTATATTGAAAACAAAAACAAATTTTCTTATTTTGTTTTTGTTTTCAACATAAATAACCGAACGAAAATTTCTTGTCGACATCGTGAAACAGGCAGTAAAGCAATTAGTTCATAGAGTGATTAATTCATAAAATGTTGGCATACTTGAAAGTAGTAAATTGTTTTCCTTTATTTAACTCCACATGTTTCTTTAATACATATTTTTTTATATTTTTCCTATTTCTTCATACTTTAACCTGTACTTATTCAAATACTGTTTGTAAATTTCAGACAAAACAAATTGGGGTTGCGTGCTTAGTGATCGGAAAAACTCTGGTGGGAATAAGCTAGTAAGTTTGGTAATAGGTGCATATTGTTACATTTTTACCTTTTAAAAACGTTGTCTTTTAGTTTCAAATATTTGTAATCAAATAAAAGGTCAGGAATATGTAATTTGTATTTAATGAAAAGCTTTATTTAATCAACACCGATATTAAGAGCTTTCAAACATTCAATGTTAAGTAATTTACTACTGGAATACCACGATGTTAACATCAGCGTAGCTAGCTTTAATACCACGGTTGCCATATTTAACGATTTATTGCCATTTTGACGTTTCTGGGTGCCAAAAAGAGCAACTACTGGACAATTTTCGCTTCAATTTGACTATTTTAAATAATCATAAATTAACACCATTTTTCAAAACTATAAAAAAAAATTTGAACTTGATCAATAAAAATAAGAAGAAAAAGGCAATCAATCTTAATTTTTGCATTAACAATTTTGAAACTAAATGATTTTTAAACATGGCGAGCCTTATTTTCAATTTTATGGTAAGCGACTAAAATTAAAGTTTTCAGCAGAAGGTTTTTTTTAAAATAATTTTTTGTACGTAAATTGTCGTTTATGATGAAATTTTACACCCTGTATTTTAAAAGTTATAAAAAATTTTGCCGTTTTGATAATTCTAAACCACTCAATAAAAAAGTCTATTTTCGATAACAAGTCGTTTACGATAAAATTGAAAATAAGGCTGGATATAATAACAAATATTAAAATAATTTTAAAAACCCCCGATATATTCAGAAAAGATGTGATATCTTCTAACCGGCCAAATCAATTTTCATTAAGCATAGCTAAGAACACAGATTACTAGACGATTACTATGAATATTTTTAGTTGTTATTAAAAAGATTTTCAACAAATTTTTATATTATTTTTTGCTGTGTATGTACTAGAGATGGTGGCGTGTTGAATCAGGTATATCAGGAACACTTTGTTTTGAGACGTTCGTGTTCGTGCCACGATAAAAATACAACATGCTCCCATCTTTAGTATGTATTCTTAAACCTTGAATACGACAACTAATGATTCTAGCCATAATTTTAAATTCAGACTGGCAACTAAGATACAATTCCATATTTTAATTTCTATTAGGGTGAACCTGTGGCTGAGTGGTAGCGATGCTAGCCTCTCAGTCCAGATATCGTGGGTTCGATTTATTCATCTGCCATTTTTGGTAATTTCAAATTCGAAATAAATCTGATGTCACAGTCTATAAATTTCATAAAATTTGTGCCCATAAATCTAACGACCAACCTAATAATGTAAATGCATATGTTAAGTATGTGTGTATATACTTGTAGCAAGGATTTCAAATACCAGTTCGTATTTTAGTGTATTTTTAAATGTTTTAGATGTCATCTACACATTTGTTTGGTTGTGTGTAAAAATGTACAAGTTCGTTCAAGAAAGTAAGTTATTCAACCAACCAAACAGCCAACGTATAAACTCTTTTGCTTGGAAGGACTTTAGAAAGCGTCGCATACAGCACCTAAACTATGTCTGGATAAACATTATTTGGATAAGTTAATTCTATGAAATCCCAAAGGAGATAATTTAATCCCACCTAACAAACTCAGTCAAGTGAAAAAATGTCACAATGAAATAAACATTGTTAGAATGCTATACGAGTACAACAAACATACTCCAAAACAAAAACGTAACACCAAAAAAATATACACATACTTTATAAAGAAAAAGTAACAACCTGATCTTGTACTTTAAAGCAAAAAAAAAACCTAGTACAGCAAAACAGAGCAGCACATGTGGCACATCTGAATTGATAAAACAAAAAATGGAATTTTTGCTTACCATTTGTGTTTAGCAAAGATAAATTGTATTGCAACTGATTCTGTGATGGTAAAAAAGTATATTTTTTATACGAGTTCCAAAAAAACAGCAACAGAGAGAGAGAGAAAAGTATAAAAAAAATTTTTAAACTTAAGGAGACATACTTAAAAACATATCTGATTGATAATAAAGTATGTGAGCTTTTTTGAAACGTACAGTCTGTCAAGAATGACTTTGCACATTGAAAATGGTTAAACGTTGTAAAATTTATTAATTAAACAATTTTATTTTATATTGTTATGTACAATATATATATGATTTTTTAACTTATATACTCGTATGTACTTTCTTATAAGGCTTAAGACAAAAGAAAAATTAAATTCAAATACTACAAAATTTTGCTGGTGTCAAACAACTCTTTACGCAACACAGCTTTTTTATTACTGGCGATTAGCGATAATATGTCGTCCCAGCAAAAAATTACACATTACCATCAGAACTACTTGCCATATAATGACTTACTTTTCTGATTACCAAATTTCATTACTCGCTTACAAATCACATTACCTAAAACTTAAAAAAAATTATGTGCAAGTTGCTAAATGAGGAGAATACTTTTTTTAGATTAAATAGATTACGTGAACAAGTTGCCAAGTAAAAAAAGTAAGTACTTCTCAAGAATCGATTATTTTAGTCTCACGCCTCGACTAGACAAGATGAAACAAAGAATACAAGACAAAGCATTTCGCAGATCCGTGAACTTTGTACACAAATCACCCTGCAGGAAATGGAACTGACACAATACTAGTCACGTTATCGGTCTCCCAGTGATAGGGACAAGTCCCAGTTCTAACATCCTATGAAGCGGACCAATCACTTTTACATGGCGATGGCCTAGGATGGGTTTAATTGATACTTTGTATACAGCATATGACTTGTCACTGAACTATCTTATAGGGACCTATTCGGTGTAGAATAACACAAGTAATATATAAATGTCATTCCGACATTTTCCGACATGACTGGCACACTATCCACTCGACCACAGGTACACTGCTATTTCAAAAGTTTAAATAACATTTAAGCTTAGGCTAATATCTAAGTATAGTTACGGGACTGGTTCCAGAGTCACATTCGAGGGAGCAATTAACATTATATTTACACTATTTAATAGGTCCTGTTCAGTGGTGTTTACTTTAATACTAAACCAAGTCCGAATTAAATTGGCTCAATATCAAGACGTTACATCACGAATATGGTGAATATGTAACCGTTCAAACGATAGTCTTTTTTTCACCATACACTACTTCGTACTTTTGATAACACACACATTTTCTCAAACCATATGACGAGTAAGTTGGGCTCAATTGTCACCACCAGGGCAGCTGCTTTTTGATGTCACAGTAATAAAAAAAATATGTATGTATGTATTGTGAAAAAGTTATTTGTAGTTTGAGCTATTTAAACTTTTTAGGTATTTAATGTTAAGTTTTGTGGCAATAAGGAAAAAGTGCTTAAGTCATATTAAGTCATACTGTTTTGCAGGAAAGCATTTTTAAACTCCAATAAACTCCGATTTTCAGAAATTTACTTCTTTTGCAGTTTAATTTGGAAATCCGGTATTGAATTTTTTTTTGAAAAACATGATTCTACACACTGTAACTAATGAATTAAATTTTAAATAATATCAAAGTATAAGCTTAATTAATCTATTATTCCGTATGAGATTATAAGTCGAAAAATGATAAGCACCAATTTATTGCTCTATAACTTCCTGAAAAATAGCATAAAATAATATACATTTTTCTCAGAGGTACTTTTGAATATGGAGATTACGGAGCTGCTCCTAACTCAAAATGTGCTTATCTCGACTTAAGCATTTTTTTCTTTTTGTCACAGAATTAGTAAAGTTATTAAAAATGAATTCCGCTATTGTAAATTGCAACAAAACACAGTGAGAGGAAAGCTTAAATCTTACAAAACTACCAGATGATAACAACTTGTGAGACATTTAATAATCGTGAGAGCACATTTCGTTGCGATTGTAAGTTATTCCAAATATTTTTCAGATACTTTGTGCAAAAATATAATAATATATATAAAGGAAATTTCATTTCAATTTCTTCTTTATGGTGTATAATAATTAATATTTTCACTTCATTTGACACAAACACAAACGATTGATAATTGTAAATTTTTATCAAAGACTTTGAGTCTGACAACGCATAACAACATATGTCACCATTTAATGACAGCCGTATGAAGTGAACATTTTTTTGGCTGTCAGATAAATTTGCTGTAATATAACCAACAATATGTGAACTGACAATATTCCATGTGCTGGAAATTCATGATTGTGAGTACATTGTCTGATTTGACAATCGTGTTTAAGTAGTTTTAGATTTTCGCAACAATTAATGAAATAAATTTACTCAAAACAAAAAAATTAAAATCTTTCTTTTTTGCCAGACTGTACTTCAAAGAATTTTTAATCGAGATATAATTCCTAGATTCACAATTACTGAGGATCAATACGAGGATTTTTACAAATCTCTGGGCCCTTGTTTCGTAGCAGCTGGCGACTATAATGCTAAACACACATTCTGGGGTTCGCGTCTTATTACACCCAGAGGTCGAGCGTTGTTCAATACAATTTCCAAAATGGGCTTGGATGTCATTTCGAGTGGGGAGCCTACTTATTGGCCTACTGACATACATAAAATTCCGGATGTAATAAATTTTGGCGTTATGAAAAATATCTCTAGAGATTTAATTCAAATTGAAGCTTCTCTAGATCTCTCGTCCGATCACTCTCCCACGATCGTTACAATTTGTAGCCCATTAGGAAGTGATTTACCTCACCCATATGCGAATTTGATAAATCGTGTTAATTGGCTGCGATTTAAAAAATATCTTAGTAGTCATTGCACGGAAAATATTACGCTTAGAACACATGATGATATTGAATCTAACATTGCCAACCTTAATGAAACTATTAAACAGGCTGCTGAACATGCCACTACCACCCATCCGCAGATTAGGTTAAATAGAATTTATTCTACGGATATTGAACGTCTCGTAAGTGAAAAAAGGAGAGCTAGAAGAGAATGGCAACAGCACAGATCACCCCAACTTAAAATCAGATTTAAAGAGTGTACTAAACGACTGCAAGAGTTGCTTGCATTTCAAAAAACTGCATCTCTTAAAAATTATTTGGAAGGTCTTGATGTCACACCAGCATCTAATTACTCTTTGTGGCGCGCTGCTAGAAAGCTTAAAACACCTGTTGGGTTTAAACCACCTCTGCGCACATCTACAGGAGGTTGGGCAAGAAGCGATACTAAAAAAGGTAAAATATTTGGTGAGCATTTAAAATCCGTATTCACCCCAAACACGTGTTCTGGTGCTGTTGATTTGCCAAATGTAGTTGCGCTACCCCCCCGACCAATAAAATTTAAGACGCGTGATGTACAAAAAATAATTGCAGAACTCAACCCGAAAAAAGCTCCGGGTATTGATGGAATTAGTAACCAGATGTTGATGAAGTTGCCTCGTATAGCTATTAGAATCCTGCCCAGTAAAAAGAGACACTCCAAAAAAGTCATGAAAATGTAGAGTTTGCGATCTGGAAGTAGTGCAAATTTCGATCCGATCTAATGATTTTTACATAGGGTTGTCATTGCAAGAAGTTCTCTTTTTCGATGCCTAGTCACCGAATTGGAAGCGATTTTAAGAAAAGTGTCATTTTTTGTGTTCTATGATAATAGTTTCATCTAGGAAAAATGGTTAATAGTTACTTATTTTAACAATTAGTTTCTTTTTATAGGAATTTAAAAGCGAAACAGTATTTTCATGTAAATTTAAGCAAATAACTTTAAAATTTTAGAACAAAATTAGTTCATAAGTTTCTTCAAAAAAATCGATTTTTTTTAAATTCTGGTGAGTCATTTCTAAAACTATAGCGGAATTACAAGGTTTTGTATGACTAAAATAAACTTCTGCTTGGGTTTTTGCTAACTATCGGCAAATTAAAAATATCGATTTTTTGGAAGCAATGAAAATGTAGTTCCTTTAGAATGACTTCCAATTTTTTTACTGGGTGTTATTCATTTTTAACGCTATTTTACGACTGGAGTATTATCCAAACAGCTGGAAGCTTGCCAAGGTTAAAATGATTCCAAAGCCGGGCAAAGATCTTACCAAAGCTGAGTCATATAGGCCAATAAGTTTACTGTCAACAATGTCAAAGCTTTTTGAAAAGTTACTCATGATAAAATTGTCCCCAATTCTAACTGATAATGAGTGCATACCGGATCATCAATTTGGATTTAGAAGTCAGCATAGCACCATTGAACAAACTCATAGATTGGTTCAATTTATAAGAAAAACTTTTGAAGAAAAAAAGTATTGCTCTGCGCTGTTCATTGACGTTTCTCAGGCATTTGATAAAGTGTGGCATGAAGGCCTAATTTTAAAATTAAAGACTTACCTACCAATAAACATTCTAAATCTGCTGGAAAGTTACATTATTGCCCGGAAGTTCACTGTTGTGGAAGGAGACTTTATGAGTACGCCTGAAATAATCTCATCCGGTGTGCCACAGCGAAGTATACTGGGGCCAGTTTTATATTTGATTTATACTTGTGATATGCCTTTGAGCAGTAATATCCATACATCTACGTTTGCCGATGATACAGCCTGCCTTAGTATGCACGAAAACCCACACGAGGCTTCCCGATATCTTCAGCAACATATTACTCAGCTAGAACTATGGTTAAACATGTGGAGAGTAAAGGTAAACGAACAGAAGTGTGCTCATGTAACATTTACCTTAAGAAAAGACACTTGTTCCCCCGTTACAATCAATAATCAAATTGTTCCTCAAAACTTACATGTGAAATACCTTGGTATACATCTTGATCGAAGGCTCACATGGAAATACCACGTTGACTCTAAGCTAACGCAAATGAAACTTAAACTAACTCAGATACATTGGCTGGTTGGTAGAAATTCAACCCTCACCCTAGATTGTAAACTTTTAATATACAAGTCGCTCTTAAAACCTATATGGTGCTACGGAATTCAGCTTTAGGGTACTGCTTCAGCTTCTAATGTCGAGAGAATCCAACGAAGGCAAAACAAAATTTTACGGTTAATAACATCGGCTCCATGGTACATAAAAAATTCAAATATACATCGTGACTTAAATATGCCACTAGTGACTGAAGAAATTGCAAAAAACGCTGGCAAATATTTAACAAAACTCGAGTCACAGCCTAATCCGCTTGCCCGTAATATTTTGAACTTTACTGGACACATCCGCCTAAAAAAGAGAGATACAAGGGCTCTTATTCACAGCACTCCAGATGGGACTTCCTGAAAATACTTTTATTTTTTTATATTTTTTCCTTTTGATTATCACTACTTATGTATTATATATAACTATTACTAAGCTTATGTCCGACACTGGTCGGGCCTAATTATACTTTTATATTTAAGATTTGAATACTTATTGTTAGTTCATATATACAAGATACAATAAATAAAAATCATGTATTAAAAAAAAAAAATATAAGTGAAAGTCTCACGAACCGAAAGAGAAATGGCATACAACTTTCAATTAAAATCTACAGTAATACGAGTACGTTAAAAATGTCTTCCACGAAGTAGTTCATCTTAAAATGCCGCGTGGGAATCCATTATTATGATAACCGGTCGTTGTGTTTGTAATGTCTCGTTGCATTCATTTTATATGGACTTTTTGTTGTACACACATCATTTACATGGTAAGTTTTTTTTATTAAAAAAAATGCGATTCAACTGATTTATTACAACCATCAAATAGGAACAAGTGCTCAGGAGCGGTCTCGGTATCAATAAAAACGAATGATCTTCATCGCGCTGAAATAGGGAGTAGATTAGAATTAAGACGTATAGGAGGATGAACTTTACACAACCAACGCCTAGACTGTTGGGACAACGTGATATTCTGCCAAAATAATATTATACTACAACCAACTACAATGTGGCGAAAGCCTTTATTTCTAGAAGAGCACAATATAATTTTAACAGCCAAAATTATAAAGATTTCGACAATGGTTTGGTGTTCTATCTTGAGTAAGGTTAGGTTAGGTTAGGAAGGGTGGTGCTTAGAGTGGTCGTTAATTGTATGGAGAATTTTCTTTCGTTGATTTCTTTTACTCTCAACCCCCAAATCGGTTAAGTTTTGCGTAAAAAAAATAAAAAAAAATTTCATAGCGATAAGTTATGTTTTAGGGGGTGCGACCGGCCAAAGTCAAAGTTAGCCCTAAAGCCCATACATTCAATGTAATTTTTTTTTGGTTTAATAGATATAAACTCTTATTGTAAACGGTTAGTAAAATAATTTCCATATTTATGCAATTTTAGTATATATAATTTTTGGTATTTTGTTGGTTATTTTCTTCATTATTTCCTAAAATATTAATTTTATCAAACAATTTTCTTTGAGACTAATGTTGTAGACTATAAGAGCTAAAATATTGCCATAAATCATATTCTTGTAAAATCTTTTTTTTAAGATAGTCATATGCAAACAAACTACATTGAAAATAGCCTTGAAGGCCAACTTTGAGGGCGGGCGCACCCCCTAAAAACCAACTTATCGCTATGTATTTTTTTTTGTATTTTTTGTACATAAAATTGAACCGATTTGGGGGTACAGAGTAAAAGAAATAAAAAAAAAATAAATAACGGCCACCCTAGTGGTGCTACACCGCACCTCCTCTCGGATACCCAATTGGGCCCATTATGGTTCCCTATCTCGAGTAAAAGTATTAGGAGAATTATCCTTCATAGAGATGCACAACAACATTTAAATATTTTGCAAGTTAATTAGAAGTGCAAGAATATTAGCGACTCCAAACACAAGTCGCTTATGATAATATTTGTCTGCTTTATAACTGCGCCAAAGTCATGAATGCTCTTGCCCGCACTTAAACCCGCTTGAAAATTGGTGGATTTATTAAAAAATAAACAGTATATATCAACTGACTAATATCACAGACCTAAACGATGATGAAAACGAGTGAAATGTGCGCAGTAGACCCATAGGGTGGCGTTACAAAGTCTTCAAGCTACAGACAGCTTGTTTTTAGGAATATTGTGACACAAAGAAAAATTTTTTCTAATCTAGGTAGAATTTTTTTATTTTAATTTATTGTAAATAATCAGCCTTATCATGAATTCCACATGTGAAAATTTCCGAATAAAATTTTTCGTTCATATGAACTTTAATTTACCATTATCAGTTCCAATAAAATTAAAAACTTACATATTTGAACTTTTTCCAACAAGCAAATCTTTGTGAATAATTTTCTTCATAAATTGTCAAAATATTTCGCAATCTTATGAAGTTTTTTGATACCAATTGCTCACACGTTCGGAAATTTCCATGTGAAATTTTATTTATAATAACCCTGAATAATAATGAAATAAAAAAGTTTTGTTTAAATAACAACACTTTTTTTAATATAAAATAAGATAAAAAACTTTAATATTATTTTAATGCGAAAAAACATTACTGACAAACTGTATATACATATGAACATGTACATGCATACTTATATAATACTGTATATTTTTTATTAAGAGCCTTAAATCATCCTTTAATATGTCAAATGGCATACCACTCCCTTGCTAAGATCTATGAAAGAAAAAAAAACATTAAAGCAAAACAATAAAGTTGTCAAAAGTATTTTGTAGCCTTTTAGTTGCAATCTTTTACAGAATTGTTTTGGAAAAAATTCAAGTTCCTTATCTTAAGTTACATTAAGAGTTAAAAAAGAAAAGGAGTTGTAAGCTTTTCATAAGTTACAATAAGATATTTATAAGTATAAAAGAGCGACGTTATTAAGTGACTGACTGATTAATTATTAACGTAATTTTTTATTCATTTGACTTAACTGGGTGGCGCGCATCCAAAACCTCTAAATTTACATGACCTGGAGGCATATAACAGGCTGAATTTCAATGATGGTAAAGGTTATGTTGGCTATAGGACGGCTGTGGCTTGTGACTATTTGCACGGCACTAAGCCTTAAAAAAGCGCACAAGAAGAAGTCTGACGGGGTCAAATAGCAGGACCTCGGTATTCAATTCGCATCACTTCAACGTAAGAAGACAATACCTTTAAATCGACCTATAGTGCACCCTGTTCACGGTAGTATCATTTTCAAAGGAATATGGACCCAGCCTAAAATATGCACAAACAAGTGTCTTGTTTTGGATGCGTTTGACGTCTCTGGATCATATGTGGATTGGTATTGTCCCGAATTTAAGAATTTTTGTGGTTAACCTCTCTCATGGACATCAACGGTGATTCAATAATTAAATTTTTCCCAAAAATACTTTAACAGCTAACAACGCGACAATAAACCTCATACCGAGCATCTATTTGGCATAGACATGCATATGCCAAATATCAAGGAGTTTCGGCAATTTTTTTTTGGGGTTGTCCGCTTTGCGAATAATGCCTTAAGTCTTTATTATTAGATATGTTAAAACCCATATACAAACATTTACATGTTTAAACATGTCAGTCAATTTTAAAAGAATCGCCAAAAATAAAAACTTGCAAAAAAAATTACCAAGAGATAAAGCACGAAAAAGCGTTAACCCAAAAATTAGCTGAAAGGAAGCAGAATTGCCAACAAGGAAAAAATTTCAGAAAAACTAAAAAAAGCTAAGACGCAAGAAATCGCTTAAATGTAGAAATCAGTAGTTCACTGAAACAAAAACGAAAATATCGATAAAGCAGTAAATAGTCGCTACAATCAGGGTTGTCAGATTTTTTCCGACCTGTTTCGCCAAATTGATTAAAAATCGCCAAAAGTCGCCAAAATCAGTTTTATGTAGTATTTCTTATTATGTACTCGCATATATTTGATAATGGATTTCTTTTTATATAACACTATATATATGGTAAAAGGGTATATATAGGTTTGTCATTCAGTTTGTAATTTGTATAATATTAATAAGCGACCCATAAAGTATATATATTCTGGATCCTTATGTATAGGGAAGACAAATAAGCGATTTCCGTCTGTCCGTCTGTCTGTACGTGAAATCAGTTTCCCAGAAAAGCTAGAGACTTTGTTCTTGAACTGATGTGTCAGAAATTCTTTAAAATAGATTGGCAGAGCTGGAAAGCTTAAAAATTAATTTTGCCACATAAAAGTATGTAACTACTGAAAACAAATTTTTATTTTTTTTTATAAATAAACTTACTTTATACTTCACTACGAATAAAATTGGTATTTCAAATTCAAAAAATATAAAAAAGTTAAAAAGACGTTTCCAGGGTTGGAAAACTTGAAGTTTTTTTGTTATATAAAAGTAACTTACTAAAATGAATTTTTTATTTTTTTCTATAAATTAAACATATCTTATATTCTTAAAAGAAAGAGCTTGGTGTAAGAGTTCAGAAAAATAAAAAAGGATGATTGCAGGGTTGGGAAACTTACACATTTTGTGATATATAAAAGTAACTAGGTCTAATGAATTTTTTTCCTTTTCTTTATAAATTATATACATTTTACGTTTTGGAAAGAAAAATTTGCTGTAAAGAATTATAAAAATAAAAACCACAGCTCCAGAGCTGAAAACTATTAACTTTTTTTCTGGATATTAAACTAAATAAATAAAACAATTTTTTTTAATTTCCTTTTTTCTTTGTTCACTAAACATATTTTAAATATTTTTTTAAGAACTACTAGATTTGGTATAAGGAATCAGAAAAAATCTAAAAGTATGATTCCAGGGTTGGAAAATTAATTTTTTTGTATATAACTAAAAGTAACGAGGTCTAATTAATTTTTTTCTTTTTCCTTATAAATTAAATATATTTTAAGCATCTGAAAGAAAAGTTTGGGGTATAGAATTAGAAAAATGAAAACCACAGCTCCAGAGATGGAAACTTTTAACTTTGTTTCATTTAAAACAACTAAATAGAACTAAGTTTTATCTTATTTCCTTTTTGCTTTGTACACTTAACATATTTTATATATTTTTTAAAGAATTAAATTAGTATAAGGAATCAGAAAAATTTTAAATTATGATTCCAGGGTTGGTAAACTTAAACATTTTGTGTTATGTAAAATTACCTAGGTCTAAATAATTGTTTTCCTTTTCTTTATAAATTAAATATATTTTATGCATCTGAAAGAAAAATTTGGCGTATAAGATTAGAAAAATGAAAACCATAGCTCCAGAGATGGAAATTTTGAACTTTTTTTGATATTAAAGTAACTAAATAAAACGAATTTTTTCTTATTTCTTTTTTTTTTCTTTGTTCAGTTAACACATGTATTTTTTTCAATCAGAAAAATCTAAAAGGATGATTCCAGGGTTGGATTTTTTTTTATAAAAGTAACTAAGTCAAGTTAGTTTTTTCTTTTTGTTTACAAATTTTATATACTTTATGACTTAGAATGAAATAGTTTGGCATAGAAATTAGAAAAATAAAAGACATAGCTCCAGAGCTGGAAAACTTATATTTTTCTGGTATATAAAACTAATTATTTCTTTGATAATTAAATATATTTTATATTTTAGAAAGAAATAAATTAGTATTAAGAAACAGAAAAATCAAAAATATGGTTCCAGGGTTGGAAATTGAAAAAAAAAAGTTTCGGTAAAATATAACCAAAAATAATTTTTTTTCCAGTTAAACGTATTTCATGTTTTAGGTAGATCATTACTCAAGATTTTTTATATGTATATGTTAAATTTTTTATGGATATCTAATTGAAGTATAAAAGAAGTTTGTTGCTTATTGTGCTCTCAGCACAGTTATTTTTCAAATCGATGGTCTTTCCTTGACAGCCGTAACGAGTTCTTATTAGTTATTATTAAATGGAGATAAAAATAGAATTTTTCGCTAAAGAATAGTCCCTGAAATCTTTCCTTTCTGCTGAACAAAACACAAAAAAAAATTCTGTAGGAATAAAACGTTTACATAATACCACGATGTATACCATTTGCAATGGGAAGTTCAAATTAAGACACTAAACAGTTTTGCAACATCAATGATTATTAAATACGGGAAAATATAAAACAAGTTAGTTCACTTGGTATGGAGGTGCAATACTAAGAATATTTTAGAGTTATTAAATAGTAGCACGGTTTTTGAACATCTCGAGAGCGAGTAAACAAGCCCCTATTTTTTGTTATTGTATTGACGTGACGCCGATGTTGACTGGAATAAGAGTGAATGTAAAATATTTCTTTACCACAGAGTGTAGAATAAAATATTCAACTATTGCTAATATCGAAAATAAAATAATTGAATCAAATTCTTCAACCGAAAAATACTGAGAGGGCACTTACTAAAAATTGCACTGGAGCAAAAAATTATAAATTTTTTCATAAAACATATATGTATGTATATGTCTGTATACTACATATATGTGCGTACTTTGGTAAAGGGTATAAAAGATTCGGCACAGCCGAATATACCACTCTTACTTGTTTTTTGTTTAGTTGTTGTTGTAGTACTTTAAAAGATTTTTTCTTTGAACCCTTGAGTTATTGCAATTTTATTATTTTATCAACTTTTTTTTAAGGGCCAAGAGAAAGAAGCACCCACTTTCCCTAGCGGCTGCTCGTTTTACGTACGTATGTATGTATATCTATTTGTGTATAAAAATTTTACAATTCCATTTGTTTGATAGAAGATGCAGCTAAAGTTAGTTCAAAATGATGCCAGCTTTGCAGAAGTTCTATTGTCTAAAAATACTCCGCTCGATTTTAATTGTCCCATCTATGAACAAGCAATTAATAATGCCTTTTATATATTGTTTTGTAAAATTCGAATTCTTTTTAAACAACTTAAGAAAAAAATGGCAGATTCTTAATCCGATTATATACTAATTTCATTTCCCTACAGCAAAGGTGAAAAGGAACCCTATTGTTTTCTCTACGCTGCAGCGTAGAACTTTGGCCACTACAACAACAAATACATGAGAGTTAAAAATTAATGGGTACTCCAAAACGAGCAACGAAAAATGTTAAAGTCCCATGTAATATACATACATACCATTATATAGAGCCATAACCGCTGAAATAGCTTAAGCGACACATTTTTTGGACTTCGTTTTTTAACGAATATCGACTATTTACGATCGCAAATAATCGATTTTGGTCAAAAAATGAAGTTGGAAAATTATGTCGCTTAAGCTATTTTGGCGGTTATGGCACGATATGTACATCAGCTACGTCCAAACACACATACACTGAAATCTTTGCATTTTAGGTAAACAGCGCATAGAGAAAGGGACCTAAGGGAAAAAAATAAATTTTGGTGTGGACAACATCTGAGCATCGAATGAGACCGATCCCATGCCCCAAAAGTGTTCCCTCCCAGAGATATGCGCGTTTTATGAAATTCAAGTCGACGATTGTAAGGTTATGTGAAAAAATTTTCGTACTAACAGAGTGATTGATATTCACGATTTAAAAGAATTATAAATGAGTATTTATTATAATTCACAATTAATAATTTCAGAAAATAAACTTGGATTCGAAAAATCGCGAGCAAAATTGATATCAAACTCATGGAAACAGCGCGCTAGGTAGTAAAATGGTAAAAACCAACTACACAAAACAAGAGGTAGGGACGACCTACGCTCGTTTTCATGGTTGACCAACACGTTCCTGACGTCATGAGATGTGTCGCTTTCAAATGAGAACAATAGCAACACGCTCAGTGATGGTACACCAAAGATACACGTATTTAAATCTTTAAAATGGCTCTCCTGAACCAAACAGGTTTTTACCCTTAGGTCCCTTTCTATTTTGCGCGTCAAATATGGCGTGGACGTAGCTGATGTACATATGTATGTACATATATAGACACTTGAAATTTGCAAATTTAGTGTATTTTTATACAGACTACAACAACTAACACTAGAATTAAAAAGAAATAAGTAAAGGGTGTTTTATCAGTTAATGGTATTTTGACAACTAAGTGTATATTCGAAACGCTAAAACTAAAAAAATTGAAAATTATAAAATCGCTAAGGCGAAAATAGTGGCCAAAAACCAAAAAAAAAAAGCCAAAACGAACAAAAAGCGCGAATCTAAAAAATCTCTAAAATTAAAACAAATCGCCTTAAACAGAAAAAAATCGCCAAAATGAAAAAAATCTAAAAAATGATATTAACGCTTAAAACTGAAAAAGTCTTCAAAACGAAAATAAGGCCAAAACTAAAAAATATTGCTAAAACTAAAATAAATCGCCAAAACCGAAAAAAACGCAAAAACAAAAAAAAAAACGCCAAAACTAAAAAAACGCCAAAACTATAAAACGCCAAAAACGTAAAAAAATCCAAATACTAAAAAAATTTCAAAATTCGTATAGTATTGCATATCTAGTGTCCCTACGGAACCCTTCGTGTGAGAGTCAAAGTCGTACTTTACTGAATTTATTAATACTTTTTAGCTTCTTAAAAACATCAACATTTGAGTAGAGATTTGGAAGGTTTTTGTTTCGTCTGCCATTGATAGCTGCCGTTTAAAGTCATTGTAAAAAATATATATGTAACCCTCCATAAACAAAAAATTTTTAATACTTCTACGTAACCTTGAACAATAATATAATATTTTGACCAAGAAAGTGTTTGCTTACAGCTCCACTTTTTTCACTAGCTATAACAAATTATCTGTAATTTTTTAACGTTTACTTAAACTTATTTTAATAAAAGTTTTATAGTTTGCCCAGAAAATGAGTTGCATCGCAATTGCCACATTGAATGCAATAAAAAATATGTCTGGCATCATGCTCGTATTTCTAGAAAGTTCTGTAGTAGAAAACTTTTTCGTTTTAAATTTTGTTTGAGCATTTTTTTTTTGAACATGTTTTATTTATTTGATTTAATTTTATGATGCTTAAGTCCACTAGCAAACTAACATAAAATTATTGTGTCTTGTCTTTTTACGATTTGTTTGTTTAGAAAACGGGTGCCTCAATAAGAAGAGTATAATGAATTTTTTAATACCATGGGAATTAATTGATAATGCACAGAGAGAACAAATTCATTGTAAATTTAATTCATTTCTTCGTAGTCGAAGGGCGGGTCGGGTTTAAAAATTTAAGAACGGATAGCACCCAAGTATAACTATTACACTCTTACTGAGACACCCTTTACAAAAAACACAATTGAAAAATTGTGTTGTACTTTTGTGCTTTCTTATAAATTCAAATATGCAAATTCTATGTTTATGGTTCTTAGAAAATATTTCAGATGTTTAATAGTAAAAAAAACTCTATCATGGGCAGTTCCAAATTGAATGAGCAAATACAATTATATTTGCAAGGATTCGCATGTTTAACTTATGGTTAAATTTTTATCACTGAATATCTACATATATAATATAAGAACAACAAAAATTTTATTTAAAAAATTAAATTAAGTTGAAAGCAACAAAAAAAAAATGACTTAAGGAAAGCCTCCGATTATATGGTGACCGAAAAGTACGTTGATACAACTTTCAAAGTCTTTCTTCCATCCAAAAGGCAATGGAAAACCGGCGAAACCTAAACTGCTTATAAGACCAGAGCCTACAATAACGGACCAATAAAGATCTATGACGATCGGTGTTATATGGTCGTGTAGCAATCGCATCATCTTCCCGGTGGTACAAGTGTATTTCAGACTAAAATGCTGTGGCCATAAGGGAATCAGATAGAAGAATGAGCATGTGATGAGATCACACGAAACCATCTATAGATTTTAGTCAGTCAATGTAATACGGCCAGGCTCTCGTTTTGAAATCGCAAAATTTCAAAAAACGGAAAACAGTGTTCTCTTTATCAGATAATTTAGTGCATTCATGAGGGTGGCGTTGGCTGTAGTAGTTAGCACGTTGACTACAAAACCGAAGGTCCTGGGTTCGATCCCTGTATCCGACAGTCATTAAATAACAACACCACGCATTTTTCTGATGTGCATTAGTGTCCCTTTGAAACAGTTGTTGTAGCAAAGATCAAGTGATGAAGGCATAGTCACTGGTCACTAAACTATACCGACTTCAGCAGATACTAATCCTAATGTAACATCAGAGCGCCCTCCTTCGTTGTGTAGCAGAATCATCGGCGAAGTAAAATAATCAATAAAATGGCTACATGGCACAGCCTCAAAAAAATTAATACGCCTCATTTAACATCAGAGAGGCGCTGCAACACTGCATTATGAAAAGAAGCAAACGTGCAAAAAGCAGAGTTGTAAAAGAATGAAGCTTTCCTCTATCTCTCCCTTCACCACCTGTCTTCTCTATCACTATCCCTTTCCTAAAGAAGGTAACACCTAGTAATAGTAGTAGGCATTAATTGCCTGAGTGTTACTTCTGTTTAAAAAAAATATATCAAGCATATGAAATCTTAAAACCAAATAAAAAGCTGCAACAAGTGAGCTTTCTTGTTGATTTTTTTTTCCTGACAAATGTCATGTTTTAAAACGAAATGGTTTTCAGAACCTGGCGGAGAATGTTATTGTTATAAAAAGAAGAATTTATCAAAATAAAAGTTCCTTCTTTCAACTATTTCATCAAATATTTGCCAAGTATAATCGTAGCTAAATTTCTTTTTTCGCAATAAAAATGAAAAGATGAAAAAAAAAACAAAATCAACTTATGACCTCAAATTTAGTATTGTTTCATTATGTTTCCAAACGTTGAAAACCAAACAAATATAAGATAATTTCTTTTACTGCAACGTTAAGTATAGCAAATTTTGTCTCTAATCCTGTGTTTAGTTGTTTTTGCCAGGTCGTTACAACTGCCACACAACGTATGTACAACAACTGCTACGTCAAAAATATCACTGTGGATAATGAGTCTACTCATATATACTCATCTATACATATATACATACATATGTATATATGAGTATATGTATATGTATGTCTGGCGTAGTATTTTCGATAAATATTTTGCACAACACTTTCATGATGCTACAGGAATTTGCTGTTTGAATAATAGCCCAACAAACAGCAGGTAGGTGAAACATTTAAAATGTGATGATTTTATCATATGATATTTGTTGCTATCTTGAAATTCTTTTCAATGAAAAAGGGGCAGAATAATAATTATATTTTAAACCCGAGTCTGAATTCTTTTACAGTATCTTTAAAATGCAGAAGAGTGGTAGAGTAGACTGAGCACTTGTAACTCTTAGCCTGAGTGACTGAAATTTTTAGAAAAACATATGCTATACCACCCATCGGAAGTCTCATAGGTTGGTAAAGGTGACCTTATGTGATACCTCAATGCAACTGGGTAAATGTAATATAACTTGTCATAGGTAAGGTATCCAACAAGGAAAGTGAAATTTAACACATGCAATTTTAGAATTCCGTAGTATGATTGCTATGTAAACGAGCCAACCAATATCACACAAAGTCCCCATAATTTCGATATACAGCTAAGGATACCTGTAATATGGTATAAGTCGCATTTCCACTTAGCACAGCAAAAAAAAAAAAAGAGCATTCTCAAGCTGAGCAACACCCTACGCACGCTTCTACAATGTGCTTTCAGAGCAAAAAATATGTGACGCGCAAAATAGAAAGGGACCCAAGGGTAAAATCCGGTTTTGTTCAGGAGAGCCATTTTAAAGATTTAAATACATGTATCTTTGGTGTACCATCACTGAGCATGTTGGTATTGGTCTCATTTGAAAGCGACACATCTCATATATCAGGAACGTGTTGGTCAACCTTGAAAACGCGCCTAGGTAGTCCCTACCTCTTGTTTTGTGTAGTTGGTTCTTACTGTTTTCTACCTAGCGCGCTGTTTCCATGAGTTTGATATCAATTTTGCTCGCGTTTTTTCGAATCCAAATTTATTTTCTGAAATTATTAATTGTGAATTATAATAAATACTCATTTATAATTCTTTTAAATCGTGAATATCACTCTGTTAGTACGAAAATTTTTTCACATAACCTTAGAATCGTCGACTTGAATTTCATAAAACGCGCATATCTCTGGGAGGGAACACTTTTGGGGCATGGTATCGGTCTCATTCGATGCTCAGATGTTGTCCACATAAAAAAAAAAAAAAAGTGAAAATTTATTTTTTTCGCTAGATTCGCTAGGCCATCAATGGTAAACTACTACCGCTTCAGCCTGGTTGAATACTATAGAAATTACTCTCTGTGGGCGGATATACCTTCGTAGCCTTCCTAGATATTGGGAAGGCTTTTAACAACATTTTTCCAGCAACTGTATTCAGTATTTCACATATACACATATACGAAAATAGGAACAAAATCTTGTGGCTAGCCGCTGCATTGATGGAACACTGATCAATTGATCAGCAGCTATGCTAACAGGCTAGTTATTCACTATAATATATATATTCTATAGAAGCTACCAGGAGGGAGAGAGACAGCACGAGAGACAGCTTTTCCCTAGCTTTACAAGTGCCTGACCTTGCACATGATGCAATAAAAATTTTGAGACATGTATATAAAAGGACTGTCGGAGGCATAACAGATTAGCATATGTCACCTTATGCGATGCCTCCGCCCAACGAGTAGATATAGTACAACAATCTCACTGGATCTAGCTTTGGATCTGAACCTTTATATAGCTTCAAGCTCGGACGAGTGAAGTGTTGTTTATAAAAATGGAACCTCACGATTATACATGGTGCCAAATCACGGCATTCGACACGAATAAAAAATTTAAAAATATTTCAATAAGGTTTATATCTAAATATTTTTAAATGACGAGTCGTATCGGATGCCGTGGTTTGTCCCCTAGTTGCCAGCAGCCACATATATGTATATAAATCCCTCATTATTCCAAACGAAACATAATAAAGAACTTAAAGAGTCCAATATCCAGGAATTGCGCTTTCCTGGCGATTTTCTGTGACATATCATGCAGAGAGTATATTAAACAAATCTGGAAGAATTTGGATCTTTTGCAGAGAACCACTTGGTTTAAATATGGTTTAAATTCGTAGAAGATATACTGGCTTTACACGAGTGTAATAACATCAATCATTACTTAAACATCGTTGATGTGGTGAGTTCACACTAAGCGAGTAAGGTAAATATGTATTCAAATAACTACTCCAAAACACACAAAGATGGTTTACTATTAACGTCTGTAAGTGCAATGATAAAAAAATCGACAAAGCCGATGGAGAATAACTTATCAATCGATATCCTTGTTTAAAATACCATTGATATTTAAAGTAACATTGGCTGCCACCAGACTCATTCTAATGAGAGAATGTATTTAGGTAGATAATGTAATCAAATATCAAATGATAGAAGACATCTTTCCAAGGACTAACGCTACTGTTTAAATCTATCATAAGATCCATTTTAGATATTTACAACCTGAGTGCCTTGCCACAATACCAAAAACAGAACAAGAATACTCCACACAGAAACAATTATGCCAAAAGTTTTAAAATTTAATTTCAATAAAAATTTTTTACTGATCCATTAAATTGTTTATTCCAATTCGTCGTTTGTCGGCTAATTGTGGGTATTTACATACATGTATACAACACGATCAAAAAAAAAAAAAAACAACGAACAGGAGCACAACAGTGTGTTGTACCTATCAACAAACAAGATTAATAGTACGTTTCCACCGGCATGATTTAGACAAATCGTGATGATTTGTGCAAATCATGTTAATTTATACATGATTTACAATACAATTTGCATATGGACAAATCACCTCAAAGTAGTTGATTTATTTTAAATAATGTCGAAAATACTATTTCGAACTCGATTTATGTGTGCAACCCTGCGTTTCTTTTAAAATTACAAACTCCATCCCTGCATCATCCATCAATAGTGATTGACAATTACCAAAAAATGACATTAAGGAATATTTATGCCCTAATTCTGTTAGATGAATGTATCGTCTTGTCTACGGACGAAAAACTGAAGCAGTTTTGATTCTTTAGAACGATTATTATTTATATTGTCTATGCTAGAAGGTTCGTGTATTTGCTTTATGATTTTGTTTCAAACATTATATCCAAAACGTATTCTTTCATGTATTTTTCAAACTATTGTATAATACTTTAATTGAATTATTATGTTTTAAAACATGGCAATAATATTTTTATTTTTCATTAACAAAGACAACAACCATTTTTGAAGAAAATAATTTATAGACTTCAAAGACAAGAACTCAGAAGCATTTTCAAAGAAAAACGTCCTAATTCTTCCTACTGAATTAGGGCATTAATCAGTTTTAAATGTCAACTGCATGTTAATAAAATTCACAATACAGCTGCTGTCCCCACCTTATAAAGAACGTGCATAAATTGAACAACAAATCACTTACAAGCTCGGTGGAAATATTGGGTGTTTTTTATTGAGGTATAGAACTTTAAGTTGGCATCACTTTTTTAACTAGCGGCCATTTTGTCAGCTGTCAAGTTATTAATATTTAGTTTGGTTTGCCATTTCATCATGAACAGGTTGACAAAAGAACAACGCTTGCAAATCGTGCAAATTTATTTCGAAAATAATGGTTCAGTTCGCGAAGTTTACCGCAAGCTCCGTCCATTTTATGGTCGACATAATCGTCCATCAGAGCAATTAATTCGGTTAACCATGGATCGTTTTCGCACTACGTTTACTCTATGTGATAATACGCATCCGCAGAGACGTCGAACAGTGCGCACCGAAGAAACAATTGCCGCTGTAGAGCAAAGTGTTGAAGAGGACCCGAATGAATCGATTCGCCACCGTGCACAGCAATTGGAGCTTTGTCCATCAACTTTATGGAAGATTTTGCGCAAAGATCTTGGCTTGCGACCTTACAAGATACAGCTTGTGCAAGAATTAAAGCCGCGAGACCATGCAATGCGTCGTGATTTTGGTGTATGGGCCGAAAATGAGATTGATCTCGATGCTGATTTTCATCGCAATTGTCAATTGGCCACCAAGATCGTGTGATTTGAAACCATTGGACTATTTTCTTTGGGGATATGTGAAGTCGCTCGTCTACGCCAACAAACCAGAAACGTTAGGGGACTTGGAAGCCAACATTCGTGGCGTTATTGCCAACATACGGCCCCATATGCTCGAAAAAGTGGTTGAAAATTGGACCTGTAGAATTGGCTTTATTCGAGCCAGCCGCGGCGGTCACATGCCCGAAATCATATTTAAACATTAATGGCATAAAATTATCCTTCCAATAAAGCCAAATTGATGGACATTAAAACGATTTTCTTGTGTTTTATTTCAATTCGAAGTTCTATACCTCTAAAAAAACACCCTGTACTTTGAAGTGAGATCTACTTAAACCTACTTGATTTAAAGTTAGTATGTTTCCACCAACTTTAAATCAAGTAGGTTGAAGTAGATCACTATAAATAACAAATTCGTTTACCCGAACTCTGTTAAATTTAAATTTTTACAAAATTGTTATCAGAATCTACAAATTTATTTGTACGTCTGCATTCATACAAAATATATACTGGCCCAATGAATTTGGTTACTGAAAATTAAATTTAGTTTTTTTTTGTGTGCAGGAATCGATATTTTTGCATGTGGCTAAAAATTTTGTGACTTTCCTCTACGACATGAACTTTTAAATACTTAAATTCTTAGAAACAGTCTTTTGAACGGCTCTTAGTGCAATAAATTGATAACAGAGTATCTTTAGGTATGATAATGCAGTCACTAAAGCCTTAATGAATGAGAGAATTTGATCTCGAAGCATTCTTCAGTGTAAAAATTAATGACTACTTCTTGGATTGCGGATATATCGAGATATTATGGATTCTAGCATATCAAGGTATTACCGGAAATTAAGTGGTTAGAACTAAAACATCACTAACCAGAAGAGCAATTCACAGATGGACTAACTTTTCATGAAGGAATATTATTTGAAATTCTATAGAGAAATATAAAACAAGAAAGAACAAAAGAGATTTTGAAACTAACAGGGCCCACATTCACCATGAGATATTGAAACACTACCTTAATTTTTTCCAGCACTCGGTCAAGTAAGATGCCATTTTCGACATATAATATCTTAGGGACTTGGAATGGAAAATTTTGGTAGTTTCCTAACATAACATAACACGCTTATTCCTGGGGCTTGAAAAGTATTGGCAATATCTTTACTGTAGGTGTTATCCCGTAACATAATCATTATTGCATTGAAATCACTTCAAAAGTTTAAGCATTTAAAATATAATATTACTCCATATCAATTTAAATTTGGTATAAAATTGGTGGTGTTTGCTGGGAAATAAAGGGAATTAGGTGTGTTCGTTTGCTCCAAGTTTTTAAGAATATTTAAGAAGATTGCAAACATTTTTATTGCACTGTAGGCTGTATTTGTGATGTAAAGAGATTCCTGCTCATATCAAAAGAGGTTTAATTCTATGTGCAAAATCTTAACATTCAAATTAGCAATCCATTGCGGTCTCAACCTCCATGCGAAAATGCATACGGAAATTGTTACCAATTTTTCTATTTAACAACTTCATCACAGCCTAAAAGCGTTTTAAATTTGAGGAATATCTGCAGTGCGTAGCCACAATTACCATTACATGCTGCTCGAATGTATCCTTACGGCATGAGAAGTTTTTAGAAATTTAAAAAAAAATTTCACTTGGAACATATTTGTGGAACGTTTTAATGCTATAACCTAAGGTTACGAAGGGTGGTACTAGACCACAGCCCCGCTCGGAGACGCAGCTGGGTTCATTGATATTCCTTTCTGTTATTACCTGTAATGCTTTAGCTATTCGTCTTCTTTTTGCCCTCTTGGGATAAAGTTCGCAGGTCTTTTTTAATTTTCCTGAACACAACAAAGCTCGAAGTTAAGCTTTAACAGTAGAAGCAAGTTAATCCGCTTAAGGCTAATTTTATTCTAATTCACACTTTTGTTGTAGGTATGATGTATGTTCGACAGATTTGTGTAAAATTTAACATCAACTAGTTTTGTGCATTATCCTTCTTTTCCCCTTTTATAAAAGGGACGAACAAAACATTGTTGAATAGAGACATCAATAGTTACAATATTTTAGGAAAATATCTGCCCAGCAATTTTACTTTAAGGCTGCTACGTCAAGCTGGATGGAGTGCAACCGAAATGTCCATGACTCTGGTCAATAAATTAGGCTAAAACTGACCAATGGGGTGGGTTGTCTTTTCTTTTATGACCATTGTGGCCTATTCGTTTAAACCAGTACAAGAAAGAGTCTAATTGGGTCAAATTAATTGATATCGGTGTTCGGTCCACATTACCTCGACGTGAGATGATTAGGCCGTCAAATCACTCATGCAGTATTTTAAATGCAGCATGAGCTCTTAGGGTTGTAGCTCCATTTTGCTGGAACCACATCTGTTTTGTACTGGCCAATGTCCTTCTCAAATAAATATAAATCGCTGACGCCATCAGCCCAAAATCCAAACCAAACAATAACTTTTTCAGCATGCGTTGGACCTTCTCGGATCTCATGTTGATTGCAATTGTCCCAAATTTCAAAATTGTATTTCCTGGTGCACTTGCAAAAAATTACCTCATTTCTGAAGATTATATATAAATGAAAATTAGGATCAGTTCCCAACTGTTGAAAGGCCTATTTAGGGAACACACGTCATCGTCTATGATCGTTTACCTTCAAACACTAGGTCAGTTAAATCCACTGCTGCGTATTACCCTGCGTATGGATTTTGGTTGATTGTTAACTGAGTGAAATTAATCCAACACACTGCGAATATTTCTCTCGGTAGACCGTAAAATGGGCTAGGGGAGAAAGGATTCCTGATCAAAACATCCATATTGAAAAGAAACCAATTTTTTAATTTGCACGTATTGTTTAATGCTTTATCCGTCCATCCGTCCATGGTGAGTTGGCAAGATATGACTGAACCAATAACATTTAATTTGACAGATTTATCTTCAACAAAATGGCTGCTATCAACTGTCAACGTTCGAAAGTACCTATGGGAAGACCCTCGACTGTAAGTCTATGAACACACTAGCGCTTGAAATTCAACTCCATAAGAAATATAAATATAATAAAAGAACGTCATAACTCAATTGATGATTCATAGATTCAATGTGTATTTGTAATGGCTTGCAAATAATGTAAGAGTCTGACACTTGAATGTAAGAATTAACTTGCCTGTCATCAGGGATTTGGTTACCACAGCAGCATATTGATGGAAGCTTTTTGAGCATCGATTTTTTTATATCTATTATATTTTATGTCAAAAGTACACGAACGAACCTATTGTTGCGAACTAGAAGTTGCTTCCAACTGGGAATGGCAGTCAAAACATCTGTTTTGTGACCACGAACACGAAACGTTTTGCAAAACAACAAGTATCACTAACACAAGATAAGCACATTGAGTGCAACAACAAAAGCAACAAGAAGAGCAGGAAATTACAAAGGGAATAATAGAACAAATGCAACAACAATTGCTGAAATTGTAGCTGGCTGACTGACGTTTATTTGGTTGTGGTGTTTTGTTTTTCCACTCATATGCACTTATTTCCTTTTAATAAAATATTATTTTTCCTTTTGTTTTGTATCTTTTTTTTAAGAAAAAAAAAATTTTATGTAAAAGTTTACTCATTCCTTTTTAGTATGTATGCACATACTTACAAACTGGTTAAAATGTTTATTTATGGTGGCGGTATTGCTTTGTAGAATTTTAAACTTTCGCACTATATGTATGAATATATGTATGTACATATGTACTTATATTTTTTTCTAGGTGTCACAAAAATTCCTGAAATACTTCAACGACAATCCACCATTACGAAGAAGTACCTGATTATTTTAATTTAAATCTGCAGAACTATAGTTCCGACTCAAACACTCAGGCCTGCAGGTACGTTACTGCACCAAAATTATGCATCAAAAATTTTAGCGGCGCGTTGGCGTTAAACGGATCACAAATGACGTTTAATTTAGTAAAAGAGTGAAAATGTTTTATACTTGCATATAAATGGACTACGATTAATCGCCATTAGGCATACAACACTATTCAATTGTAGTAACATGTTGCAATTTTGATGAAAATTTACTAAATAATATATTTAATAATACTTTGTAATGGGTGTTTTTTATTGAGGTATAGAACTTTAAGTTGGCATCACTTTTTTAACTGGCGGCCATTTTGTCAGCTGTCAAGTGATTAATATTTAGTTTGGTTTGCCATTTCATCATGAACAGGTTGACAAAAGAACAACGCTTGCAAATCGTGCAAATTTATTTCGAAAATAATGGTTCAGTTCGCGAAGTTTACCGCAAGCTCCGTCCATTTTATGGTCGACATAATCGTCCATCAGAGCAATTAATTCGGTTAACCATGGATCGTTTTCGCACTACGTTTACTCTATGTGATAATACGCATCCGCAGAGACGTCGAACAGTGCGCACCGAAGAAACAATTGCCGCTGTAGAGCAAAGTGTTGAAGAGGACCCGAATGAATCGATTCGCCACCGTGCACAGCAATTGGAGCTTTGTCCATCAACTTTATGGAAGATTTTGAAGATTTTGAATGTGGATGAGTTGTGGTTCCAACAAGACGGGGCTACATGCCACACAGCGCACGTCACAATCGATTTATTGAAGGAAACATTCGATGAGCGCATAATTTCGCGGAATGGACCTGTCAATTGGCCACCAAGATCGCGTGATTTGACACCATTGGATTATTTTCTTTGGGGATATGTGAAGTCGCTCGTCTACGCCAACAAACCAGAAACGTTAGGGGACTTGGAAGCCAACATTCGTGGCGTTATTGCCAACATACGGCCCCATATGCTCGAAAAAGTGGTTGAAAATTGGACCTGTAGAATTGGCTTTATTCGAGCCAGCCGCGGCGGCACATGCCCGAAATCATATTTAAACATTAATGGCATAAAATTATCCTTCCAATAAAGCCAAATTGATGGACATTAAAACGATTTTCTTGTGTTTTATTTCAATTCGAAGTTCTATACCTCTAAAAAAAACACCCTGTATATTATAAAATTTGTTAAAGTCTCCTTTTATTAAGAATAAACTTTTGTTTTGTCTGTTATAGACAAAAATAAAACTAAACTCTAAGCTTGAGCAGTAGGGGATGATTTTTTAACATTTTCTGTCTCGAAAATTGCTATAAAAAAATACAGAAACTTTGCAAAGATGAATGAAATATTTATTTTGGGAGCATTCTGATCCAATTTCGACATACTTTTTCCAGTATTTCGGCCGATAACTCACAAAAAGCATGTAGTGCTATCTTACAGAGCTGAACTTGTGGCTTGCTTATCCCTGTACTCGAGAGACTTCATGCACGTATCCCCACAAAAAATAGTCTAGTGGGGGTTAAATTTCATATCTTGAGGGTCAATGGTCTGCTGCACAACATGAGATTAATTTCGCATTAAATTCATCTCTCAATAGGTTCATTGTTCATGACGTGCCGTGAGGCATATGGCACCGTCTTGTTGAAACCACATAGCAACCAAGTTAAGTTCTTCCATTTGTCGCAAAAAAGTCAGTAATCATCGCACAGAGCCTTGGCTCCATTGAATTTTATTTTTCTTGAAGACCTACGGTCTAATGATGGCGCCGGCCCACAAAACTAACCAAACAGTGCATCTGTCAGGGTGCATTGGCAGCTCGTGAACTGTCCCTGGCTGCTCTTCACACCAAATTTGCTAATTCTGTTTGTTGACGTACCCATTGAGAAAAAAATGAGCTTCGTCGCTGAAGAAAATTTTTCTATAGAAACACATTTATCACATAGCACGAATTTTGATAATAAAATTCAATGATTTTACATGTTAATATATTCACTACATATTTTTTAAGTCACTTCAAACTATAAAATTATCTTTTCAAAAGTCGCAATTAGTATTCCTTACTTTTTGACGACCTTAAGAATCAGCTGATATTCAGCAAAAAATGTTAAAATACATTGCTGACCAATAATCTCTTAACACATGCTGTCAAATTGAAATAATATTTTTTTAAGAAAACAGTAAGAAAAAACGTTTTAAATAAATAAAATAAATATAATTTCAATTTACAATTGGCAATAGATCTAATAAAGAATAATTTAGGCATGTACATTAGAGTGGGTAAATTTTTTTCTCGACCGAGCGGTTGTCAAAATCGTAATCTACATCAAATTCTAAGACTGCTTGCCCAAGAAACCATGGGTCTAAAATCAAAATCGAGCTTCCCATTTTTAACGAGAAACTTTTGTTTTCGTATATGAATTTTTTTTTAATTTGCCTAAATTCCCAATAAGCACTAAAAAATTAAAATTCAAGCATTTGAAATTTAACTGGAAACAAAGTTGAATTCCATAATTTTTTTCAACTTGAATATTACAAGTTTGAAAATATTTTGAAATAAAAAATCAAACAACATACATATACATACATATGTTCAAACATTGTCAAATAAAGAATTTATTTATTAATAAAATTAAAATTGTGGTCAAAAACATCAAAGATAAATAAAAAAGTGAATTAAAAAAAAAAACAAAAGGTGATTAAAAACGTGAAAACAATAGTGAAGGTAAATATGCAGAAAATTATTGTAAGAAAACTTGTCGATTGCATTTTCCTTCATATTTTAAAAGCATTTTTTTGAAGCTTGAAATGCACTTGAATTCAATTGTAATACAAGTTTGAATTACAGTAAAATTCAAGGTTTGAATTCAACTGTAATACAATTGAATTGTTCGAATTGAATTCAAGTTCCCTTTTCACTGCAGAATGCTATTGAAATAAAGTGTAAATCAAGCATAATTCAACCCTTGACAATTGAATATGTGACTTGAATTACAATTGTTTTACATTTGATTTCAAGCAAAATTGCTTATTGGGTTGTATTGAATATTAAATACTTAAAGAAAAACTTCTCGTTAAAAATGGGAAGCTCGATTTTGATTTTAGACCCATGGTTCCTTGGGCAAACCTTCCTAGAATTCATCAAATATTACGGTTTTGACAACATCGTGAATTTTTTTAGTCTATACAAATTGACCCACTCTAATGTACACATATGCATAAAAATAAAAATATATTTGAATGTACGTGTTCGCCACCTCTAAATACATTGTTGAACACAAGCAATTTGACGTCATCATTCTGCCGACGTTATTGCTTGTATTAAGGCACAACAAATTGCTCGTGTGGTCATACTGTTAGAAATATAAAATTTAGGGTACTTTTATATATTAAAATAAAGTTAAAATTTTCCAACCCTAGAATAATGTTTTTTTAATTCTAATTTTATTCTTACTGAAATATAAAATAGGTTTATTTAACAAAAAAAAAAAAAAACAAAAATTGGTTTCAGCAAGTTACTTTTTTATGACAAAAAAGTTTATGCTGTCCAGCTCTGGAACCGTCTTGCGGAGAAGATTTAGAGGACTAACATGTTCTTTAAAAATGTTCCCCAAAGGATTTAACAAAACAGCATTGCACTCATCTCTTACTTAAACATTAACGGCCCTTTTCATAAGGTATGGTTAAGAGTTAACGGGAACTTTAACTGCAAGTTCTTCATACAAAACTTGCCGTTAAAGCCACTGTTAGTTTTTAAATGTACAGTGTGAAAAGGGCCGTAAGTGTGAATAACTACGAAATTAAATCTTAAAAGCGTCTCATGGCAAATGTTTTTCTAAGACTTATTAACCTATTAATCCCCGTTCAGGGGTACTTATTTTACCCTTGTTTAAGAAAAGAACAAAACAAACGAAGAAGAATACCTCGAGCATTAAGATATCTTACAAAATTGTTCATCGTACTATATTACTTAAATTTCCTAAACACATCACATATCTAAAGTATAAGAAATAAATCGTTTCGTACGCCGGAGTCGGTTTCCTCTGCCAGAATGAGTCTTCAGCATATTGTAATTTTTTATGTGGTACACTAAAAGAAAAATTATTCACTCTGCTAATGAGGCCGCTTCATTCATATTTCTTCATCATATAAATGAAATGTTGCATTAAAAGAATGACAATTTTCATTTGCTGAATGAAAGTGCTCTTGTTCTGCATTTGTTAATTTTTTTCCCTACATTGTATTTATGATACTATTTTCGTTAATATTATGGAATTAAATTTATTCTAATTTTAAGAAGACATATACATATGTACATATCACTCACACAGTTCATTGATTCAATGAAAATATTCATAGCTGGCACGAAGATTTTTCTTTCAGTGTACAATGTTGTTTACAGATGAAACAAACATACTCTAATAATACAGGACAAAATAGAAGGCCAACACATTTTTCAGGACAAATTTTTTGTTGCTTTTAATTTCATTGTTGTAGTTGTTATTCATGGTTATTTGTAAGAAGCGAAGGTAATTATTGCCATTGACGTATTTTGGCTAAGTTTAGCGTATAGTAGCAAACTGAATTAACCTACATACTCGTATTATAAGGATGTGTTGATAAAGACTCGATACATGAACCTAATTTTTCTATCCTTATACTTCTTTAATGTTGTATTTTTAAACTTACTGGTATGTTGATATGTGTGTGCGAATATTTATATTATTATTCTTTTGAGACAAGATATAATTTTAATAATTGCCATGAATTTTAACGTTCTTATTGGCCTTTGTGCTGGAATATTTAATATATGCTGTTTGACTTTTCATTGTCTTAAATCAAAAATATATGCTTAAATGCTTAGCTTAATGTACAAAGAGATATTAAATAGTATCAAATTATAGTGTGGCAAAAATGCAAATATATCCATCAGTTATTAAATGAATATTTAAAATATTCAAAAATATACACATACTTGTCGTTACCTCAATATTGAAAGGACCTAAGTAAATTTATTTTTTTTTGGAATTCGAGATTTTTTAATTTTTTGCTACATTAGATCAGCTAATTTAGATGTTCTTCTATCGAAATATATAAAATACGCGATTTTTAAAATATAATGACTTAGGGCTTTTCTATATTAAGGTAACGATATAGACATGTATAGGTACAGGGTGTTCCAAAAAGACGTTTTATTATGAATAGGCTGCAATTTTAGCAGTTGCCATGACGTTGGCTGAAGTAGTCAGCACGTTGACTACAACTACTACTTCAGCAGATACTAATCCTAATGTGACATCAGAGCGCCCTCCTTCGTTGTGTAGCAGAATCATCGGCGAAGTAAAATAACCATTAAATTGGCTACTAAAACACAGCTTCGAAAAAATTCAATACGCCTCATTTAACAGCAGAAGCGCTGCAACACTGCATTATTAAAAACGTGCAAAAGAGCAGAGTTGTAAAAAGAATGAAGCTTTCCTCTATCTCTTCCTTCACCACCTGTCTTCTCTATCACTAATCCTTTCTTAAAAGAAGATAACACCTAGTAATAGTAGTAGGCATTCATTGCCTGAGTGTTACTTCTCTTAAAAAAATAAAAATAAAAATAAAAAAAATTTAAAAAACTACGCCACAAATTCCGTATGGAAACGGAATTCAATCCACCATATTTTTGTAGGAAATGATGTCTAAAAAAGAAAAGTAAAACACGGGAATTGGTCAACTGTGGCCAGACTGTTGGCGGCGCTGGTTTGCTGAGTTATACTGCGGCTATGGCTCGACATCTTGAGGTGGATTCAATTCCGTTTCCGAACGGAATTGAACTCTGTGACATTGCCGGGTATATGCTTCAACAACGCATTGAAATTATTTAAAATGCTAAAAATATTTGAAGCATTTTTGTCCTGAAGTACTTGTAAAACTGCTGAAAAATTTGAGCTATTGGAACAAGTTAGTGATGTAAAGAATCGAACTCTGGCACCTCGCTAAAGAACAACAGAAAATATTTCTATTGAAACCTATATTGTTGAGGAAACTCCAGGCTTGCCTATTTCTCTTCAATCTTTGGAATTGGGCAATCCACAAACCACAATATGCCATATTTTCACAAACCGTTAACTCTTAAGAATTTAAATGTTCAGATAAGACAAGAACTCACGCCTACCGACCGCCAACATTTCCGTATCTTGTATGATTGGCTCCTGGACATGAGTGGAATTGTTGCCGAATTTCATTGAAAAATCATTTTCAGTGATAATACCGCATTTGGAGCTCGTAAGACCCAAGTATTAATTTTGAAAAACCTCTTCATCCTGAACATGTGGTTGTTAAAATATAAGGCTGGAGCAACTGTTCCGGTGAATTTATTGCATTACCGATGATAGGATTAATTCCTTTTTTTTTTGGGAAAAATTGGAAAACATTGATGTAGACAACGTTTATTTTCCACAAGACTGTTCGATATGTAACGATACCATCACAATGCTGGGTTCCTGGACACGCCAGGGTGTTAGGAAATGAAAATGCAGACAAAATGGCCAGAAGGGAGGCTAGTACACCCATGGTCGGACCAGAACCGTTTTGTGGGCTTGGATTGGACAAAATCCGGAAAGATATATCGGCGGACATCAAGATTAATAGAATGTTTTCCAAAACCTCAGTTGTGCAAGACAAATGCTGATACCGCACTGTATATGCATTTAATACAAAAAAAAATATTAAAGTTAGACAAGTTAATCTTGATCGACAATGACTTCATTCAACCCGAATACCACAATATCCATCCTGCTAGACCATAAAAATCCTCCATACATTTTATTGTTTTAAATTATAGAATTATGTTTTGAAATTGAAATGTATGGAAAACCTTTACATCACTCAAAACAAACAATATGTCAATCAGTTTGAATTGACTCAACTCAATATGAGTAATAGAAAATTTAGCACAAAAAATTAAAATTTAATAATAATAAAATAAATAAAAAAAAAATATATATATATACATATGTATATATGATAATAAAAAGTTTGGCAAGAAAATTAAAAAGAATAGCTATTTGAGTAAGGAATAATCTAGATAATTTATTACATAAGCATAAATACTAGTAGATTAATAAGGTATGTATATAAAATACAAGTGATGGCGATGTAATGCCGGCCACACACTACACAAGTTCAGTGCTCAAGTCTGGCACTGCGTAAACTAAGCTTGCGACACACACTATACAAGTAAACTGCGCATTTTTTATTTTAATTCGCCATAATGCTGGTGATTATTTGTATAATTCTAGAAACTCTGTCCAGAATACTTGTTCCGCGCTCATTTCTTTTTGTGAACTCTTAAAAAATCATGAAACAACTGAGCGTTTGCAACATACACTACACAAGTTCACTGTACAGTTTTCAAACTTGAGCAAATATCTAAATTTTGAGATTCACTCAGCTCACTGCGTAAATAGCACAACCACCCCCATACACTACACAAACGCACTGTACAGTATCAGACTTGTGCAGTGAACTTGTATAGTGTATGGAAAAGGTAGAAGGATTAAGATTGATATTTGTTATATATTTCGCATAACATATTCCCTAAGGGAAATTCTGCTTTTGAGTAATGACTCTTAACTTTGTGCCCAATGAGTTCCAAAGTTTTATGGCATTGATGAAGGAAAATATGCTTGTATTTAGATAGTTATGCCTTGGTGGTATTAACGTAATACCCCTGGGTGACCTACCGAGTGATATTTTGTTAAACAGGTACAACAGTGATGTTATATTTATTAGTTTGTGTAGAAACAGCAGATTTCGCATGTGGAGGTATTACACTATGTCACAACCAATAATCATGGTTCTCCAGGACGAATACCATATACATATCGATTAACATTGTTAAATAAGACTTGTAACTTATGGAGTGACCACGAATCTAATTTGCTATACACCTCCGCAGAGCTAGAGGTAATAGGTAAAATTAATTATAATACAAGACGTTTCTTAACCTCAGTCGGTGTGAAAATTGAGGTTCTTCTTAAATTACGCAAGTGTTCGATACACGTTGCTTACCATATTATTATTGTGATCAGAGCAAGATAAGGAGGAGTTGATGTGAAATCAGAGATATTTGACTTTTTGTACATAAACAAGATGAAAGTTACCTAGGCTAACAATAGGAAGCTGGTTGAGAAATGGAGTCCGTTTTTACTGATGGACAATAAAACCAACTTCTCTGGATTCAGCGTGAGGTTATTCGCTTTAGCCCACATAGCGATACATTTCAGGTCTTCATTAAGTTTATAACACATATCATCCTCAAGACCAATACGACTAGATATATAGTTGAATATCATTAGCATACGCATGAATGCCAACAGACCTAAAGACTTTGAATATGTGATTGACATAGATACTAAAAAGTTAAGGTCCAAGAACTGAGCTTTGTGGAACCCCAGAATTCACACCCTTAAAGCATGACTCCCGTACACCAACAACCACTTTTTGCAAACGATCAGACTAGTAGTTCCTTATTAGACTGACTGCACTGTGGTCAAACAAAAAAACATTCCAGTTTTTTACAGAGAACTGAATGAGCTACTCTATCAAATACTTTTGAGAAATCTAATAAGCACATCAGCGACAAATCACCCATATCGTACGCCGGTCTGATATCACCATCAAGTACTTTTAGGCCTGCAGTAGTGCAACTATGGATAAAACGAAACCCAGATTGCAGCGGAGACAGCAAACAATTTGCATTAATGAAATCACTCATCTGCCGAGACATAATTGTTTCACTGACCTTTCCGAGAACAGCAAAGGTAAGTGAAATAGGTCTAAATTTACTAGGGGCAGTCGGATATGTATTTTTTGCTACCGGTATAATCCTCTCTATTTTCCATACTTTAGGAAAAGTAGAAGTCGTAATGTAATGAGTTATGATATGTGTGTGTATTTTTAGAAATCGTATACACACACTATGCTCACCTATAGCATTAGAGCGAATACTCATCACAGTCCTATGGAATTCATCATCAGACACCGTATAAAACTGAAATCTATTCGGGCAATCATAAGAAGGCTGAATTGTAGATATGTCTGTATTAGGGATGGGCAAGAAATATCGATATATCGAAATATCGATATTGGAGAAAATAAATATCGATATATATCGCCGATATTTCAAAAACCGATATATCGATACATCGATTCTTATTTACGAGTATCGGGTTTCGATACTTTTAAGAACTATAGCCGTTTTTTAACCGTACGATAATGGCATCACTACAAGTGATGCGCAGAAAAAATGAGAAATTTCATAATAACAGCCCAGGCGCATTTATAAGGTGACTAAGCCAGGATTGGATTCTGTGGGTATAATTTACTTTCTGTTCTGTTACGAATCAGCTGACTCTTTTTAGTTTATAGAAATCATATGCAAGCCGTTAGTTTTTCTCTCCTTAATTCTGTTGTTTCGGTTCCACATGTGAAAATAAAAAAACTGTTAAATAATTGTAAGTGACAGCATAAATAAAATAAAATTTCGAAATAAACTGTGATTGTTCTTTAAGAATTTAAAAACAAATAAATTTTTACCAGAAAAACATAAAACTATATTGAAACATAACTGAACGATGCAAAACTCATCACTTTAGTGGAAAACTGTGACCGTTCTGGTCAGAAACAGCTGATAATTTATTACAGAAAATGTAACTATTAAAATCTAGAAACAGAACGGCACAGCACAGAGCAGCAACAGAAAGTAAATACTAATGAAGTCTTAAGGAGCCACAGTAGGTTACGTATAATTTAACATTAATCGTTTTTTTGTATTAAATTTCTTAAAGTGACTAATTGTGCATTCGAAATTATTGCTATTTTTAAGAAATTATATAATAATACAAATTAAACATCCAGATGTATGGATAAATGTATTTCCTTCTTCGATATCAATATTAATTTGGTTGTTCACGATTTCTTGAAATATTATTGTTTAATGGATGCCTAGTGGATATTTCTTATTCCGCAACGATGAACTTTGAAGTGTTCAACACTGGGCATTCATTAAACAATGATTAACATCCTTACTTATAAAAATTATTTAGGCTTTCTAAAGACTTTACAAACCCTTAAAAACCCATAAGGTCTCAATAGTTGTTCAAAATGTATATCGCTTAAACTTTTTTTGGCGGTTATGGCACGATATGTTGGCAAATGTATTTATTTTAGATTTGGGATATTTTGGCAAAATTTGTAGGCAAAAAATATCGATATATCGAAATATCGATGTTTTTTTTTTTTTTTTTTTTTTTTTTTTTTTTTTTTTTTTTAAGAGAAGTAACACTCAGGCAATTAATGCCTACTACTGCTAATACTAGGAGTTACCTTCTTTAGGAAAGGGATAGTGAGAGAGAAGACAGCTGGTGAAAGAAGAGATAGAGGAAAGCTTCATTCTTTTACAACTCTGCTTTTCGCACGTTTTTAATAATGCAGTGTTGCAGCGCCTCTCTGATGTTAAATGGGGCGTATTAATTTTTTGAAGCTGTGTCTTGTAGCCATTTTATTGATTATTTTACTTCGCCGATGATTTTGCTATACAACGAAGGAGGGCGCTCTGATGTTACATTAGGATTAGTATCTGCTGAAGTCGGTATTGTTCAGTGACCAGTGACTATCAGCGATGCCAATTTAGCGCTTTTCGCGCTAGAATTAGTGCGTTTTAAATATGCCAAACGCACTTTTTTCCATCTTAGCGCGTTTAATAAAAAAGGCGCTAAGTTAGCGCGTTTTAAATGAAATCAATAACATCATTTCAGTTCAATATCTTTTAACTTTTTTTGTATATATTTCAAAATTTTGTAGTACCAAAACTCTGATAACAATTTTTGAATTAGTTAATGATCCCAGCAAAAAAGTTTGCTCACTAGAATTCAAAAAATGTATGTAGTCTTCAGTCGTAAGTACATACAATTTGACTGAATAACCCATTATTTTTGTTTGAGAAGTTCAAAAAGTATGCGGTACCCTATACTTTTTGCCTACAAATATCCAAAAGTTAATAGATTACTGATTGCCTAAAAGTATTCAAAATTTAATGGGTTATCTTGTGGATTACTTTTTGCCGAAAATTGTTCAAAAATAATTTTTTGCTAATAAAAATAAATAGATTTTTGTTAAAAAATTTTCTCTATATAAACTTCACTATTAACTGGAAAGTACTACAATAAGTACTTTCACGTAATGATAAAAATAAGTACCACTCATTACTTTGTAAGCCATTAAAAGAGTGCTACCCATTACAAAATCTTGAAAAATTTTTGCTGGGATGCAACTGTAGCAAAAAAAATTCCCTCAAAGGTGAATTAAAAACGTATTTTACAAAGTTTGACAAGTAAAATTAAAAGAAAAACTAAAGATTCCGATTACTTGGAAGGCGATTCTGATTCTGTATTAAATGATTTTAGTTATTTAGGATATAATTTCAAAGGAGCAATTTTGTAAGATCTGAAAAAGAGCTACTAAAAAAATTTCCAAAATAAAATTCTTTCAGTAGCGTAAACAACATATATTTTTTAAGGTTATTTAAAAAAAGGTGGAAGTTGTGTTGTTGGTTTAGAAAAAAAATTATGTACAGGCGTCCATATTTTTCAAAAATTTCCTAGAACTCTCTAAAAAGCATTAAAAATATAACAATTTGTTAGCATAAACGCGAAATGAGAAATATGTATATAACATATGTTGTTATTAATGAAAATCATAGAATACATATATCGACTTTTATTATAATCTAATTTAGCGCGTCCGAAAATAGCGCGTTTTGGCTATAAATAGTTTACAATGCTGTAATTTAGCGCGTTCTAGCGCGTTTTGAGAAGGGGAATAGCGCGTTTGGATTATAAATAGTTGGCATCGCTGGTGACTATGCCTTCAACACTTGAACTTCCCTACAACAACTGACACAAAGGGACAGTAATGCACATCAGAACAATGCGTGGTGTTGTTATTTAATGACTGTCGGATACAGGGATTGAACCCAGGACCTTCGGTTTTGTAGTCAACGTGCTAACTACTTCAGCCAAAATATATATTTCAAAAAATATATATCGATACTATTCAAAAATATCGATACGATATATCTCGATACATTTTTTTTCATTTGCCCATCCCTAGTCTGTATTATTTAGATTATTTACAGAAAAAAAATCATTTAGAGTGTTAGGATCTAAAAAGCAATCCGAGTTTCGACGAGGGTAGACACCTAAACTTGTAATATTTTTCCAAAGTTGTCCAGATGGTAAGGCCGTTTAGTTTCCGTGAAAAAAATAGTTTCTTTGCTTCTCTTGTAACCAAATTAGCTCGATTCCTAGCTCTGTTTGAGTCAGAAGAATTTTTCTTCCATCTGTTATAACAGCGACGACGCTCCCGAATTGCCTGCTTTACATTTCCATTAAACCATGGACAAGAACTATGTTTGATGTAAAAAGTTCGAACTGGAACATGTTGTTAATAAATTTCTAGAATTGATGCTAGAAATAGATCTAACTTTCTATCTACTTTTGGCTCATACCAGCAGTCATTTAAATTATGCTTAAAAAGGTCAGAATACAACAAAGGATAACTAAATGATTTAAGGTCTCTACACGATATTAGACGTGAAGTCTCAGTTTTGTGGAGAAATAAAAGATCATGGTCTGAAATAAATGATATTTGATAAAATAACAGAAAGTAGCTAGCATCTGATAAGAAAAACAAATCAAGTAGGATTGGGATACAATTTGGTGAAAAACTTGTATTAGTATTAGTTGATTAATTATCGGCAAACCAGCAGAACTTACGTAATTAATCAAATTTGCTCTATGATTATCATTACACAATAAATTAATATTAAAATCTCCACAGTTCACATAGAAATCATAATCTATAATGTAAGTATTAAAATCAGTGAAAAAAGAGGATTCAGATCATATTTTTTGTTCGTGTTATACACACATGACACTAGAACTTTGGTCGTACTGTCATAAATTTCAATATTAAGAAATTCAACTCCTTGTAGTCATTAGCTTTATACCTGATTTACATTAAGCACTTTTTCATGAAATTTCATGAATATTGTTACACGAAACCTTTTCTATTTGCTAACTGCAGCGCTATAAAAGAGGACGTAGAATGAACCTCTGATGCATCTTTGGCAACTTTTTTGATATAAGTTGCTTCTCCTGACTTCCTAGTGCCATTGCCATGATAAAAATGCTTAATGTAAGGTATTAGGTATTAGCTTTCTTGAAATAAAGTTGGTTTTCCCGCAAAGTTTTTTCCAGTGGTTTTCCCTGAGAAAGAAGGTTTTGGCCATAGTTATCGTTTTTGCGTCGTTCTTCTTTTTTTATTTATATATATTTTTTTTAATCCAAAGCATTTGATCTGTCCACTTTGCCGAATTGTAAGGGCAAAGGTTAAAAATCATTTTGCACGCTCATAAAATACCAAACGCATTAAAAATGCACTACAGAAATAACAATAGAAACTGCAACAATAAAGCATGTTAATGTGGTATATTTTGTTTAAAGCCTTTGGCAACTTCATCAACACCAAAGATTATTGCATAAATAACAACTACGACAACATCAGCCATCCACGTGGGCACCTTCATTGTTATCCAGCATCGTCAAACGAGCTAGACAAACTCTTGTTGTACATTAAACTCTCTCAATGAAAGCAGCAGATGAAGGTCTGTCTATTCAGCATCCTAAACTAAATGGGGAGTGGAACATGCACAGTCCCAATAAAATGCTAGAATGAATTTCCTGTTTCAGCATTTCGTTCTTTGATAATGGGAAAGAAAAAAATTATGTTGAAGGTAGTACGAGGGCGGTTCGGAAACTTCTTAGCCTAGCACAAAAAGCGCGGTATAAACAGAAAAAAGTTAAGTGTTTTGGAAACTTCCATCTCCGCTATGAACACATGTTAAATTTTGTTTCGATCTGGCAACTCCTTCATATAGAAACAGGTGTTCACAAAAGACGCATCCGCGATTTTTTAACAATGGAAAAATTAGAAATGCGTGGTGTCATTAAATATTTACATAAAAAAGGTTTATCGGGACAAGAAATTCATAATGATATGGTGAATGTGTTAGGTGAAAGTGCTCCTTCATATGCAACAGTAAAAAATTGGGTTGCTGAATTTAAACGTGGTCGTACAAGCATTGAAGATGAACCACGTAGTGGACGTCCAAAAACAGCAACAACAACAGAAATTGTAGCCAAAGTGCATGATGTGGTATTAAATGATCGACGAATAAAAGTGCGTGAAATAGCTAATATCATGGGCATCTCAAATGATCAAGTCCATTTAATTTTGCATGAAGAACTACAGATGAAAAAGATTTCTGCAAGATGGGTGCCGCATTTGTTAACAGTCGACCAAAAACGCATAAAAATTAACATTTCTCAAGCTTGTTTGGATCGTTTTAAGCGAAATAAAATGGATTTTAAGCGTCGTTTCATAACTGTTGATGAGACATGGATCCACCACTATACTCCAGAGACAAAATAACAATCCAAACAATGGACTGAAGCTGGAGGAAGTGCCCCAAAGAAGGCAAAAATAATTCAATCGGCTGGTAAGGTTATGGCAACGGTTTTTTGGGACTTCAAAGGTATTTTATTGATTGACTATCTGCAAAAGGGTAAACCAATAAATTCAGAGTACTATTGCAAACTTTTGGATCAATTAATGTACAAATTCGAGAAAAACATCCTGGCTTACAACACAAAAAAATAATTTTTCATCAAGACAACGCACCAGCGCACAAGAGTGTTTTAACAATGGCTAAAATCAACGAATTAAAGTACGAGTTGCTTGACCACCCACCTTATTCTCCTGATTTGGCTCCCAGTGACTTTTACCTGTTCCCAAATCTAAAAAAAATTCCTTGCTGGCAAGCGTTTTACCTCAAATGAAGATGCAATTACAGTTGTAAACCACTATTTTGAAGACCTTGAGGAAAACTATTTTAATCAAGGGATAGAATTGCTAGAAAAGCGTTGGACTAAGTGTATTGAAGTTTCAGGAGATTATATTGAAAAATAAAAATATTTTTGAAAAACTAACTATTCTCTTTCATTGATAGGCTAAGAAGTTTCCGAACCGCCCTCGTACGTAGTGCTTGTACTTTTGTTGGTTACTGGTAGGTTCATAGTTGGCAGAATGTTGTTAACAAATGAGTACATATTTGGATGAGTTCGAAAAGATGGTTGGTTAGAGGTGTTGTGTGGCGTTAGTTTGATGTTTAAAAAACTATTTCAATTTCATTTATATGCTAATAAGATGTGGAAACAGGTGTTGCTGTAATTATTCATTTGAGTTGGTTTTGAAAAAAAAAAAAACGGAAACCAGCAAGAGAAACATTAAAAAATATTAAAATTTTGCTGAAACTAGGAAAAAAAACCATTTAAAACTGGTATTCCTTTCTCTTAACTTTTTTTCTGAAACCACAAAGAAAACTTTAATTTCTTCAATTTTAGCATGAAGCAAATTTTCCAAATTATATGTACATAGATGTACGATGAATTTTATCCATATAAATCTCAGCATACTTCAACATGAAAATCCAGAGACTCACGGTCATTAATAACTGCTCAAATCAGCCAAATATACATCTCAAAGAAATGGTTCAATGTTTGACAAACATGGCAAAAAAATAGTATCTGATTATTATCTTCTCATATCGGAACGAAGGCAAAACAAAATTTTACGTTTAAAAACATCGGCTCCATGGTATATAAAAAAATTCAAATATACCTCGTGATTTAAATATGCCACTAGTGATTAAAGAAATTGCAAAATACGCAGGAAAGTATTTAATAAAACTCGAGTCATATCCTAATCCGCTTGCTCGTAATATTTTGAACTTTACTGGACACATCCGCCTAAAAAAGAGGGATACAAGGGCTCTTATAGTCAATACTCCAGATGGCACTTCTTGAAAATACTTTTCTTTTTTTTTTCTTTTGATTATCACTACATACTATGTATTATTTATAACTATCACTAAGTTTATGTCCGACACTGGTCGGGGCTAATAATTATATTTTGTATTTAAGATTTGAATAGTTATTGTTAGTTCATGTATGAGAAGATACAGTAAATAAAAAACATGTATTAATAAAAAATAAAAAATAAAACGTACTGAACGTAAACACATTACGAAAATTAATTAAATACATATATATCAAGAGTTTAATACAACAAAGGAAATATTCAGCGACACTGCAACTGAAGTTATTGGCCATACCAAGAAAGAAGAAAAGATTAGCTATCCAAAAAATTGTGAGACTTCGTTAAGCAAATACCAGATGCGCAATAACTACTTTTGGCAGAAGAATAATATGCCGATTTAATGATTAAATTTAATCAGACACCAACTTTCTCTCTAAATAACAAGCCCATTCGAAATGTTGATAAATTCTGCTATTTAGGCCGCATTATAGCACTATATAGCGGCACAACAACAACATATATTTATTGGTATTTTTATAGGGCCTTAGGTTAGGTTAGGATAGCAGGCTGCTGGCATGGAAAAGTAGAAAATTAGAGTCCAGCTCACTTGGGTTCAATATAATGATCCCTTTTTGCTACCTGTAAGTTGCGGTGGCTGCCGGTGTTTTTGCAGATGCTTCAGGGTTGGAGCCGTCGTGAGCGGCCAAGTGAGCCTTCGCCCATGCAATCGAGGACTTCTCCTGGCTTGTTAAATCCTTAGACGGCTTATTGCTCAACTCCTCAATATAGCGTCGAGCAGCCCGTCATTTACTGGTGGCTTTGCGCGTCAGGAATTTACGATCACGCGAACTCTGTGGTTTAGATCTAGATGCAGTACGCACTGTCGGCTTTTCGCTTACTGGCGCATGTTTCTCGAGCTCATTTGGAATTATAGGTGCAATTGGCACGCCTGGTATTACTCCAGCTGGCGCACCTTTCATTTCTTTTTTGGATGCAGTTGGCACTACCGAGGATTTCCCGGTTGGCACACCCAAATTTATTTTGGCTGATTTCTCAGCTCTGTACTTGGACTTAAGTCCAAGCACACGCTGCGAGTTAACCTTGCCTTTCCTAACGGAATGGCAGGATTTGGTTTTTGTTTTTTATATGTTTTTTCTCAATTTTGTTCCCACGAATATGCTCGTAAGGGGTTGGAGCAGCCATGGCAATCACGTTTTAACCGACCCGTGCCCTGGCGTCGACGTGAAGCTGTTAGCGACCGGTCTTCTTTAACCAATAACTAGCCATTCAGGTTCTCGGCACTGCTACCATCCACCTTAACCTTACAAGTGGTTTAGCTTTGGTCCGCGTGCTTCATGCATAGAGAAAGCTGCACCATAAAAAAGGAGCCACAACATGAATTCTAGGCTGGATTCATGACCTCCTATAGGAGTATCATGTGACCTTCTTAGAATTCATTTGGAGTGACTACCCAACGCAATATCCTTCAAAATTGGAAGGTTGATCATGTAAGATATCATATCCCCATCACGATCACATACATGGGTGGAATGTTTCTCATGATCGGGAGTCTCCACTCATTGATACCTCTCCCATGGTGCTCTCAATCCTGGCACCTCTTTCTCAGGGTACGCCGTTATTGGTGAGATACCAGAGGTGCATTTTCACCAGCACACAGCCTGGCCATGGCAACGATCCTGCGAGTTCCTAAAAATAAATCCCGCAGATTCGTGCCAGACCCAAGTCACGACAGCGATACAAATGAACACTTGTGCAGTGTATCAGGAGGGTTGCTGGTAATGTCCCTCCCCTATCCGCTGCCTAGAGACGCCCCGACAGGAGACTACTACTCCTACAGCATAGCTAGGTGCTAAACTGGCGCTGTCGTTGTTTATAGGGCCTTATTTATAAAACTTATTAAGGCTTTGTAAAGCCTTTTCAAGAAAAATTTTTTATAAAAATTTGTTTTAAAATCACTTTTTAAAGCCTTAATATGTTTTTTAAATAAGGCTGATAATATTTAGATTTCTTCTACAAAACAAAGCATTATTTTTATTTTACTGAGTAAATATGTTCTAAGATATTGGTGGTTAGCGAAAGGTATCTTCTATTTCTTTTCATAGTCTTTGCCATTTGTTCGGTAGTGTTCAGCAAATGCCATCTCCACATCTGATTGTTTGCTACGATGTCTCTCAGCGAAAATTTCTGAATAAAGTCATGCTAATAGGGTCGATTTTAACGCCGATAAGATTCAATGTTGTATGATTACTCATAGACGCATGACCGAAAATGCTGCTGCCTCTGTAACTATGGGGGTATAAATATTAAGAAACCGGAAGTTCTTGATGTTCTTGGCATGAAATTTTAGTGTGAAGCTCGATGGACTGAACACATTTTTAAAGTTTTAAAAGAAGCTTTCAAGCGCATAGGATTTTGGAAACGGTGCAAGCAATACTTCACGCCAGCTAATCTTCTTACTATTTGTACCATTTATATCTGACCGAAAATGGAATACAACTCTCATGTTTTTGCCGTCGCTTCAAAGTCTATTTTGGAGTTGCTCGACAGCGTACAAGGGAGGTCGAAGAAGCTCATCGGTGACAGTAGGGTAGCCAACTCTATTGATTCGTTGGATCATCGACGCAATGTGGGGTGCATTTCCTTGTTCTACCGTTACTAAAATGGAATGTGTTGTAATGAAATTAGGGAACTTGTTCCTGAAACCCGAACATTTTTGCCGACAACACGTGCTTCATTCAAAACACATCCTCTTCTGGTCGATTGGTCAATAAATCTCACTACGCATTACAGAGATAATTCCTTTTTTAGACGTACTGTTCGTATGTGGAATAAACTACCTGCGAAAGTATTTACTGTCACTTTCAAAGTGGAAAAGTTTAAGTCGAATGTCCACAGACACTACTTCCTCTATCCTCCTCTCTGTAACATATTTTCCTAGTTCTAGCACAATGAATTTCATGAGTAGGAGTTGTCCCCTGAGTGCTAGTCCTACTTAAGAAAAAAAAATTCTCTCAGATCATTAAACGATTTGCATGATGCGTCGAAAATTAATAATTCCATTCTAACGTTTTATGGGAAATTTTCTTGTGAAACGTTGTTTTGGGCTTTTCAATTCGAAAATCTACATTCATTAAAAAGGAGTCCATTTGCATAAAATCTGCTTGAATTCCGCAACTTACGACGAATACTTGTAGGGGAAAATATAATTATACATATTCATAAATTGTTGTGCATATTTAAAATTGGTGGGGAAATATTAGAAACGTTTTCTTCTTATTTTTTCTTTATTCGTCATAACAACTTTTCGTTCTCCGATTTTATTTTAAAAGGGAAAAATTTCATTTACAGCAGAAGAAAATTAAAAAAAAAGTGGGAAATCTTACGCCAAACATTGGCTTGTGAGTAAGGGTTCAATCAGACGTGCCATAATCCTAACCATAGAAAACAGCTATTCGAACCAAACACTGTATTTGATTGTAGGTGACTCGCCATAACGCCTTAGCCATTGCCATAGAAACCAATTGAATTTAGGTTTGGTTATGACTATGGCAATATGGCTATGGCACGTCTAATTTAAGCTTAAGCTGATAGTGTTAAAAATAATAGAAAATATAACGGAATTAGGAACATATTTCCTTCTTGAAGGCCTTGCATAACTGCTTAAATGTAATAGTAAAATTTATATAACACAATTCCAATCCAAAAATATTCAAAATTGCTCAAGTGTGCGATTTAACCAACAAATTGTTCTTCGTTGTCTTCTCTTAATGGCAAACATGCAGAGTTGTTTTCAACTAAGCGTGAAAGCAATTTCAATAATCTCTTTTCTAGTTTTCTGTTTTGGTATTTATACATTTGTATTTGCAAACATTTTTTGTTTTATCGAAAACGCAACACAAATGCAGCTGCTTCAGGTCACAGTATCAATTTCCATATTTGTCACGAAACGGAAAAACAAAACCATTAAAAATAAAGTGATCAATTTTAGACGAAGTATGAAACCCATTTCTACATGAAAAAAAAATATATTGTTTTGCAACTGCACTTGAATTAAAGTACTGCAACAGCATTACATACAACATATGTACTTGGAAATCCACGAGATACTGAATATTTAATAGTAACTGAAGTTCAAAATTCCTATGATAGAGTATATATTTCCTTTAAAGTTTTAACAAGAGTTGCTACAAGGTGTCTCAACAAAACAAACAAAAGTTTATATTTGAAGCCGCATTCATATATCAATTGGTAATCTGATCAGTTGCTCGTTTCTGTAAGGAATGTGAGAAATTTTCGAGTCAAAAAAATTGTTATCATCCTGTGTTTCACAGTAAAAAAAAAGCTGCATATCTTCATATATTTTCTAAGTTAATTCCCGTTTTTATATGAATAACCCTGTGTCAAATAGGACAACCAATACAATTGTTTAATTGTTCTCGATGCGAGAACTTCTCACGAGTTACAGAAACGAGGCACAGGGTACTATGCATTTAAAAATACATAATGCTTCTACTACTTTCAGCATTTAGTCTTTAAATTTCAAATCTGCCAAAGAAAACCGACTTCAATGTGAAGAACTATCTGATCGAGAAAAAGGTATGGGACTAAAGTAGAAGTAAACTCTTTCAAACAAACAAAATTCTCATTGCTCCTCTCGGGATAGTAAGAGCTTTCAGTCATTCGTTATAAGAGTAGAGGATAATACTAATTCTTTAGGTTCCACTCTTTTAACGAATTACCAAATCCCTAAAAAGGAGGAGCTAATAACCCTTAATATTACCGCCCCAGAGCAATACTTTACAAAGTGATGAAAAGTATTGAAAAATTCATTCTTGTATGATATCTGTAATCCAACAGCTTTCGTAGAGGCGATTTTACGGGTAACCTACTTGCTGTCCTCTCGAAGGAATGGTGTAGTTCCACTTTGTCAAAATATATTGAGTTTGGTGTCAGTGACAACTTCTTTCGATTCTTATCGAGCTTCCTTAGGGATCACATCGTAAAAGTTGTTAAAGATTGAATATTATCAAAGAATATCAACAAGGCAAACTCAGGGGTACGATTCTATCTCCTACTCTATTTCTTGTTTTTCCAAATAACTATTTAAGTCAGACCGGCAATCTTATTTACAATTTCGTCGATCACAGCAGCATTTGGCATTTATTCTCACTCAGCAATTAGACGCAGGCTGCCGTAGGTTTAGGCAATGAGGCCAAATTTGAATGACACTTCAAATTATGATTTAATATCACTCTCGGAATGGGGTCATACGAATAGTACCGATTTTAAAGCTAATAAATCCCAATATTGTATGCTTATCACCTATATCTCTCTGAAGATGGAATACAATATAATACAACTCTCATGTTTAGGCGGGTGCTTCAGAGGCTGCTCGATCCCATGTAGGAGAGTGCAAAAAAGAGTAGGGTAACCACCTCGTTTGATTCATTGGAGCATTTGCTTGTTCTATGGCTACTATAATGGAATATATTCTCCTAAATTCGAGGAACATGTTTCCAAACCTCCCACGTTCTTACGCCCTACACTTGCTTCATTAAGAACACACCCCTTTATGGTCGATTGGCATTACAGAGATAATTCGTTTTAAGCCGTACAATTTGTATGTGGAACAGATAATATACCTGCTGGGATATTTCCTATTACTCTTACCATTCAAGTACTTGCATACAAGCTCTGTGCATGCACTATCAACAAAAATATCGCACAAATGCTCGACTGTCTTGCAACTTCCATGTTTATTTTTCGTGCGCAGTTGTCCATGACATAAAAAGTTTAATTTTAAGGGAACCAGGTATTATTGAACTTCATTCGTGTTGTTTCAATGATATTTATACAGAGAAAACAGTGCCTACTAAATACCTCATAAAATAGAACAAAATTAATAAGAAATATCTATGGTTTTTTTTTCAATAAGGAAATATTGTTAATTTCATAGAGAAAACCTTTTTGAAAAAATCAAGAAGAAATCTAGTAGTTTTTATGAGGTTATCTTATTGATTTTTTCAATAAAAAAAAGAATTGCGTCTTTATGTCTATTTATAGAAACGAAATAATAAGACACCTCATAAAATCAAGAAGATTTCCTTATTAAAAAAATCAAAAAGATGCTTTACACATAATCATATAGGAACCTACTAAAATCAAGAAGAAAACCTTATTGAAAAATTCAATAAGATAGCCTAATAAAATCAAGAAGAAAACCTTTAAAAAAAAAATTAATAAGGCAACCTAATAAAATCAATAAGAAATCCCTATAGTTTACAATTTATAAGAAAACCTAATAGAATCAAAAAGTTTTTCTCTATGGATTGTTTTTTTTTGTGCCAAAAATAACGGAAATTGAGTAAAAAAGTTGTGAATAATAAGATTTCTTCTTGATTTTATGTGGTTTTCTTGTTGATAAAATTAATAAGATTTTCCACATAGGAACAATAAGGAATCTCTATGGAAAAATCTTCGCTTCTTTCTGCTGGGATATTCCTTAGCCTAAAAATGTTTCATAGAGAAAATCTTATTGATTCTATGAGGCAGTTTTTTCTCTGTGTATGTCTAAACAATTCATTAACTGCTTGATTTATGAATATTTAAGAAAAATATATTAAATTAGCTTCTAAATGTGTTTAAAATTAGTTAAAAATTATATAACATTACACTGCAATCCATTATTTAATTAATTTGTATTAAATATTAATAGGGAGACACTGTTAACTAACTTTTCATGTACTTGCTACAAGTGAAAATAGAGTCACTGTATTGTAAAATTCCTTGGCAGTTTAGTTGGATATAGACTGCAAGTGGCGAAAGTGCAGTTGTGTTAGTCAAAGAATTTTAGTGTATTGAGTTTTTCGAACTTGCACTTGCACGTGTAAACCCTAGGTTAATGTCGAAAAGTTTAAATCAGGTCTCCATAGAGACACTACTCCCTCTCTTCTACTCCCCAAAATGTATTTTCGAGGTTCTGGCATAAAGAATTGCTGAGTGCTGGTTATATTAAAAAGAAAAAGAAAAACGTTATTCTACGATAGTTTCTGACTTGCTATACTGTGTTATAACACATATGTTATGTCTAGCTTTAATTATGGTATTTTTTATTATATTATGTCATCTTATGACATGTTACATTATGTTATGTTATTTTGTGTTATTTTATACTGTGTTGCATTATAGTTTATAACGTAGTGTTATAATGCATTTTGTTTAGCTATATTATGCTACACAGTTTGAATTATGTTTTATTTGCCATGTTATGCTATGTGGTATAGTGTTATATAATGTTGTTTATAACATTTTGCGTTTGTTTATTTTGTGTCACGTTTTGTTATGTATAATTATATTACGTAAAGTTGTATGCTAATGTTGTATTATGCTATGTTATGCTAAGTTTTCGGAGACAATGTTACAGAATCACTTCTTCAATATGAGCCAGCTAGAAGCCTTATATTAAGCTTCCAAAAAGCCATGCATTTTCTGCCTTACTAAAGTTCTTCACAGTAATAATTCTCTGAAGCAATAGTTATTGATTTGCACAACTTTCTGTGATAATTTTCTACTTTGTTAGAGACACCGCCTTATGTTAGTGCTTTTCAGAAGCATTTTTTCCGAGCTTTTGTTATCAAGTAAGCAATGCATTGTTTCCTCAGTTGTTAGTGCTTCCAAATCAGATTTTTTTTCTCTATTTATAATTTGATCAAGCTAAAATTCGTATCGCTTTTTAAGCCAAATGACATGTGATAATTATTAATAAACAAATAACACCAAAGTAAATTATAAATATTCTGACAAACACGTAGTAGAACGGAACAACTAGCTGTTTTCGAAGGCCACTACATCTTCATTATCAGCGTTCTTTTTGTTTGCTCCACTGTGTGTGATGTCAGTTGATGTAAATTTCAGCTTTCTTTACTCAGGAACTTGAATAATGAAAAATATAAATGAAATAAATGCAATTTTTGAAAATAAAATATTGTAAGAAATATTTTCTCTTTAATTTTGATTTATTTCATTTTAAGTATTTGCATAAAATAGGATAATTTTCATTATGAATTTTTTCAAAAAATTTGTTGCATGAAACCTTAAAAAAGCTTGTTAATTGCAGCGATATAAAAGAGAGTGACTTGTAAAAATAAAGTAGCATGTCTGAATCATTATTGGCAAGTTTGTTGATTTGATATGTTCCGCCAGACCCCCTATTGACAAATGAAAAAATGTTCATGCAACTAATGAATAATGCAATTGGGTTAAATAATTTTATGCTCATACATACATATTTTTGGGTTCTATTTAATCTAATGCTCAGACATTATTTCATATAGCCAATCTTCCTCGTTATTGGTTTTGAAATAAGTAAGTCAAACGTCATGAATTCAAAATCAATAAAAATAAGACTGATATAACTATCCATTTGTATGTACGTATTTACATGCAATGTATATATTTAATCTGTTAACTATTAAACAAAGTTGCAGATTTTCCATTTTACTTATGAAAGATTGCGCCGAAGACTCTTATGCTTTTATGTTTGAGTTTGTAACTGCATTAACAACCTTTACAAACGTACATAGTTCGATATGACCTAATTGGAAATTTCTTTCCATTTCCGCGGTGAAGTGATTAATTAATACGTCCTCATTCACAATATAATACAACGCATTGTATTGTATAGTTTTTCAACTATTGTACAAAAGCGGCTAAAAGGTTAAGGGAAAACAATAGAAGGACTGAGATGTTACAATGTTTTCTTTAACACGTGCCTATGTACATACCCTGCAGAGTTTTTGGTGACAATTGATCCAAACGTACTCGTCCTATAACTGGAGATAATGTGGGTGTTATCAAAAGTACGTAGTAGTGTATGGTGAAAAAAGTCATATCGTTTAAATGGTGGCATATTGACCATTTTCGTAGTGTATCGTCTTGATCTTGAACCAATTTAATTCGGACTCGGTCTAGTATTGTAGTAAACTGCACTGAACATGTTCGATGTGGTCGAACACAGGACATATCAAATAGTGTAAATATAATGTTAATTGCTCCCTTCAATGTGACTCTGGGATCAGTCCCGTAACTATACTTAGATATTAACCTAAGCTTAAATGGTATTTATACTTTTGAAATATGAGTGGCCCTGTGGTCGAGTGGGTAGTGTGCCAGCCTGTTATGCACGAGGTTGTCGGTTCGAAGCTCAAAAAATTTTCAGATTAAAAATAAAATTAAAAAAAAATGTCATTGCATTTGTAACAATAAAAAAATATATGAGCGTTAATTGTTACAGTTAAATGTCGAAATTTTATTTATAAATAATTTATATTATTATACATCGAATAGGTCCCTATGGGATAGTTCAGTGACAAGTCACAAGGTGCATACAAAGTATCAATTAACCCCATCCCAGGCCATCCCCATGTAAAAGTGACTGGTCCGCTTCATAGGATGTGTTAGAACTCGGACTGGTCCCTATCACTTGGGGACCAGTCACGTGACTAGTCTTGTGTCAGTTCCATTTCCTGCAGGGTATATTCACCGTAGTTTGGAATTTAGTTGTACATATTTATATTGTTCTAATTGCATGCATTTTTCTATCTGTTGGAAGAAATTAAAAAAAAATACAAAATGTAATAATCCAGAATGAAACAAAAGAGTGAAAATAAAAGGAGTTGTTTGTATGACTCCTTCATTGCCACAAAATCATAACTGGAAACAAAAAGTGTGCAATTTAATGTAGATATTAAAAGTATAGCAAGTGGTTGACATTGCAGTCACCCTGTAAAGGTTGAAGGGAGGATCGCCATGTGAAGGTTGAATGCGTTAAGATGCAGGATGTAAAGTTTTAAAGGATATCATCTAAATGTTAAACTAACAGGATGGAAAGGTTAGTCCTAGCGTGTAGTAGTGTGTATAGTGCATATTAGTTTTTAAAAGTTAAGACCCACCGACTATTTTTAAAATAAGTTATTTTGAATATCCCCTTTCTGAATCCAAAATATATTTCGTGAAATTATGATTTCTGAACAGAGAAAAACTGCCTCATAGAATCAAGAAGATTTTCTCTATCAAACGTTTTTAGGCTAAGGGGTATCCCAGCAGAAAGAAGCGAAGATTTTTTCATAGAGATTCCTTATTGTTTTTATGTGGCAAATCTTATTAATTTTATCAAGAAGAAAACCACATCAAATCAAGAAGAAATCTTTTTATTCACAACTTTTTTTACTCAATTTCCGTTATTTTTGGCACCAAAAAACAATCCATAGAGAAAAACTTCTTGATTCTATTAGGTTTTCACTTTTGTTGACCATCTATAATAACATAATTTTGTAATGAAAACAAAAATGTGTAATTTAAATTTAATAAAGTAAGCGTTTTGTTAATTATTACAATGAAGTGTGTTACAATGCAATTACATTATGATACAGTGTATTACAGTAAGTGAGGTACACTACAATCCCTGAAACTTACAGCACAACTCAATGCCAAATCAATCGACCATTTACAAGTTCTCTATCCCTAAACCTCTTTGCAGTTCTGCATTCCCAAAAAAGTAATATAACCCAGAAAATATGTATATTTGACAAACATTTTTGGAGTTTTTGAAGTTTTTCGATAGTGATAACGCTCGTATGAATTCCATTAAATTAAGATGAAATGTGTGACACTCGACGCAATTTTTCAAGTTCAAAACTGTATAAAAAATTTTTTTTGCGAATTTTTTCGTTACTGATATCTCTCGAATCATTTAAACGATTGAACTGAAATCTGCATTATTCGCCACAAAGTTTTTTAACTTTAATACAAAAAATGGACTGAGGAAATCCATGTGATAAAGACTTTTGAGGTTATTAAAAACAAGATTTTTTTTTCGAAAATGTTCGATAAGAATAGTAATCGATCGGCACTATGAAGTAAGCACCAATGAAATAAAACCCAAACAAATTATACAAGTCTCTAGGGAAAATTAATAAAAAAGCACCCAATATAAATGAAATAATTCTTATGAATTGAATAGGCTAATGTTCGTAACGCTTTTTAAGCCAAATTACATGTGATAATTATTAATGAACAAATAACATCAAAGTTAGTTGTAAATATTCTGACAACAACACATAGTTGAACGGAACAGCCAGCCGTTTTCGAAGGCCACTAAACCTTCCTCATCAGCGTTCTTCTGTGTTTTGGTCCACTGTGTGTGGTGTCCGTTGATGTAGATGTCTGCCTTATATACGAAACTTTATTGCAAATGGAATATGTGAATTGGTTTGATTCATTGCATTTTTCAATTTGCTCATATATATGTTAGGTCATGAAGGCTCAAAATTTACCATCTTCCATATATATTACAACAGTCTTACCATTGTCATTTTATTCCTTACTAACTATGCACATGTTTTGTTAATTTGCTTATTTTTGTTCTACTTAAGACAAACTTATAAAATAAAGCCCAATTAAAAAAGTCCAATGAAACCAAATAAAGCCCAATTAAAAATTACTTAGTTTTATCGAGCCTTATTTCATTTTCTTAATCGGACATTATTTACTTGGGCCTTATTTCATAGTGCCATATATCTCTCGAAGATAAGTTTATTTTAAACCACAGTCCAAGTTATTTCTCTAACAAGTTTTTCGAAAAAAAAATTTTTTTTTCTGTCACCAAATCATCTATTTAGCCCCAAGTCTTTAGACCAGCTACGTCCAAACACACATAAACTGATATTTGCATTTGAGGTAAACAGCTTTGAAAGCTCTTAAATTTGTTTTTGTTTCTTTGCAAAGTAATAGCAATCATTGTTGTCTGGTGTGTTGTTGTTGTGGCTGTTGTACCCCCGTCGGTGTGAAAGCACAAAAGCTCTTCTGTAAAAGTTTGCACATTGTGCATATGAATTGGACGTAGCTGCTTTAGGCTTTATTTATTTTTCTTAATAACTCTAAACGTCTAAGTCCAATCAATATTCTTCGATCATTTATTATTTACAGCCCAAAAGCTGGAGATATAGAAAAATTAGAAATATTCGCTTAAATGCATATTGGTTTTTAAAAATTAACATGTACTTCGTCAGCTCATTATTTGTTTGAACCGCCGACCACTTTTAAAATAAGTTATTTTGAATATCCCATTTCTGAATCCAAAATATATTTCGTATTATGATTTCAGCACAGAGAAAAAACTGCCTCATATGAAACGTTTTTAGGCTAAAGAAAGAAGCCAAGATTTTTTCATAGAGATGATTCCTTATTGTTTTTGTGTGGTAAATCTTATTAATTTTATCAAGTACAAAACCACATCAAATCAAGAAAAACTCTTATTATTCACAACTTCTTTTACTCCATTTCCGTTATCTTTGGCACCAAACAAACAATTCATAGAGAACAACTTCTTGATTCTATTAGGTTTTCTTATAAATTGTAAACTATATGGATTTTTTATTGATTTTATTAGGTTGCCTTCTTGATTTTTTTAAAAAGGTTTTCTTCTTGATTTTATTAGGTTGCCTTATTGATTTTTTCAATAAGGTTTACTTCTTGATTTTAGTAGGTTCCTATATGATTATGTGTAAAGCATCTTATTGATTTTTTTAATAAGGAAATCTTCTTGATTTTATGATGTGTCTAGTTATTTCGTTTCTATAAATAGACATACAGACAATTTTTTTCATGATCTTTTTAATTTTTGTATAAGAATTTATGCACAATAATTTCAATGGTTATTCAGGCTGCTTGTTAGCATATTGAGTAGAGTGCTTGTCTATCAGGTAGAAGTTTGCTGGTTCAATACTTGGTGAGTAAGTTAGTTAAGAAAATAACACAATGTGTATGTATGTATAAATAAATAGCATCTACAATATACTACATACACACATACATACATATGTATATGGTATAGAATTTAAATGAAAATACATAAGTACAGAGAATAAAGGCGCAATTATTTTTCATTTTTTTATTGAAAAAATCAATAAGGAAACCTCATAAGAACTACAAGATTTCTTCTTGATTTTTTCAAAAAGGTTTTCTCTATGAAATTAATAAGATTTCCTTATTGAAAAACAACCATAGAGATTTCTTATTAATTTTGTTCTATTTTATGAGGTATTTAGTAGGCACTGTTTTCTCTGTGTGAGATATTAAGCATTCATTTTGCTCCATTTCAACTATTTTAGAGTTAAATAAGTATTGTTTTGCTGTACATGCCACAGTTTGGCGTTGGCTCCAAATTATTCATACAAAAACGTAGAAAATAAGTTCAGCTATTGTTTTGCTTCATCGCGAACATTGCAGAAATTTGCGAGAAGTTGTAAAATCGGAAACAAGCCAAATTTATTAGAAATAGCCAAAACTGTTAAAAATAAAATTAACTAGAAAAGAATTCGAAAAAAATTCAAATGCATTGCAGAAATTACTTAAACTGCAAGGAATAACAAAACCTCAGAAAATTATATCAACCGCAAAAAAAATGTTAACATCGTAGAAATTGCAATGTCTAGGAAAGGTTTTTGTCTAATTTTGAGTTTGGCGTTAAACCGATCAACTAATTTCTATGGACAGCAAGAAAAATACATTTGAAGCATTTATTTTCTTCTCAACAAAAAGTTTATCAATATACAGCTGTAAAGTTGTATACATATGCAGCACAAGAAGCTACTAAATAGATTATGAAAAGTGGCATATACGGCACAAAACAATATTTTTCTCTGTCAATAAAGTAATATTAACTTCTAACTTTATTCATGAAAGTTCACTAAAATTTACACATTTCTTTCAAATTCTATCGGGTATACTTTGGGAAAACTTCATGTTAACCTTCCAAACCAATAATAGGCTGACGACTTGGGAATTGTTCCATTACTAGAATATGGAATGCATACTTTTTTTGTAATGCTTGCCCATTTAAATATCAATCAATTTCCTAGTGGCATCTAAAAAAAATTAAACTATTTGGTGTGCACATTTTGAGTTTGCATTACATTTACCTAAATTAAAAAAATAAAAGTTTACTTTATATCGAAGTTTTTAATGATGATGTTTTAACACACAGATATCAAGAATTGCGACATTCAATGGGAAAAGTTTTCGCATAAAAATTATTTTAGCCTTTGCTTCAACTTGTCGATAGAAGTTGCAACAACTTGTGCCCCCTTATGTCATTCAGATGTTGTCATAAAAACTTTTGAAATATTAAATAACTGTTAAGGAATTCCAATAAAATTATTAAAGTTTCAATACATTTTAAGGCAATTTTAAACTTATAATGATAATTTGAACTATTGCAGTTTAATTTTAAATTGCAATAAAATTAATTGATTCACCACAAGCTGTAAACTAAATTTTGAGAAGCAGTTTGAATGTTAGAAAAATTATTAATTTTCGTTAAACATATTATTATGTCTGTATATAATATTATTATTTATTGTTTGTATTTGAAGTTGATGAGTTTGTTTTTCGTAGATCTTTAAGATGTTTAAAGCAAAGTATACTGAATGAAACCGATGCAATGTATGTATGAAACTTTTCGTACATTTTACGAAATATTTCGTCATTTTGCACTATTGGGTAAGAATTCACATTATTTGTAAGAAAATTGTGTTAACGAGTATTTTATGAAAGAAGTAAGTACAAAGGATTTTCTCTTTTAAAATATCTAATGGATTATTTTCAGTGTCTATATTTTCGTACCACATATTATTAAAAAAATTGTATTTGAACGGATATATAACGAAGGGTCCGCCATCTAACGTTTTTTTTTCAGCTGGTGCTTATTTCGTGAATGGTAACACCTAGCTCATGTCTGATTTGACAGATAATTAGTTTTATCCTTCCGCTGAACGAATATGGTTGTGTATACGCTTGAACAACGCTGGGAAATATTGCTTACAGAAGATGCCGATTTTGCCAATATAATCATCTTTTCAGATGAAGCTCATTTTGATCTTGGCGGGTAGTAAACAAGCAAAATTGTCGCACTTGGGGCACAGAAAACCCGCACGTATACATTGAAAAGCCGACGCACCCAAAACGAGTCACTGTTTGGTGCGGATTTTGGTCCAGAGGCATAATTGGGTCATTTTTCGAAAATATTGGCAACATTTGGTTTCAACAGGACGGCGCTACGTGCCACACAGCCGAGCCTACACTCGATGTTTTGCATAGCATTTTCCAAAAAAAAGTTATCTGGCGGACCCCAGAGAAAAAAAAACAGCTTAAAATCAATAAAAACCATATTAAATTAATAAGAAACATTAACGAAAGTCTAGTCATGTTGAAATTTCTTATTTCTTATTAGGGAAAAATATTAATTTACAGTATTAATTTATTAATTTTATTTATTTTAAAGTATCTCAACATACATTTTCTATTATATTCAAAATTATTGAATTAATGTTACGCGTTCTTATTTTTAAGTTGCAGCTGTTCCCTTAGTGTATAAATGATGTTGCAATAGCTGCAACTCTAATAAGTGTCGAGAAGTATTTTCCACTTCTACACATCACAATTTGGCAACACTGGTAACTTGACATTATAAGCGACCAGCTGATCAAACTATATATTGTCTTTCCACAAATATTTTAAAAATACTGTGTTTTTTTTAATTAAATATAATTTTTGCTAAAAACCATTGAGTTATTATTGTTTAAAAATATTTTAAATTATTGTCAAGCTTTTTTTTGCAAATCAAGAATTTGTTCCCTGAATGTCAAGATTTGCAATGTTTGGGTTTGGCAAATCCAAATAATATGGATATATGTATACCTCTTTATAAAATATGAAGCAAAATGTCAACAAAACTAAAAAACACTTTTTGCAAATATATTTTGACATCCACTGTACATCATAAGGCCAATTTAATTATCCTCTGTTACCACCTCATAAGATAATTTCGTTTTAATTCATATTCCAGTAAGAGTTGCCATGCTCAAAAAATGCTTAGAGCTTTTGCACTGAGAAAAAAATACTTAGGAAAATCAACAGAACACGTTGGTCTAAGTTCTAACATAGTATAAACTAATTTTATTGCAAAAACCGGACTATTCGACATTCGAAAAATCATTTTGAAAAACCGACAACCGAATTACGAAAAAACCGGATTTTAAGACCGGTTGAAAAACGGAGTCGATCACCCTAGTTATGACGCTCGTTGAGTACATGAGTAAAATGTTCTACAAAGTTATTTGCCGTTCTATGTAAAATCATACTAGGATCTTTTCAGTGAACGTTTTATCACTCTAATTTTTCTTAGTAGAGTCCCTTGGATGCCTTTAAAAAAATAGGGAAAATATATCGGCAAAAACTTAAACTCTTATAACAGAAATTAATCAAATATGGCATTGTGTTTAAATATTAATTTTGTATTGCTTTTATTTATGATCTCTGACTTTAAGCCAAATTCAAGCTTATTCACAATTCATGTCAAAAAGTGTCAGAAATCCGGATTTCAAAGTTTAGTCACAATTTCCAGTTTTAAAACATCAATTTCTTACAGTAAAAAAAAGGCATATACTATTAGTATATTATACTATTATTAAGAACAAATTGTTTCTAAATTGATGTAAGTAAATTTTCTAACTTTTAGTAAATGTTTCTAGGTCCAAGTAAATTTTTACAAAAATCTATCGTAGTAAAAACTACTTATTATTATGAGTAAAAAATTAATAAGTCATATCCTTAAAAATAGTTCATGAAAATTCACAAAAAATTTCTTGTATTTAAGGAAATGTTTACTGACTTAAAATAAAATTTTTATTAATAACAAAAATTAAAAATTTTAAAAACCCCCCATTATATCTAAAGAAGATGTGATATCTTTTAAAGGGGTGGACCAATTTTCTTGAAACATAGTTAAGAACCATGTCGATCAAATTACTTTTCAAACAGAAAAAATTAAATCCAAATCGGTCCAGCCGTTTGGGGGTACGTGGACACGGACGGGCAAAATATTAATTTTGGGAAAAAATGCGATAAAAATATTAAATCTTAATTTAAAAAATTTACAATAAAACACAAGATGTATCTCTTTGTTTTTTAAAAAGGCATGACAATGCCAATTTTTAGGAATTCTTAAAAATTAACTTCCAGTTTATGGAAGAAATATAATATATAATCTTAATATACATATATAAAAATCAAAATCACGTTTATTTGTTAGGGGTGAACTCTGCCCTAAAAGATTTTCGCCTTCCACCCTACAAAATATTTGTAAAAGACCGGCGCGTGTTTTTATATATATTCTACCCCGGTAAATGCTACGCCCCTTTCAGAAATAGTGATTCGTCCGACAGATGGCGCAATTTTTAGTTTTTTTGTGTTTTTGCACCGTAACTCAAGAACTACTGAACCGATTTTGATCAAACTTCATATACATGCTCTATAGGGCGTAACTAGTGTTTCTGTGTAGTTTGAAGTTCGTCCGACAGATGGCGCCATATTCAGTTTTTTTGTGATTTTGCACCGTAACTCAAGAACTACTGCACCGATTTAGACCAAACTTTATATACATGCTCTATGGAGCGTGAGGAGTGTTTCTGTCTAGTTTGAAGTTCGTCCGACAGATGGCGCCATATTCAGTTTTTTTTTGTGTTTTTGCACCGCAACTGAAGAACTACTGCACCGATTTAGACCAAACTTAATATACATGCTCTATGGGGCGTGAGGAGCGTTTCTGTGTAGTTTGAAGTTCGTCCGGCAGATGGCGCAATATTTAGTTTATTCGTGGGCAAAATCCAATTTTCATATTGTACCACCAATGCCATATACAACACTAATGTTTGCTTAGGGCCAGCAACGCGGACCGGGGTCAGCTAGTATAATACAGTCAAATCCCGATAATTCGTAATCGCAAGGGACCGGCCATTTCTTACGAATTATAGGGGTTTTCGATTTAGCGGGGGTTCGATTTAACGGGGTTAAAATAAAATAAATACGAATTAACGGGGGTTTTCAATTTATTTACTAAATTTGTTGTTTTTGTAACACCGACAGAGTTTTATGCGTGCGGTTTGACATTTTTCTTTATTATTCATGTAAAAAACTGATCTTAAAAAATAAACACACACACAAGCAAAAGTAAAAACCAACCCAAAAAAATAGCATTTAACAAAAAATCATTCTTTCCATGTTTCTGTTGTTTTTATTACGAATTATAAGTGGTAGTTAGCAAAAAATTACGATTTATAAGAGGTAAAGGAGATTTTATTAAAAAAAAAATTACGAATTATCGAGGGGACCAAAATGTATGGAAATTTTACGAATTAACGAGATTTTTTCAAAGGACCGACTATTTATTACGAATTATCGGGAATTACGATTTATCGGGGTACGAATTATCGGGATTTGACTGTATAATAAAAAAAAATCGTCTGCTGAAAACGTATGAGTAATGCTGATGAATAATAATTATGTATTACTCATACGTACGTTGGCAAATCTACGGCCCTTATTATGAGCAACTTACGATCTTCGACTGTAGTCGAAAGTACTTTCGAACAAATTTTCATTAGGTATTATGACGAGTATTCGACAAGGATATTCTTATTGTCAAAGTGATTTTTGAAATTAGCAACAACTTTACCTAAAAATATTTATTAGATTTATAACTAAATTAAAAAATCTAATACTAAAAAAAAAAAATAAGGAGCATTAGCAACAAGAGCATCAGCGCTGGGTGTTACTAAAATAATATATACATTTCAAGTTTTTAATTAAGATAGTTTTTTTTTTTGGTTTGAATATCTATATATGCAAGTGATATTTGACGCAGTGAATATTTGCATAATTCGGTATCCATGGGCCATAAAAATATCCATAGCAACACAGATAGGTCGTCAAATTTAATTGTGTTTCAAAAGACGAATTTACGCAACGAATTCTTGAAGGCAAGTTCATCGAACAATGTGAAGTTCGCCGTTCGTCGCAATTGTGTTTATAGCATAATATGTTTTTTGCCAGTTGCTTGAAATATTTATTTGAAATAAACTGGGAATGAAATCGTCAAGGAAAAAAGTTTCATTCCCAGTTTATTTCAAATAAATATTGCAAGCAACATTTCATTCAGCGTGACCGTTTGACCGACTAAAGTGGCAAATTGCCACTTTTTCGTTATATCGATTCCACTTTTCCACTTTTTCGAATTCCTTGCCACTTTTTTTCCTCCTTTTTTTTAGGGTGAGTTATATAAAAATATATTAAAAATAAAAAGTTTAGTGTAGTTTTCTCATCTTTTTTAATTTTGCACCTTTTTTTTTGATAAATCCCCTATTTGGTGCCACTTTCTGAAAATGTCATCGGTCACCCTGATTTCATTACTTTTCTAGAACACAGTGATATCATCTTTGCGGAATTAAAAACGTTTTCAGTTTCATTTTGTAGTGGAATGTAGAACCAGTGCGAATATTTACAATTATGTATTTGCAACTTAGAAATAATTACAGTTAATTTGGTTTACTACAAATTCGAAATTTTCCTATTGTTTTCTTTTCTAGCTACGTACATTAAAAAAAAGTACAACCAAAGTACCAAAGTGGCATAATGGTTCTCCTTTCTGTTGTTTTTCTCACCGCAAAAGAACAAATGAAACCAAAAGCTAATGTTTCCTTCTGTTTATTTCCGTTCTATGATATAAAACGTATAGAATTTCCCTGCCGCCATTGGTTGCAGCATACTAAAACTGTTTTGTTGGCCAGCACTGCTAATTATTTTATAATAAATTAAATCTTTTAAATATAATCGATCTTTATACACATTTATAGATACTCATTTTATATTTATATCGGTGGTGTGTGTGCAGTTTGTGTGTTTCTACACATGTTATTATACAGTTTAGCAGTGCAAGACAAGAACAACTTAAATCAGGACTAAACATATTGTTAACACGTTTGTATCAAAAACAAATTTATTCGGGCATCTTCGCAAAACCTATTGTGCACTTGTTTATAAAGAGCAAACAAGAGCATCAATTCGTATGCAAAAGACGATTTATTAGCACCATATGCAAACAATAGCACTAACGTTTATTCATAGTTTTACAGTGATTAACAAATGTTATGCAACAAATGTAGAAAATATAATATATGATATATGGGCCCTTCATAAGTAAGTATTATCCTTATCATCCAATTCTACCCACAAGAAGATGGTCATCATCAACTCCCTCTCCGTTGGCAAAGATGGCCCAGCCAACGTGGTTTTCAAACAAATACGGACCGACGTTAGCCATTAGCCGTTAGCTCGACTAGCTAACTCCACACTATATAATAACTATTTCGGCATGCATCAGCAATTTTGTTTGCTGACCTCCCCATTGTTCAGAAATGTACCTTATCGCTAAAGATTATTTTTCGATAAAAATTTAGGTCACTTTCCAACTGCTGCAGAGACCATTAAGCGAAGATATGTGGTTGTCATTGATTGTTTGCCTCCAGTTCCTGGTCAGTTAAACTTTGTAAGCAAGCGGGCCAAAGGCACGACGCAAACTTTGCCAGCGATGTGAAATCGATAGTTTCAGATACCACTGCACACTTTCATGGACAGCAGCAATGTTTCCGACAGATCTTAGGAGTTGCCCAAGTGCGACTATTGGTTGATGGTTTTCTGATCTAATTGACTAAAATTTATCTAAGACCACTGCGAATAGTGCAGTCAGTAGGCATTGGCCTAGCTAGAAACTTGGGATTTTTTTGGGAGGGGCGGGGGTGGGGAAGGGGCATGACTGCTGATTTTCGTGAGTTATTTTAAAATAAATAATTACAGGCAATTTTTAATAATTCTAGGGAGGATAAGCAAGGACCAAAGTAGTCTTTCCACGCCCATGTTGCACAGTGCTTTGTCCCACAAACAAAACCAAATATGTATTAATAAAGTGGTTAGTATAGTTATTCAATATACATATTTTTGTAAAGCTAATGTCCTTCCTTATCCTTACTAATATTATAAATGTAAAAGTGAGTTCTTTTCTTCGTGACGCTTTCACGCCCAAATTGCTAAGCCGATTTTAAAAATTCTTTCGCCAATGAAAAGCTACATTACCACTGTCAAGCATAGTATATTTTTGATCTGGTGCGGAACCGGTTTTTTTTATATTTGGTACGGATTTTTTTCCGAAAAAACACATTTTGAGGCTTGTTAGGGAAATTTTCGTTTCGTGTTTGATAAACAACCAGTCTTAAGCCTGTTCTTGTGTATTTTTTTAATAGATGAACGTGATCTAAGCCGGAGAGAAATACTAGTAGTAGTAGTAGTAAATAGATATGTAAGTAGTAGAGACAATACTCTTTTTTTGTTAAGAGTGGAGGTCGGTAAAATCAAACAACTTTTGAACTGAAACTGTTGAACTGAAAAGCGACTTTTATCTGGTTTACCTGAAAAGTTGAAGTTTTTTTTATTCCACGTATTCTTGTGAAACTTAACAGTTTTGTTTACTATACGTACAAAAAACAAAAATTATTTTAAGTTAATACAAACGTATGTTTGAATATTTCACGTAAAAATGTTTGTGCCATAATAATAGATTTAATAGATTGAAAAAAATTTTTTTTTCTAAAGCTCCTAACATTGTATTTGCAATTTAAGTGTATTTTGGAGTGCTCTAATAAAATCTGAGAAGAAATTTTGCTTTTTTCTTCTGGAAATATAAAAATTACATGCAATTCTTAAGCCATATTTCCTAAGGCGGAGTATACACTATATTATTTTGTGTCATCGCAATAATGTGTCCTAGTGGCAACGTTTGTAATTTTCGATATTTTTCGTTGTGTGACATTAGGGGTAAGGGTTTGATTATGGCAGGGCAACGTGACGATTGCTTTAACTTTGTAAGGCCGCTCATTATTCCTGTTGATGTCCGTTCAAGTCTGCTCACTTTGTCATCATTGGGGGCCTTTACGTGGCAACGCCTGGTAACGACAATCAACATTCGATCATAGACGGTTAAGGTGAGAGACGGTCTGTTTCTCTAAGTATTTGAGGTTAAGCGACACATAAAAATAAATTACAATGAAAAAAAACAATGTTTTACCTATAAAAAAAGACAGTAAGGGTTTTCATGATAATGTTCAAAAGTCTCGCAAACTGTGCAATTGTGCATATCACAAATTGTATAGAAATTTATTTACACAAACCTGTTAAGTTTGCTCAATAATTTTGAATTGTAAGCTTAAGTTGTACAATTTTGCACACACACGCACTTTTTTATTTTTTTTAGAAATATATCAATATATATTTAAATTAAAAATTGCTTGAAATTTTCTTATTAACCCCCCACCAAAAAAAAAAAGATGCTATAAGTTTGTAGTGTGTGTCTGTGTATCTGTGTGTCTGTACGAGTCCACGTACAGACCAACCGGCTGGACCGATTTTGATTTAGTTTTTATTGTTTGTAAGGTGACTTGAGTGTTCTTAACTATGTTTAAAGAAAATCGGTCAAGCCGTTTAGAAGATATCACATATTTTCTGGGTAAATCTGGGGTTTTTAAAATGTTTAATTTTTGTTATTTTATTTTTATTAAATTAACCCTTTAGGAATTTAAACCCATTTATAAGTAACTTCAAGCTGGTTTTTTAATAACCACATTTAGTTGATTAAGTGACTGTTTTTCTTGTCGCCGACTTACTATTTTAACATAGCCATGTCATAGGTGGTCGTCAATTGTCCATATCTGCACGACTTTTAAGTTGACTACTAACTGCTTATTTTTCAATCACTTTGAAGTCACTTAATATTATAGGTAAATAAATATATACTTATATGTATATATATGTACATATACATTTTTATAGCATATACATATATACTATATGGGACAGTGCATAGAGAAAGGGACCTAAGGGTAAAAACATCAATTTTCACTTTTTTTTTTTGATGTGGACAACATCTGAGCATCGAATGAGACCGATCCCATGCCCCAAAAGTGTTCCCTCCCAGAGATATGCGCGTTTTATGAAATTCAAGTCGAAAAAATTTTCGTACTAACAGAGTGATATTCACGATTTAAAAGAACTATAAATTTATTATAATTCACAATTAATAATTTCAGAAAATAAGCCTGGATTCGAAAAAACGCGAGCAAAATTGATATCAAACTCATGGAAACAGCGCGCTAGGTAGAAAACAGTAAAGACCAACTACATAGAACAAGAGGTAGGGACGACCTATGCGCGTTTTCAAGGTTAACCAACACGTTTCTGACGTCATGAAATGTGTCGCTTTCAAATGAGACCAACACCAACATGATCAGTGATGGTACACCAAAGATACACGTACTTACATCTTTAAAATGGCTCTCCTGAAGAAACCCGGTTTTTACCCTTGGGTCCCTTTTTATTTTGCTCGTAACATATTGAGATATTTAAAAATAAATAAAATTAATAAATTAATACTGTAAATTAATAGTTTTCTATGTTGAAATAAGAAATTTCAACATGACTAGACTTTCGTTAATGTGTCTTATTAATTCAATATGGTTTTTATTGATTTTAAGCTTTTTTTCTCTGGGTGTATTTTTTTATAAACAATAATAAAAAATAAAACAAAAACAGAGTTGGACACACATTTGGAAACACAGATGGGTTTAATAATAGACCAAGTAAAAACAGGATATGGAACTACTTGAGATGGAAACACGGCTCGACTATTTTTTGTAAATAGTCTAATTGGGAAATTTTTGCTGAAACTACGGGATAGAGAATATATGGGAGGTAGTCATGTCTTCGCATCCAATAAAATATAATTTACAACCGCAATCAAATGTTCTGTTAATAATAATCCCTAAAATCAAAATTTTAAAATTCTGGAGATTTTTAACGTTTAGCTCTTAAGTACAAGTACAAGAAATTTGATCTTTCTACAACAACAACTCTAGTTTTTCCGATTTGATATAAGGGGACAAACCATTTTTATCGGTAGGATGAATATGGTGGCCGTGAAATGAGCGAAGCGCATTAGACGTTGCGCGAACAGACAACTTATTTTTATAAAACGTTTATATCATTTGCTCGTGATGTTAAACGCTATCCATGGTGATTTGGTAAAACAGACTGATTAAATGACGGCCAATTCGACAAATGCAACTTCATTCAATGTGACCGATAATTATTGGGAATATTTGGAAGTCCTTATTGGAAGACTAATTGTTTAACATTTTATACAATTTCTCCCGTGTCGTTGGAAGTATAAATTAGCTTATTTGACGCAGTGAAGTCTACTTATGTGTTCGACTGTAACTTCATGCACACGAGCAAATGCATGGTATCCCTGCTTCATTCCAGCATTGGCATAACTCAAAAAACTTAGCTTTGCAGAAAGTAAATACAAATTTTTCAATTTAAATACAATTCAATGAAGATATAAAAGAATTTTCCTCTCTCAACAGGTGAATGTACTAGACACATGCTGGAAGTTTTAGCGCAAGATTAAATATGATACAACGAATTTTACTGCATTATTAACTCCAAAAACGCATGTTTTGAGATATCACTATGTTGTTATAAAGGGGCGGAATGCATGTAGGTCCATATGCACATATATATACAAACATACATACGTCTTATTAATGCATTTTATTAGTTCAGAATGGCACTATTTCGTACAAATATTTGAACTTTCAAACAACTTTTGCTCCATTCATAGATAACAAACAATGGACAAACTTTAAGTTTTTAAATAACAAACTTTGTTCCAAATTGCTAAAGTAAAATGTAGGAATGCTTTTATCTATATATATTCTTATATAGAACTTCTATCCTTAATATAGAAAGGCCCTAACTAATTTTTTTTTTTTTTTGAAAAAATGCGCTTTTAAACAAATAATGACTTAGAACCTTTTTATATTAAGGTAACGATATATATGTAAACATTTGTAGAGGTATACATGCATACATATGTGCAAGGCAAGGTAATAAAATCTTGCTTGTATATATTTTTTAACACTTATTGTTATGGCGTCAATAAAAATGTAATGGCCATATTTACAAGTTTCATTATACAGCACACAGCACATTTGCACTAAAAGGAAACACATAAATAGGGATACGAGTGCACTAAAAATATAAATTTTTTGCTTTTCTTTACTTTATAGAAATTTTTTATATATAAATATAACAAAAATTATTAAAAAGGATGTTTTTTTTTGAGTGTCACAACTTTAAGTTGGCATCACTGCTTTATTTGAGCACCCATGTAACAGCTGATAATTGCTTTTTGCTTAGTTTGCTTTGAAATTTTATTATGAATCGACTTGAAATTTATAATCAAAATAACGATTCTATTCGTCAAAATCATGGTGCACTTCCTTCATTTCCCGATGAAGCCCATTTCTGGTTGAATGGATAAGTAAATAAGTGTCGCATTTGGAGTGAGGCTAATCCACTAACTTTTGTCAAAACACCATTACATCCACAGAAAATTATTGTTTGGTGTGCTTTATGTGCTGGCGGAGTCATTAGCCCATATGTCTTCAAAATCGATGATGGTCAGAATGTTGCTGTCAATGGTGAACGTTATAGGAACATGATAAGAGATTTTTTCGCACCTCAATTACGTGGAATTAATCTTACTGATATGCGGTTCCAACAGCACGGAGCCACATGCCAGCCACCAGGCGCCACAATTTACCTACTCAAAGAAACTTTTGATGACAAAATTATTTCATTATTATTTCCAATTAATTGACCACCAAGATCGTGTCATTTAACCCCATTGGATTATTTTCTTTGGGGTTATGTTAATTCACTTGCCTTTGTTGATAAACCACAAACGTTCAATTGTTGAAATAATCATCATTCGAAGAGTCATCGGCGAAATACGGCCGCAAGTGTAGCGAAAAGTTTTTGAAAATTGGTGTTCCAGATTGCACCTTCTACGCGCCAGCCGTGGCGACCACATGGCAGAAATCATATTTAAACATTAATTTCATAAAATTTTCTCTCCAATAAAGCCCATTTCAGTGATATTAAAAATATATTTCCTTGTTTTATTATGATTTAAACTTGTGTCACTCTATAAAAAAAACACCCTTTATAACTAGTGTAATTTGTCTGTTTTCGTTCAAATGAAACATAGCAAAATAATTATAATAATCATTAAATATTTTTACATGCACATATACATATGTATACATATGTATATATATAGACATACACATATACACATATGTGAATATATATATGTTCAAGACAAACAATGCATTTCTTCAGTTTCTCGGTAGGTGTTCTCCTTGGTTCTGTTTCTGTTGGTCTTTTCAGTTATAAACTAGTGAAGTTTTTAGGAAAAAAAACTGTGTACGGTTGTTGTCGTTAAAATGTCATTTATTTCCAGTTTCTCCTTTTCCACTCTAGGGAATGTATTATCTTCATTCTAGATTTTCAACAAAATCCTATTTTTCTTTCATTTGTGCTCTTCTTTCTCTACATTTTTAGTACACTTCTAAGAAAGTTGGGACCTTCTGCTTTTCACCATGTCCACAGAGAAAAAACTGCCTCATAAAATCAAGAAGATTTTCTCTTTGAAACGTTTTTAGGCTAAGCGGTATCCCAGCAGAAAGAAGCGAAGATTTTTTCATAGAGATTCCTTATTGTTTTTATGTGGTTAATCTTATTAATTTTATCAAGAAGAAAACCACATAAAACAAAGAAGAAATCTTATTATTCACAACTTTTTTTACTCAATTTCCGTTATTTTTGGCACAAAAAAAAACAATCCATAGAGAAAAACTTCTTGATTCTATTAGCTTTTCTTATAAATTGTAAACTATAGGGATTTCTTATTGATTTTATTAGATTGCCTTATTGATTTTTTTTAAAAGGTTTTCTTCTTGATTTTATTAGGCTATCTTATTATTTTTTTCAATAAGGTTTTCTTCCTGATTTTAGTAGGTGCCTATATGATTATGTGTAAAGCATCTTATTGATTTTTTTAATAAGGAAATCCTCTTGATTTTATGAGGTGTCTTGTTACTTCGTTTCTATAAATAGACATACAGATAATTTTTTCATGATCTTTTTCATTTTTATATAAGAATGTTTGCACAATAATTTCAATGGTTACATATGTAAGTTAACACATATGGTGAATACCATAATTATGTTCTTAGTTAACACATACCCATACAGTTTACACAAAGTCAATAACCCAAATATATTCTGCACACTAAACAACAAATTAACAAAACACATTCCACACGCTTAACAACAAACACAACAATTTCCTCAAACCCAATTTAAGCACAAACAAAAGAATTAAATTACAACCTAGTTTAAGTTATTGAATAAGCATATTCTTATTTTTTATTAATATTAAATATTCAGCAAGTTCTCACACAATTTATTAATTTTAAATAATAAGCAAAATTGTATTTAGTTTAAGAAATATTATTATAAAATGATTTTGATTTGGTAAATAAAATTAGTTCTGATCTGAAGTGCAACCAAACTCGTTTACTGGCGCCCGAGCGGAGTACATAATTATACCCGGATATATTAAAAGTGTCTTAGTGCTAACAAAATAATATTGTGTAATCAACAGTTACAAAAAAAAACGAAAGACAAAAATAAGTAAAGGAATACAATTTTGATATTAACATTTGATAAATTTTGTGCTAAAAACAAGTAAAGGAAAAAACCGTTTAAAAGGAAAAAACGTTCCAAGAAAATACAAACGGATTAATTAAGAAAAAGTTCGAGCTACAGACACTTTTAAGAAAAAGTACCGTTTTAAACCCAATAAAAAATAAGCGGGAACAAAATCTAAATAAAAAAAGCTAAAAAGAACTCAACAAGCTAAACTACCGTTTTAAACCAAAAAAAAAAATATAAGCGGGAACAAAAGCTAAATCAAAAAAGCTAAAAAGAACTCAACAAGCTAAACTACCGTTTTACACCCAAAAAATAAGCGGGAACAAAAGCAAAAACAACAACAAACAACGAGCGAACCACCGTTTTAAAACCAAGAAAGATAAGCGGAAGGAACAACCAAAAAGCCATATCAGACAGACTCAACATATCAGTTACTAGTGACGTCAGCCGTACCCTAGTAGATCTTCAAATTCAAACAGGATAAATACGGACCGTACAAGCAGCATGCTGATCTTTTTAATGTAATTATAACCCTTTAAAATTTATTAAAAATATATTATATTCTTGTGAAACTAAAACATTATTTTGATGTTTTAAGACTTACTAATTATTTAAGTTAAATCGTACTGAATTGAATTTAGCAAACAATCAACCTTGCTTTAAAAGTTATTTAAAACAAAACATTTTTTTTTTTAAATTCACGATTGTTCTTGAACTGTGAAAATTATTTTATTGCGACATTTTTATTTTTGCATAAAAATATATTGTAAACTTGCAACATAAAATTTTTGTTTGGGAAAAAGAATCACATACACACACACATAATGGAAAAAATTCAAGAAGCAATTACACAACTAACTGGTGCAATGAACGCACAAATAGAGCAGGTCAAACAGTTAAATAGTAGGATGGTTGGCTGGGAAAGAAAGATAACAGACTTGGAAACTAAGATAAATAGTCCTACCCCTGAAGAATCAAATCTTGCCCTACCCAAAACCGCTAAAGACTTAGATGATATACGTAGGCTCCCAGACTGCGTAAGAGACCTACAAATTTTCGAGGGTAACCCTGTTCAATATATTTCCTGGGTCTATAGCGTAGAATCTATCCTAAAGGATTACGAAATTGTAAGGGAAAAACCAATATACAGAGCAATATTGCAACATATTAGGCAGAAGGTTAGGGGACCAGCTGACACAGCTCTCATTTCTTACAACATATTTGACGAGAGCTGGGACAAGATTAAAAATTGTTTGTCTCTGCACTATGCAGACAAAAGGGACCTTCAAACATTAGAATATGAGCTCAGTATTATGCGTCAAAAAAATTGCACTATAGACGAATTTTATGCTAGGGTAAACCACCAACTCTCGCTCATTATAAACAAATTAAAAACCGATAATTACACAATAGAAACCATAGAAGCCTTAATATCTTGCTACAGGAACAGGGCCTTAGATGTTTTCGTACGAGGTATAAACGGGGATATTTCTCGAATGTTAATTATTCAAAAACCTAGAACCTTGCCTGAAGCTTACACTTCTTGTCTGGAATTTCAAAACCTAAATTTTAGGAATAACTCTATTCACCCACGAAATTTTAATAGCGTCACCACGCCAATCAATCAAATGTCTAGAAACACAAATTTCAGTAAGCCACAAGCACCTCAAAGACCACTAAATGTTCATGAGAAAGTACGAATCTACAACACGCCTATGCAGCCTCATTTACAAAACATACCACCTCCTAGACCTACCCAACCGAAACCACCAGTACCGATGGAAATAGACCCTTCAATAAGGTCTCGACAAATAAATTATATGAATAGACCCGATAAATCGCCATTGCCATATTTTAGTAATAATTCATCAAATATACCGCGGAAACAGCAGCGAGTTTTCAATACTGAAACCGTAGACAGCCAAGAACAATACCCTCCATGTGAAGAAAACCAACAGGACGATGAAGACCCTTCAGAATATAACCACTATGAAGATGACACCGAATTTGGGCTAAATGAATTAAATTTTACGACGGACGCCTATCCAGCGTTCCTTACTTAGAAGTGCGTCATAAAAACGGTAAAATTCTTAAATTTTTGATTGACACAGGAGCCAACAAAAATTTTGTTTCAGAAACATTTCTACAAAATTCCAAACCTGTAAACTCTATTTTTAAAATACAGTCGGCAACAGGTCAAATTCCAATTACTCATAAAATTTATGGCACCTTTTTTAAAACACTCGGCATTAACAAAAAATTAGTTTTCTTTGTCCTTCCTGGATTAAAATCCTTCGATGGGATCATTGGTCACGATTCACTAAGGCAATTAGAGGCAGTAATAGATAGGAAAAACAACACGTTGAAGCTTTACAATGGCTCTATTATTAAACTTAAATCAAAATTTTCTAAGCAAGTCAACAATATAAACACTGTACAACATGAAGATAAAGAAATAGAGAATTTAATAAACGAACACCGCACCCTATTTGGCCCAGTATCTGATAGTGGTGTGATTGAAACAAACGTTCGTGCAGAGATCAGGACCTCAACTGAGGAACCAATCTACACAAGGTCATATCCCTATCCAAGTCATTTAAAGTCCGAGGTGGAAAGTCAAATCAACCAAATGCTAGAAAATGGAATAATTAGACCTTCCAAAAGTCCCTATAATTCACCCCTTTGGATTGTCGCAAAAAAGCCCAAACCAAATGGTGAAAAACAGTTTAGAGTTGTGATCGATTTCAAACGACTTAATGCAGTAACTATTGCTGATGCCTATCCGATACCGGATATTAACACCACGCTTTCTAGTTTGGGAAAATGTAAGTTCTTTACTACTCTAGACTTGACCTCTGGGTTTCACCAGATTAGGATGAAGGACAAGGACATAGAGAAAACGGCATTTTCTACCAATAACGGAAAGTTCGAGTTTCTAAGATTACCTTTTGGCCTTAAGAACGCCCCGTCGATATTTCAAAGAATGATAAACGACGTACTACACCCATTACTAGGAAAGGCTTGCTACGTCTATATAGACGATATTATCGTTTTTGGAAGCAACAGAAATGAGCACATCGAAAATTTAAGGAAAGTGTTCATTTTATTAGAAAAGGCAAACTTAAAGGTAAATCTCGAAAAGTCGAAATTCCTAAAGACTAGTTTGGAGTTTCTTGGACACACAGTATCTCAAGATGGCATTAAACCGGATGCAGGTAAAATAACAGCGATTCAAAATATTCCACCTCCAAAAAATCTGAAGGATTTAAAAAGTTTTTTGGGATTAGCCTCATACTACAGGCGATTCATAAAAGATTTTGCTGCCGTAGCAAAACCCTTAACAAATCTAACTCGTGGAATAAATGCTCAAATCAAGGCGAACCAGTCCAAACGTGTAAGCATTAGCTTGGATGATAATGCCATAAAATCATTTGGGAATTTAAAAGAACTACTGATGTCATCAGAAATTTTAGCATACCCTGACTTTGAGAAGGCCTTCATTTTAACTACCGACGCCTCAAACTACGCAATAGGATCTGTTCTCTCGCAAGGAGAGCTTGGAAAAGATCGACCGATTATATATTTATCCAGATCCTTGAATAAAACCGAGGAAAACTACTCCACGATAGAAAAGGAAATGTTGGCTATAGTTTGGTCTCTTGACAAACTTCGTTCTTACTTATATGGAGCTAGGGAAGTAAAAATTCTCACCGATCATCAGCCGCTTACTTTTGCATTAAGCAATGCGAACAATAACGCAAAACTCAAAAGATGGAAGGCCAGGATAGAGGAATATAATTATAAACTGATATATAAGCCAGGCAAAACAAATGTCGTTGCTGACGCTCTATCACGCTTGCCAACGGAAGTAAACACACTCTCAGCAACTGACGATTGCTCTCAACATAGCGCTGAAGAGGACGGTGCACTGCTGATACACCATTGTGAATCTCCGATAAATGTTTTCAGGAACCAAATAATATTTACTAACGGAATGAAGTCAAACTATATGGAAGTTCCTCATGACAAATTTCAACGGCATTACGTAAGACTTGAAAACCTTAACGAAAAAAAGCTTATTCAGGTTTTAAAAAACAAATTAAACCCAAACTTAATAAATGGCGTAAAAATTCCAGAGGAAAAGCTTACAATGTTGCAAAAGGTATACACAGAACACTTTTCTAAATTTAAAATCAGAATTACACAGAGATTGGTAGAGGATATAGTTGATCCGGAGGAACAACTTACTATCATTCAAAGCGAGCATAAGCGCGCACACAGAAATTTTGCCGAAAACAAGGAGCAAATTTTGGAAAAATACTATTTCCTAAAAATGGCCAAGTTAGTTAAAGACTTCACAAGGTCTTGCGAAGTTTGTAGGAAGAATAAATACGACCGGCACCCCCCAAATCCAGAATTACAACCCACTCCAATTCCTTCATACCCTACAGAAATTTTACATATCGACATATTGGAAATCAAGGGCGAAAAATTTATAACCTGCGTGGATAAATTTTCAAAATTCACAAAATTCTTTCACATAAAGAATAAATCAGTTCTACACGTAAGAGATAAAATCATTAAATTACTACATTTCTTTTCCGCGCCAAACACAATAGTAATGGACAACGAAAGCAGTTTTATAAGCCCGATAGTGTTAAATTACATAGAAGGATTAGGAATCAAGATATATTTTGCACCACCTCAAAAGAGTGAGGTAAATGGAGCTATCGAAAGAGTCCATTCAACAATTGTTGAAATGCTCAGATGTCTAAAAGAAGAATTTCCGGATTTTACACTCAAGGAACTAATAAACATAACAGTAGATAGGTACAACAACACGGTTCATTCTGTCACTAAGAAGAAACCAGCAGACATATTTTTCGGACGAACTGAAAGGATTAACTACCAAAAATTAAGCGATTTTAAAGCAATAGTAAATAATGACTTACGCAATGAAATTGCTAGGAATCAAAAAATTAAACTATATAGAGAAAACGCGAAGAGACAAAAACCTAGAACATACAGCCAAGGAGACATTGTCTTTAAGAAAAACAAACAAATAAAAGGCAAAGATAAACCTATTTTTATAAAGCAAATTGTTGGGAAGGACAATACCGTCACAATTACAACAACCGATAATAAAAAAATTCACAAGTCCCATCTAAAAAACCAATAACTCTTTTTTCAGGCTTCTGATCGACTGGACACACGCAACGGTTAACATCTACGAATATAACAGTCCACTTGTCACGATTAAACAGGGTACTGGCAAGATAAGCAATGGGAACTACAGGATAATCCACACAATCAATCTAAAGGAGTACGAGCAGGCTGTTGCAGAAATCAGACCCATAATTCACCTTCAATCTAGGAAAACTGGATCACTAGGACTACAGATGGAACACCAACTCGAGCAAATAGGAAATCTACTGGATCAACTTAGGATGAAAAACTCGTCAAAAAATAAACGCTCCATTAACTGGATAGGATCCGCGTGGAAATGGATAGCGGGAAATCCTGACGCTACTGATTGGGACAAAATTTTGGAAAAAACTAGTGATGTTGTTGAAAATAACAATAGGCAGTACTCTGTAAACCAATATTTAATTAAAACTACAAATAGCCTTTTAGACAATTACAACAAAATAGTAGCAGAGTCAAATAATGATAACACACTAAGCCGCGCGCAAATACTTTTCAACAAGCTCGGATTAATAAAGGAAGAAATAGCCCAGATAGTAATGGCAAGTCAGTTGGCGAAAAGAGGTATAGTACATTCACATTTGCTCAACAAAGGCGATATTCTGAATATCCTGTCACAAACGAATACACTTCCTTACAAAAATGAGCTCGAAGCTTTACAATTCGCAGAACCTTCAATGGTTGTAAAGGACTCACTTTTGCTATACATTATTTCTATTCCGCAAACCGAAGATACCCTTTTTAATAACGTTGTTCTACGTTCAACAATAAAAAATGAAAAGCAAATTTTTCTCAAATTTAAAAACGTACTAATTTCCCAAAAGGAAAAGTATGGCATAGTTGGGAAATGTTTGGAAATCGACGGTGTTACAATATGCAAACAAAATCAAATAGAAAAATTAGGTAATGACAGCTGTATTGTGAGGATACTCGAGGGCGAAACAGCATCATGCGAATACCAGATGGCAAAACAACAGGTGGTGGAACTTGTACTAGAGGGTACGCTTTTTGTAACTAATTTTATAGGAAACTTAACTTACGGCAATAGCTCCCAAAAGCTTAATGGTACCTTTATTATAAACTTTTTTAACGAAACGGTTACCGTAAATGACGTCGGCTATTCGAATTGGCAGGCAACATCTTTTCAAATACTCCCACCAATAATGAGAAATAATGTGACTGAAAACGAAGTCAGGTTAGACCTGCAATATCTCCATCACCTTCATCTAGGCAATATTAAACACATAAAAGACATTTCTCATAAGGGCCTAATTTTTATAAGCTCTAACTTCTTAATGGTTTTCATAGGGTTTTCCATAATAATTTCATTTCAACTTTATTCAAAATACAAAAATAACAGAGGAGTTCTACAAATCCCACCTATGACAAATTTTCCCGAGATAAAAATAAATTATCCATAAATTCTAAAGATTAGCGGGACGTTAATACTTAAAAAGGGGGGAGTTAACACATATGGTGAATACCATAATTATGTTCTTAGTTAACACATACCCATACAGTTTACACAAAGTCAATAACCCAAATATATTCTGCACACTAAACAACAAATTAACAAAACACATTCCACACGCTTAACAACAAACACAACAATTTCCTCAAACCCAATTTAAGCACAAACAAAAGAATTAAATTACAACCTAGTTTAAGTTATTGAATAAGCATATTCTTATTTTTTATTAATATTAAATATTCAGCAAGTTCTCACACAATTTATTAATTTTAAATAATAAGCAAAATTGTATTTAGTTTAAGAAATATTATTATAAAATGATTTTGATTTGGTAAATAAAATTAGTTCTGATCTGAAGTGCAACCAAACTCGTTTACTTGTATATGGTATAGAATTTAAATGAAAATACATAAGCACAGAGAATAAAGACACAATTTATTTTTTATTTTTTATTAGGCCACCTAGTAAAAACAAGAATAAAACCTGATTGAAAAAATCAATAAGATAACCTAATAAAAACTAGAAGATTTCTTCTTGATTTTTTCAAAAAGGTTTTCCCTATGAAATTAATCAGGGCAATTATGAATAAAACTCCCAGGGAAATTTTTCCCAGGGAACAATTCCAACTAATGGCAAGTGAATTGCCCTGAATAAGATTTCCTTATTGAAAAAAACCATAGAGATTTCTTATTAATTTTGTTCTATTTTATTTTATTTAGTAGGCACTGTTTTCTCTGTGCTAAAGAGCGTCTCAAAAACTATCCGAACCAAAAAAAAAAGAAAAATATTTTTTTGAGTCATAAGCCACCTTTGCATAGACCGGGTCACATACATATATGTATATATGTATTTGAATATATATTTCTTTTTATGTTTGTTACTTATGAACTCTGCTATTTGTTAAAAATTTTTTTATGTTTAAGTGGCTGTTAGGACCTGCTGTCAAGGCAGTGGGTGAGTACACCCCAAAGGAAATGTAATTTCGAAATCTTGCAAACAGTTTGGAAGTTTTGCGTCCTAGGCTCGGAAAATTTTTTTGTTATTATATATTTATTTTTTTATTACAAACATAAATAATTAGAGCCTCAGCGCCAGAATTGGCATTAAAGAGGTTTACATAATACTATTTTTTTTATAAACTTCTACTGAATTTGTTTTAGCAATTTTTTGTATATGTTAAGTTCCGTTCAAAACTAGTATAATATATTATATACTGCTACCCAATCGCTTATCAGGAAACTTTATACAAATTAATTTTGGGTTCTTGTCTCAATACAATCTCGCACATACAAAAGTGGTCTGTGCCACGTGTATAAAATTTAACATGCACTTCTACGCAACCGATTCGGCCAAACCCTAACACACATCGTAGGCGCTTAAAATTACTAAATTTCTTGTTCTAAAATTAATACGGACATTTCCATGACATAGAACGTGACCCAAGTATACACTTAAAGCGAAAAAGTCAATATAAAACCGATTTTTATTTTGACAGTAAGCATAACTTAAAGCTCTTAGTTCAACATATAGCTGGTACTTGATTTTGAGCAATTTTCCGTTTAGGAGGTAACAACTAAAAATCAAGGCAGTCGCACGTGACAAAAACAGAATTAATATGGTGATTTTAGCGAAACTTGAAGTAAAATTTCAATGTTACTTATTTACTAATACTCAACACCCCAAATGATACTTCTTGAAAATAATTATTGTGCTTAATACGAAATTTATGTATTATTAATTACTATCACTAAGTTTATGTCCGATACTGGTCGGGCCTAATAATTATATTTAGATTTAAGATTTGAATACTTATTGTTAGTGCATATTTGAAGATACAATAAATAAATATATGTGTGTATAAAAAAAACTTATTTACGAATGTTATGCAGTAATGTCTCTTTAAAATCGTTTTTATTTTACAAAAAATAATTTGTATATTTTGAAATTCTATTTTAATCAAAGTTGCAAGAGACATGTCTTGCGTGACATTTTTCCATGATGATATTTACATATGCATACATATATATTGTTTCTGTTGCACTCTTTATGAAATTATAAATAAACAAGCTTAATAAAAATCTTTTCAGATTAACATAAGTATTCAATGTTTTAATATTAATATAATATAATAACATATATATACATAATAGCCCCCATATATAATAGCCCACTTCACAATCTTGTGCAAATGGTCTTGCATCGTTGCATGTGCAAAATGGTATAGTATACACCACTAAAAATATTGTAAAAGAATAATATTGCTGATTGCTTTACTTATGCTAAGGCTATGGAAAATCGTAGCTCATAATATGGCAGAAGTCAACAGGGAAGTTGCATAGTAAATAAATAATTCGCTGATAAATATCTGGTTAATCGAAAAAAAAATTTATTTTATTAAACGTTTTCAAGAGACTGTTTTAATATTTTTTCATTTATTTTCTCAATTTCACTAATATTATATAAATGTCAAACGCAATACAGAAAATTCTAATATAAACCCAGTAAAAAAAGACACTCCAAAAAAGTCATGAAAATGTAGAGTTTGCGATCTGGAAGTAGTGCAAATTTCGATCCGATCTAATGATTTTTACATAGGGTTGTCATTGCAAGAAGTTCTCTTTTTCGATGCCTGGTCACCGAATTGGAAGCGATTTTAAGAAAAATTTCCTTTTTTGTGTTCTATGATAATATTTTCATCTAGGAAAAATGGTTAATAGTTACTTATTTTAACAATTAGTTTCTTTTTATGGGAATTTAAACGTGAAACAGTATTTTCATGTAAATTTAAGCAAATAAGTTCAAAATCTTAGACCAAAATTAGTTCATAAGTTTCTTCAAAAAAATCCATTTTTTAAAAATTCTGGTGAGTAATTTCTAAAACTATTGAGGAATTGCAAGGTTATGTATAACTAAAATAAACTTCTACTTGGTTTTCTGCTAACTATCGGCAAATTAAAAATATCGATTTTTTGGAAGCAATGAAAATGTACTTCCTTTAGAATGACTTCCAATTTTTTTTACTGGGAATTAACACTGAGTTTGACGTTTCATGTACGCAATAACCCTACGTCTACACCTGATATATTTTTATCAGGACAAATATTAAATTCCATATAGAAAAAAGAGCTAAAATAAAAAAAAATATTTTTCAATTTAAAGTTGGACTTTTGTTATGATAAAAATATATCAGGTGGAGACGTGGGGTAATTGTCAACGAGAAACTGTTAACAATTATTGCAGGTTCTGAAAATGAGCTGTCTCCACTAGAAAAATATCAATATTTTGACATTTGCTGCAATATATGTTAATGAATGTATTGCCAGTCGTAACGGGGGTAAAGGTAAGGGTTACATATTTGTTTATGCCCACTCAGCATAACAATAGGTTGTTAACTTACAAAACTAACATACAAATATACGAGATACGAGTACATAACAAAAATTTTTGCTTTTCTCATATATAATTTATTGAAAAGTTTTAAAATGTGCAAAACCCTTTTATCAATTGTTTTGCTTTTTATTTAATGGATTAAACACAACAATTTTCCGTTTTTCTCGTGTTATAAAATTTTATGATTATGTTATTACAGCAAAATTATAATTTTCGTCGTATTTGTTGTTGTGCACTTTATACTTTATATTAGTAGTATTTGTGTCATTCTAACACATACGATTGAATTCTCTAAGAAAATATACAATAACTAGTATTGGGGCCTATGAATATCGTTTTTATTTTATTTGATTATTGTCCTTAGAACGTGAGTAGCATATTTATTGAATTAGCTAATACTTATATAAATATACATACATACATACATATATGTATGTATATGCTTTCATATGTACATAAATATTTAAGTATGTTTGTATGCATGTTTTTTTAAGCCATACGAGCTAAAGCTAGGAAATATTCAAAAGATATTGGCAGCCCGAGCTGGCCAATATGCACGATTCACAGCAAGACTTACTTTTTTGCGCCTACGTGCTAAAACCTACCCTCGTTCGCCCCTCTTGCAACCATTTCCCCCCGGTACCGTTATCAAATGTTACTTTGGGGGGTGGTTATTCAGCAAATGCTGCTTGGTAATAGATTGTATCCCTCTTTTCCTGATTTTTATTTAAAATATACTGATTCTTCTACGAATCTCCTCTAACCTGCGTAGTTCTAGTAGAACTAGCTTTACAAAATTATTCAGACTAGTCCAGTTATACAAGGATTCTAGCATAATCGGAACTATGTTCTCCGCTCTAATACTACGCCCTATACTAGCCTCAAAAACTACATGCTCGAGATCCTCTACAACGTTTCCGCTACAATTCGTGTAAAACGGAACGTTGTCGTGTCCGAAGCGGTATAAGTACGACCATGTACATAAACATTTATGTATATATCCCGGTAATATTAAAAAGTCCCTCCAATTCTTTTATTAGATAGAGTTTAAGCCGCATGGCCACGCATCAAACTAGCTCCTCTAATTTGTGAATGTGTTGGTAAAATTCGGTTTTGTTTACCCACTTGACATGAGATTCGATAACAACGAATGCTCACTAAAGCGAAGAAATTTCAAAGCAAAATTATCCGATATTCGTTCGCAAATCTAAAATAAATCGAATGTTCGCTAAAGCTTCGAACTTCGAACTTCTATCGATAGTTTTTCGAAAGTTTGACTGTAGCCGAGTGGATGTGTGTCCGCCTGTATTGTAGAGGTACCAAGTTCGAGGCATGACAGCACTGTAAGTTCAAAAATATAATAAGAACACACAAAATGGAAAAAAATTTGCCACGATAGCCTAGTGGATGTGTGCTAGTCTGTTATAATGGAGGTACCAGGTTCAAATTAATTAATTAAAAATTAATAATAAATAAAATAAAATAAAATAAAATAAGTAAGTTAAAATAAAAAAAATTAATAAATAAAATTACATACATTCTTATGAATAGAATAGGCTACTGTTCGTAACGCTTTTTAAGCCAAATTACATCTGATAATTATTAATGAACAAATAACATCAAAGTTAGTTGTAAATATTCTGACAACACATAGTTGAACGGAATATCCAGTCGTTTTCGAAGGCCACTAAACCTTCCTCATCAGCGTTCTTCTGTGTTTTGGTCCACTGTGTGTGGTGTCAGTTGATGTAGATGTCTGCCTTATATACGAAACTTTATTGCAAATGGAATATGTGAATTGGTTTGATTCATTGCATTTTTCAATTTGCTCATATATATGTTAGGTAATGAAGGCTCAAAATTTACCATCTTCCATATATATTACAACAGTCTTACCACTGTCGTTTGTTCCTTACTAACTATGCACATGAAAAATGCAAGTCATCGATCAAGTCACCTTTCAAACAGAGGAAACTAAATTAAAATCGTCCAGCCGTTTTGGGCTGTACGTGGACACGGACAGACACACAGATACACAGACACACAGACACACACTACAAACTTATAACAACCCTTTTTTGGTCGGGGGTTAAAAAAAAATAAAAGTTGAAGGGTATTCTGTCAGTTAGTGTCATTTTGACTACGTAATTTGATAACTTGCTGTATCTTGGAAACAGTAATAGGCAAACTCTTGAAATTTTCAAAAACGCTAAACCTAAAAAGTCGCCAAAGCCCGAAAAAACGCCAAACTAGAAAAAATCTCTAAAATTTAAATAAAGCGCCAAAAACAGAAAAATTGCCAAAATGAAAAAAAACCTGAAAAAAAATCGCCAAAACGAAGAAAAAAGTTGCAAAACTAAAAAAATCGCTAAAACTAAAGAAAATCGCAAAAACCAAAAAAACGTCAAAAACGCAAAAAAATATCCAAAAATAAAAAAACGCCACAACTGAAAAAATAAGTGTGGTGTCTTAGGATACATGGTTACAGCTATGCTGCTTAGCCATATAAAGCAAACTTAGTGTGTTAAATAACAATGCAATAAAATTATATTATATGATGATATAAAATTCGCCGCAAATTTTTTTAAACGTTTCCATTTATTTAACATTATTTTCTTTTCTAGCGGCGCACGATTAAATAAATATATTGTTTGTGGCCGGCGGAGGCTGTTTGACGGCTTACAGGCCATCGGTTGTGTTCTCTCGTTTCTGCTCATGTGAAAAAACAATACAAAAACAAATTGAGCAATCTTTCTAATTGTTTCTGTTTATGTTTCACTCACTTCAAAGAACTATACAAAACAAAATCACACAAATTGTTTCGTTTATTTTCGTATTCTAGTTGTAAGTACAAGGAAATCTTAATAAAAATAAATTTATAACTGTAATGGTATCGATTATTTTTGTTACGAAAATCACGTCCTAACTCCTGTGTCGTGAAATAAATAGCATGGCTATAAAAAAAACATCAAGAGTGAAAAACGCCAAAAACCGAAAAAATCTTAAAAACGAAGATAAGTGCAAAAAATATTTATATATTATAAGGGCTAAAGTTAGTATAGTATTACATAAATATCTACTATCCGTAGGGAACCCTTTATGTGCGAGCCAAAGTCGCACTATACTGACTGACATCCGGCAGCATTAAAGTGATTCCCTCTCTCTCACATATTTTCTTTAAAGGTAATTTTCAATATTCTTATTTTTATTTGTTTTATAGATCTTATTAATAACTGTTTAATGAAATTGAGCAAAAGAAATACGATTTATTAAATTGAACTTATAATTGCTATATTACGAAAATAATTACATCTGATGTCATGGAAAAAGTTTTAATTATTTTACCCAAATATTTACTAATTAATTACTTATTATTCACTACATAACTGGCATAATTGCTTGACGTATAAAATTGTAGTAACTACGTGTAAAATTGTATGTATGGATATGTATACGAATATGTATGCAGGTATATACACACACGCACATACATACATATGTATGTGTATACTTATGTGTGCATAACTTAATGATGCCCCAGTTGGCCATGTCTTTCAGATATCTTGCAAGATGGATGCACGAAAATGTCAAAGAGTGGACGACCTATACCTATTGGCGACATCTAAAACATATTATTGAGGAAATTTTCCAAGAAATGGCCCCTAATTCTATTCCTGTTCCTGTAGAACTGACAATTTCTGTAATATTTTCATTAATGAAACTATACACACGTTTACATTGAACGTTGCAAGACTAGTTTACGGACCATGTTCACCAACTAGTTTGATGCATGACCAGTTGAGTAGTTTTTCTTTTACCGAGTGGTTGAGTACGGTTTCTGTTATATTGTCTTAAAAGCAACTGTAATCGTTGATAAAAGTATCCTCTGCGATAAGTTGGCCAACTGGGACATTAAAGTATGTATGTATGTATATGAGACTTATTGTCATATTCATATACATACATATGAATATTTATATTTATGTATACAGTTGGTATTCACATTAAGGTGGTTGGGTCAAATTGTTTGGATACAGGTAAAGTTAGAAAAAGCATTATCTCATTCTCGGAGTTCTGCATTTCAAATTACATATATGCCACTCCACATACGCAGCATTAATAACATTGGATATAAAATTGAACTTGGTGGCATCACAATCATCTAATTATTTCGCATACCGTTTACATAGTGTCCAAACCAGATGATCTTATATCCTAACTCGTAATATAACGCCGGCAGAGCGGTTTTTTTTTTGCGAAAATATAAAATTGGAACAATCAATTTACTGGATTACTAAAAAATATTTACTGACACTAAATTTTATTTCAAAAAACACGTTTGTTTAAAAAATTTTTTTCGGAATAATTATTTCTGTGTATAGAACGAGTTATATGGACTCACAGCTCTGCCGTTAGCAGAAAATTTCACAAGGAATAGGTGTTAATTTGAGAAATGATTTTTTTTTTTAGCTTATTTCATATATTTACGAATGAAGTGAGCCCCCTAATGTAAAAACGTCTTCAAATAAATAATGGAAGTGCAAAACACAAAAACATGTATACTCGTACATATTTGGACACATACCATAATTTATTGACTTTTACACGCAGAAAAACGGTGCAACTCGAGCTGTGATATCAGAACGTTAAGAAAACCTATATACTGTGATATTTAAAATATTTGATTATTTTTGCAATTATTTTGAAATTATGTGTTTTATGTTGTATATTGTCATGTCGCGTAAAATAACATTATTAAAATTTAAATGCAAATTTTATTAGAAGATAGTACACACAGAAAAAAAATACCAATGTAAAATCAACATGCAAAAAGTTTGATTCAAATTCATTCAAATCACATTAAATTTACAAGAAATAATATTTTGTTTGAGTGTGTTAGTGTTTATTTGCTTTGTTCATAGCTGCAATACACTTTTGTGCTTTGTTTTGTAGTGTGTTGTTTTTGTATTGTTGTTGTTTTTTGATGTTTGTAAACAGCCGACAAACTGCTGCTGGCTGGTAGGCAGTGTACCAGTCTTGCAGTCGGAATATCGCAGGTTCGAATCCTGGAGCCAAGTGTCAAAGTATTTTGTATTTTTTGTTTTTACTAAAACTTTTCAAGTGAAAGCATTTTGTTTTTTTTAATATTAAACTTCAAATAAATTGCATGTTAAATGATCAATTATATAATGTTAAATTAAAATTTAATTCAAGATGATACATATAAGTGTGTATCTTAAGAATATTTAAAGTTGTTGTTGGCTGCAGGGGTAAGCATGTTGACTACCACGCGATGAGTTCCGAGTTTAAATCTTGTTCGGGTAAGCCAATTTATATACAAAAATTTTTCTGATGTGGATGTCAACCACACTTAAGTTAAATAATTAATAAAAATACAATTACTACATTAAATTAAATTCATGTTGTTCTAACTAGAAATAACTTTGATTCAACATGATTCCTCATTTTGATTTTAACAGTACGTAAATGTTAAATCAACGTGAAATAAATATTTCAATAAAAATAGTATCCCTGAAGATGTTGGAAAATCCCAAGGAACCGCCAGATATGAATAAATTAAATAAAATTGTCTTTTGTTGGCATTCAAATCAATTTTAATGATCTTGAAAGCCTGAATACAGTAATTCTATAAAAACGCATTATACTTTAAATAAAAAGGTCGATTTATTATTTATATATCTGTGGCAAAAAGGAAAAAGTGTTTAAGTCCAGATAAGCTAATTTTGAGCTAATGGTGCCTCTGTAATCTGCATAGTCGAAAGTACCCCTGGTCAAAATCTTAATTAATTTGTCTGATTTTTCAGGAAGTTATAGCAAAATTACTTGCGACTTATCTTTTTTAGACTTCTAATCTCATTTGGAATAATAGCTTAATTAAGGTTATACTTTGGTATATTTCAACTTAAATGTATTATTTACAGTGTGTAGAACGATGTTTGCTTAAAAAAATAAAGGTTCAAAGAGAATTTCCCAATTTAACTGTAAAAGAAATAAATTTCTGAAAATCGACTTGAACGCTTAAAAGTGCTCTGCTGTAAAACAGTAAAATATGACTTAAGCACTTTTTCCTTATTGCCACAGATATACATATGTATATGGAAGAAGAATGATATTTTTGGTAATCTTTTAATTCGGATGCAACATTTTAAAATTATTTTGAGATAGCACATTACAAAAATAAACGATCTGACCAGGAAAAATATTAATAATAATTAATAAATTAATAATTAAAAGCTTGAATTGAATTTTTTTAAGTGAGTCTTATTGTGGTTTGGAAAAATAAGCCATTTGGAAGTATAGTATCCTAGATATGAGATTTTAGATTAAAAAAAACCCTTAAATAAACAAATTTGAAGCTGTCTCGAAGTCAATAATGACGCTGTTTAAAACCTAAATGGGCTGTATTATTATTGAAATATCGATCGTCATAGAAGGTGACTGGCAGATTTTTTTCTTTGTTTTGTGTATGAATCCATATGAATATTTCCCACGGTGATATCCGTGTGTAAATAAGGCCCCAATATAGAGTCCGTCATACGTTAAACTTCACCTTTTTTAACGCAACTACGGAGAAGTTTGGAACAATAAGTAATTTATTGACGGCATCATTTGAACAGCTTCAATAAGATTGTTCTCCATTTTATTCATTAAATTCACCTTTTTTATTTATTTCTTTATATATCAGAATATACAAAAAAAATGTGACAAATTACTCAACGTATACAAAAAGTTAAAAGTTACCCAATTCTTTTACTTTGCGTTGGCGGACACGTACTGAATGTAACATACTTCATAAGAGACCATGTATTTTAACTTAGCTGTCAGTTGAAAAAGGCGAAGTTTAACGTATGACGGATTCTATGTGCCCGGCCTTAAAGATGTCCTTACACTCTATAAGTGTATAGATCTTTTTTTTCATTTGAACTCAGCTAAAAGTAGAACCTCAATATTAATTAAAATTGTGCAGCGTGACCGTTTGACCGACTAAAGTGGCAAATTGCCACTTTTTCGACTGCCTTGCCACTTTTTTTCTCCCTTTTTTTAGTACTTTATATACTAATACAAACAAAAATAATGTAGTTTTCTCGTTTTTTTAATTTTGCACATTTTTTTTTCATAAATCCCCTTTTGGTGCCACTTTTTGAAAAACGTCATCGGTCACCCGGACACTCAACTCTTACAATGAAAACTTATAATTTTTGGTTTTATTGTTACAAATTCAATTATAATTTATTTTTGGGACTCGAACTGACAACCTCGTGCATGACAGCCTCGCACACTACCCACTCGACCACAGAGGCACTCATATATCAAAAGTATAAACACCTATTAAACTCAGTTCTCGTGGTACCTTCATAGCGAACAGTCGAATAGCGGAATTTTACTTACTTACCAAACAAACAAAAATTACATATACAAAAAAAAAATATTAGTAGTACATATTATTCGTAATAGGTACATACATACTGTCTTTAATAAATAAGCTTTCTGCTTTGCTAATATTTTTTACATAGTAAAAATAACAAAAACAAAAAAAACCGCAAAAAAAAACTTAAACAAGTGATATTGAGGAATACCTCAAAGTCAAACAAACAATCATAAATAACAAAAACAAAAAATACCGAAATTAAAAAAAAAAACATAAACGAATAACCCTTGAGGAATTCTTTGTATGAATTCCTCAAATACAGAAAAACTTGAAGTGAGTTCTAACGGCAGAAATGCTTATTTTACTGTGAGTTCTGAAACTCTGAATGAAAAAAATATAAAAAATAAATCTGATGAAAATCTTTTGTTAACGGCAACGCCAATTTTTCGTCAGCGATCAACTTCGCTTTGTCCAATGCCAAATAGTAATGATGCATTAACATTACAGTTGCCCAGTACTTCTTCATTTAAGTCAGTAATATCATCCCCTTCAGGCTCGTGTTTATCACTTAACAAAGTTATCACTACAGATAACAGCGGCTCGAAACTCAAGGTACAAGTTGGAATGGACAGATACATTACAATTTTAAAGCGCGGGCGAAGCCCGAATTCTTCAAAAATCTCATCTGCTCCAAAAGTGTCTAGGGATAACAGCGCAGCCTCAACTAATCGCCAAAACCGCTTTAAAATTTTTCAAGATGACAACGACAAACCCGAGGTATCCTCGAACAAAACATCCAAGCCGCCACCAATCTATTTGAGACAAAAAAATTCAAATGCCCTTATTAAAAAATTAATTTCGGTCATTGGTGAGAATAAATTTCACATTGTTCCAATAAAACGTGGCAACATCGATGAAACTAAAATCCAAATTTATGAAGAAAAAGATTTTCGCACAATGGTTTCTGAACTTGAAAAAAGTAAAACAAATTTCTACACATATCAGCTCAAGAGTGCTAAAGGTATGCAGATTGTGTTGAAGGGCATAGATTCCTATGTTGCTCCCGAAGAAGTAAAAGATGCTCTCGTCCTCCAGGGCTTTAAAGTAAAAAATGTATCGAACATAATAAATAGGGAAAAGATCCCTCAACCTCTATTTCGTGTTGAACTTGAGCCAAATGATATAAAATTGAAAAAGAGTGAGACCCATCCAATATATAATTTAAGATATCTCTTATATCGAAAAATAACCGTTGAAGAACCACACAAGCGTTCAGGACCCGTACAGTGCCATAATTGTCAAGAATATGGCCATACTAAAACTTACTGCAAATTACCTACTGTTTGTGTTGTGTGCGGTGAGTTGCACGGCATTGCTAGTTGCAACAAACCAAAAGATCAAAGTGATAAAAAATGCAGTAATTGTGGAGGTAATCACACCGCTAACTACAGAGGTTGTCGTGTGTACTCTTTGGTAAAGAAGACTATGGTGCAAAAACCTAAATTAGCTCCAGCACAATCAGCAAACGTTTACTCTGCCACTTTTCAGCAAATGAGCCAACCAGTTACTTCCCGTGTATCGTATGCAGATGCTGCTAAGGCTAGTTCTATTCCGACACAAAATGTTTCACCGCAAAATAATTCTACAAATACAAACTCAAACTTTAATTATAATCGCCTTGAAGCCACTATTGAAAATCTTGTGCAAACTATAAACAATTTTACAACAAATATGACTACCATGATGCAAGAAATGTTGCGAATGCAGAATACTCTGCTTCAAGCAATACTTAATAAGCCATGAACACGTTAACAATATGTTTCTGGAACGCAAACGGCATTCGCCAACATAAAAATGAACTTGAGCACTTCCTCACGGAAAAAAATATTGATATAATGTTAGTATCTGAGACTCATTTGACTTCGAGAAGTCTTTTTAAAATTTATGGCTACACTATATATGATACAAAGGACCCTAGAGGAAGGGCTTGCGGTGGATCAGCAATTCTAATAAAGTCAAGACTCAAGCACTATGTTCTTGATAACATTTGTGAAGAATACCTACAAGCAACAAATATTGGCATTGAAAGTTTTTGTTCAAATTTCGTTATATCATCAATTTACTCCCCTCCCAGATTTTCAATCACTGAGAATCAATATGAGGATTTCTACAAATCTCTTGGACCTTGTTTTGTAGCAGCTGGAGACTACAATGCGAAACATACGTTCTGGGGTTCGCGCCTTGTTACACCCAGAGGTCGAGCATTGTTCAACACTATTTCAAAAATGGGCTTGGATGTCATTTCGAGTGGGGAGCCCACTTATTGGCCTACTGACATACAAAAAATTCCGGATGTTATAGATTTTGGCGTCATAAAAAATATCTCTAGGGATTTAATTCAAGTTCAAGCTTCTCTTGATCTCTCGTCCGATCACTCCCCGACGATCATCACAATTTGTAGCCCATTAAGAAGTAACTTACCTGACCCATATGTGAAGAATATCAATCGTGTAAATTGGCTGCGGTTCAAAAAATATCTCAGCAGTCATTGTACGGAAAACATTACGCTTAGAACACCCGATGATATTGAATCGAACATTGCCAATCTCAGCGAGAATATTAAACAGGCTGCTGAACATGCCACTATCTCCCATCCGCAGATTGGGTTTAATAAAATTTATTCTACAGACATTGAACGTCTCGTACGTGAAAAAAGAAGGGCTAGAAGGGAATGGCAACAGCACAGATCACCACAAAATAAAATCAGATTTAAAGAGTGCACTAAACGACTCCAAGAGTTGCTTGCATCTGAAAAAATTGCATCTCTTAAAAATTATCTGGAGGGTATTGATGTTACACCGGCGTCTAATTACTCCTTGTGGCGCGCTGCCAGAAAGCTTAAAACACCCGTTGAGTATAAGCCACCTCTACGCACATCTACCGGAGGTTGGGCAAGAAGCGATACTGAAAAAGGTAAAATATTTGCTGAGCACTTAAAATCCGTTTTTACGCCAAATATATGTACTGGTGTTGCTGATTTGCCGAATATAGTCGCTCTACCCACTCAACACATAAAGTTTAAGACGCGTGATTTACAAAAATTAATTGCCGAACTCAACCCGAAGAAAGCTCCGGGTATTGATGGAATTAGTAATCAGATGCTGATGAACTTGCCTCGTATTGCAATGAGAATCCTGTTATTCATATTTAATGCTATTTTACGACTGGAGTATTATCCACACAACTGGAAACTTGCCAAGGTTAAAATGATTCCAAAGCCGGGCAAAGATATAACAAAGGCTGAGTCATATAGGCCAATAAGTCTACTATCTACAATGTCAAAGCTTTTCGAAAAACTGCTCAAAACAAAATTGTCCCCAATTCTAATTAGTAGTGGGTGCATACCAGACCATCAATTTGGTTTTAGAAGTCAGCATAGCACCATTGAACAAACTCACAGATTGGTTCAATTTATAAGAAGAACTTTTGAGGGAAAAAAGTATTGTTCTGCGCTGTTTATTGACGTTTCCCAGGCATTTGATAAAGTGTGGCATGAAGGCCTAATTATAAAATTGAAGACTTACTTACATTTAAAATCTTTTGGAAAGTTACATTATTTCCCGTAAGTTCACTGTTGCGGAAGGAGACTTTACAAGTAGGCCTGAAACAATCTCATCTGGTGTGCCACAGGGGAGTATACTGGGACCAGTTTTATATTTAATTTATACTTGTAATATGCCTGTGAGCAGTAGTATCCATACTTCCACATTTGCTGACGATACAGCCTGCCTTAGTATGCATGAAAACCCTGATGAGGCATCCCGCAAACTCCAGGAACACATTAGCCAGATGGAGCTTTGGTTAAACTTATGGAGAATCAAGGTAAATGAACAAAAGTGTGTTCAAGTAACATTTACTTTACGAAGAGATACTTGTTCCCCCATTCGGATTAACAATCAAGTTGTTTCTCAACATTCACATGTGAAATATCTTGGTATACACCTTGATCGACGACTTACATGGAAACACCACATTGATTCTAAGTTAACTCAAATGAAACTTAAACTAACTCAGGTACATTGGCTGATTGGTCGAAATTCAACACTTAGCCTAGACTGTAAACTTTTAATATACAAGTCGCTTTTAAAGCCAATATGGTGCTACGGAATTCAACTATGGGGCACTGCTTCAGCTTCAAATGTAGAGAAAATTCAACGCAGGCAAAATAAAATTTTACGTATGATAACATCGGCTCCATGGTACATCAAAAATTCAAATATACATCGTGATTTGAATATGCCACTAGTGACTGAAGAAATTGCAAAATACGCTGGCAAATATTTAACAAAACTCGAGTCACATCCTAATCCGCTTGCCCGTAATATTTTGAACTTTACTGGACACATCCGCCTAAAAAAGAGGGATACAAGGGCTCTTATTCACAGCACTCCAGATGGGACTTCTTGAAAATACTTTTATTTTTTTTTCCTTTTGATTATCACTACTTACATATGTATTATATATAACTACTACTAAGCTTATGTCCGACATTGGTCGGGCCTAATTATATTTTTTAGATTTAAGATTTGAATACTTATTGTTAGTTCATATATGAAGATACAATAAATAAAAATCATGCATATAAAAAAAAAAAAAAAAATCTAAGTCTAGCTGCGGGACTAGTTCCAAAGTGATTCACTGTCTTTGCCACCGAAGTCTTTCTTATATATATACTAAACCAAAAACAAAAATAAAATATATTCGTAATACATAATACATGCACTACCGGAGTCTTTCTTATATAGACATACTAAACAAAAAAAAATATTCGTAGTACATATAATATATAATATTCGTAATAGTGCCCTATTGAACTATGGATGAACTAATGGAGAATAAAAGTAAACGAACAAAAATGTGTTCAGGTAATATCGGGTATGCGTGGAAACACCACATTGGCTCCAGCTAGCACAAATGAAGTTTAAATTAACTCAGATACATTGGCTGATTAACTAGTAGAAATTCAATAATCAGTCTAGATTGTAAACTTTTAATATACTTTTGAAATCTGAAATTTGAATCTATTTCTGCAAAGCATGAATTTGAACTCGTGTTGGCAAATTTTCAACTTGGCATTTTCTGAAGGAAAATGCTGGCGGATAATAGATTATTATATTATTTGTTAGATCCTGGACTCAGCTACAATACTAGAACGAGTCCCAATAACTGGAACGAGCATGCTGTGATGTCTGCTGAAGCTTTTTAGCTGTTAAGATGTTTGGTATATCTCAATTACTTTATGGTAGATTTTATATAATTCCAATTTTTTTTCAAGAACTTGGTTCGACATTTTCTGATAAATTGGCATTAGCATTAACGTAATTCAGCGTATAGAAAATATTAAACAATATAGTTACCTTAATATAAAAACCGTATAACTAATTTTTTTTTACATCCACATTTTGGCATTTTTCAATATATTGGATACATCACGAAAATGGTGAATATGTAACCACTTACACGATATATCTTCTTTTCACCAAGGACTACGCCCTACTTTTTTTTAACACTCCCATTTTCTCAAGTCCTACGACGAGTAGGCTTGATTCAATTGTCACCAAATTTTCTGCAAGGTTAGTTTAAGAAACCGAATGCAGTAATCGAAAAATATTTTATTTTAAAACCAGCTTTGGATAAAAATTCCTCAGGCAATCAAACAATAAATAATCCAATAAAATTTTGTTCAAATAAAGGGATAGTTTTTTTTTGATTAATCGAATAATCTTTAGTTCTTGAGAGCAAACTTATATTAAGTTGAATCGAATAATAAAATATGATATAAGTTATATTCGGATGAACTTAATACCACTAAGCCTATATAAACTATATTCTCAAGACCTTATTTATGAGAAATATTTATGATTGATAAAAGCTTTAAGAGACTTCCATATTATAATAACTTGGACGTTCGAATATCTTTAACAATTAATTGAATAAAGTTTGAGGTTAATTTCAGTAATCCTAATTTTTTTTTATTATAGGAGTATTATATTCAAGTAATCGTACAAAAATGTATTCGATTAATTGAATAAATTTGCTATTTTTCTAAATAACGCTTAAATAAATTTGTTCTTATAATTAAATTAATCGCACACAGATGGGGAACGAATTAATTTACAGACTAGTAAGGAAATGATTGTGTGGAGACATATAGATCAAAACTTTTACACAAATGTTATGAAATTATAACTTCTTTAAAATTTATTAACATTCAATAGTTAAAAATATTTTACTAACTTCAGCATGGCTGTTAAAAAGTATGTGTTTTGTGTATTGCTTATGCTGATATTGTTATTTGGTAAAAATATAATAGGAGTAGCAAAAAAAAAGGGCTAAAAGCACAACCATAAACCATAATATTAAGGTATTTTATGGCTTGTTAAAACACTGTTGTCAAATTAGTTAATTACGAGCGAATAGTTCGGATATGACGCAATTTTTATGAGGGAAAAGTTTGCTTTAAATCGTATAGAGCTTAAGTATGAATTTTATATCACAAACATATCCTGTCCAAAACATATCCTTGCATACATACATACATACACACCTATATTTATACAAAAGAGAATATAGTACAGAAAATACCTTGTTGTGGGAGATAGAAAATTATGCTGACTGTTAAGACAAATTAAATTTTGGGTAATAAATAAAATTTAATGGGATAAATTTGAAAAAAAAAATTCCATAGCATCAATATTTGGTCCATGGCCCATTTAACGCTTTCGCAAATTTTTTGTGTAAAACAAGTCATATTCGTATTTTTTATTTTTTATTTTTTTTGTAAAAAATAAACTTAAAATTTTTTCAATCAGGAATAATTTTTTAATCCGCCTCAATAAGTACAATATTTTCTATTCTTATTGAATGAAATATTTTTTATTCACCCTTATTCCAGTTATCGACGTAACTTTAACAAAAATACCAAAAAATTGGGGACTGTGTACCCGTTGTCGAAAACAACTGACTCCTGTTGGCAGGTTTATGCTATTTTCTAGACCTTAGAGAACGGAAATACATTGTCAGTAGCACAAAAATTTTCTCGAGAGCAAGTAAACCATCTCCAATTTTTTGGTATTGTGTTAAAGTGACGTCGATGACGACAATTGGAATAAGAGTGATTAACTAATGTGACTTTCTACGGAAGAGAAGAAAAGTTATACTATTTAACTTTTCCATGAAATGGAATATGAGAAATGCTTATTGTGTATACTATTAATATGGCCACGTGACAAATATGTATGCATGTTCACTTTGCCATCACAGTTAATTTGCTTATTCACAGTGGACCCAATTGGCTCTGCGAGTGGAGGTGCATTTTTGGCACCGCCATTCCTAACCTAATATATTGCTTTCGTTCGATCAAAATTGTTTCCTTCTTTTCTTTTCAATTTAATTAATGGTAACACTGATTGTGAATATTTACTTTAGCCCTAATTCTGTTCGACGATTGTATGGTCTTGTCTATGAACGAAAATAAAACTTTTTAAAAAAAATTAAACCGACTTCAAAAATAAGCACTAAAAAGCTACAAATAATATAGATCTAGTTAAATAAAAGATTTTTATATATGTTACCTACAGTGCCGTTTGAAGTTGGTGCCAGCAACATTGGTAACTAAGCACATACATATGTACATAAAAATTACTTGCAGTTTTTTACCGGTCATGTTCCTATGTGTTTAGTACCAGTATTACTGGCACCAACTTCAAACGGCACTGTAGGTAACATATATAAAAATCTTTTATTTAACTAGATCTATATTATTTGTAGCTTTTTAGTGCTTATTTTTGAAGTCGGTTTAATTTTTTTTAAAAAGTTTTATTTGAAGCTTTTTAGTGCTTAGAGTCTAAACACAATGTTTGCGGTGCGGTGCGATTTCTCGTTGCGGGAGAGAAAAATAAACATAATACAACGAAGACGGCGACGGCAGTACTTGTCATTGTTTGTTTAAATTTTTATTAATTTATTTTGTGCATACATTTTTATAAAAAAAAAATTACTCTTTGTGTTAAATATTTTATAATGGCAGTAACTAAAAACAAAAAATTATTAACATTTTATACATTCATAGATATATTTGATATATTTTTTCAACTTTTACATTTTATGACAAAAAAAATCATGTTTTTTGTTACAACAATGTCGTGAACACCGCCAATTATTCAAAAAATGTGGCAACATCAGAAAGAGAAAGAGTGTCAAAAATTGAGAGAATAAGAAAGTCCGCAGAGAAAATAAAATAGATTTTAATTTTATACCGTTCCGCACTGCGGTTTTTTACTACAAAATCGTATGAAAAACCGCACCGCAATAAATTATCGTTGCATTGTGTTCAGACTCTTATTTAGAAATAGGGTCCAGTTTGTAAAAATCGATTAAGTAAAAACACGTGAAATATAGTAATAAATTTAATGGGGCGTGGCTACGCCTACTTTTTTAAAACAAGATTGTGTATTTTTAAGAGGTTAAGGTGTGTGCCAAGTTTCGTACAGATCGATAAAGTAAAAGCACGTGAAATTAAGTATTAAGTTTTATGGGGCGTGACGACGCCCCTTTTTTTAAAACAAGATTGTGTATTTTTAAGAGTTCAAGGTGTGTGCCAAGTTTTGTCAATATTGGTTAAATACAAGCACATGAAATATTATACTAAAATTTAATAGGCGGGGCACCCACTTTTTTGAACGCAATTTTGTGCCTTGATTAAAGCTTAGGGTGTGTGCCAAGTTTCGTAAAAAGCGGTGAAATAGAACCCTGTGAAATATAATATAAAATTTTAATGGGCGTAACCCCGCCCATTTTTTTTTTAAGAAAATTGTGTCTATTTTAGAGTTCAAGGTGTGTGCTAAGTTTCGTAAAAATCGGTTAAGTAGAACCACGTGTAATGTTATAATACATTTTAATGGGCGTAGCCCCGCCCATTTTTTCAACTTGAAAATTTTCTAATTACAAGAACCAAAGATGTTTGCTAGGTTTCGCAGCAATCAAATAAGTGGAACATCATTAAATCAAATTTAAAAAATTGTGGGCGTGATCCCGCCCACTTTTTTCAAATGGGACCAATGGGAAGTTATACCCTCTCAGACAAAAAAAAAATTTTTACAATCGGTCTAAAATGCACCGAGTTATGGACCTACACACCTAAAAAAAAAAAAAAATAGAGACGAATTGTTAACCTCCTTCTTTTTTGGAAGTCGGTTAAAAAAGAAGCAGTTTTGATTCTTTAAAACAACTATCATTTATATTCTTTCATGTATTTTTCAAACTATTGTATACTTTAATTGAATTTTTATGTTTTAAAAATAATAAATAATATTTCTATTTTTCACTATCAAGGACAACAACCATTTTTGAAGAAAATAATTTAGAGAATTCAAAGACAAGCACTCAGAAGCATTTTCAAACAAAAACGTCCTAAATCTTCTTACTGAATTAGGGCATTAGTATTTGCTTTCAATCATCTAATGAAGACTTTATATTATTAGAAATTCATTTAATAAAATGATTAATAATTGTGCTATGAAAAATCATATGAATGTGCTTTAAGTACTTTTATGAAGGCAAATAATATTGTTAATTTAAATTTTTCTTCATCTCGTGATGATTTCAAACTGCGTTTAAAAAAATAAGCATTTAGTGAATGTATTATTAAACCAATGTATTGGATATTTTCTTAGAGTGTCACAACTTAGAGTTGGCATCACTGCTTTATTTGAGCACCCATTTAACAGCTGAAAGTTGCTTTTTGTTTAGTTGGCTTTAAAATTTCATTATGAATCTACTTACATCAGAGCAACGCGTGCAAATTGTTGAAATTCTTAAACAAAATAATTATTCTATTCGTTAAAATCATCGTGCACTTCTTTCGTTTTCCGATAAAGCCCATAAACAAGCAGAATTATCGTACTTGGAATTAGGAGAATCCACAAGCTTTTTTCGAATCAGCATTCAGACCACAGAAAATTACTGTTTGGTGCGCTTTATGGGCTGGCGGAGTCATTGGCTCACATGTCTTCAAAAACGATGATGGTCAGAATGTTACTGTTAATGGTGAACGGTATAGAAACATGATTCGAAAATTTTTCGTACCTCAATTACGTGGCATTAATCTTGCTGATTTGCAGGTTCAAACAGGAGGGAGGCACATGCCGTACAGCGGGCGCTACAATTGATTTACTCAAAGAAACTTTTGATCTGAAAATAATTTCACGTAATGGCCCAATTAATTGGCCACCAAGATCGTGTGATTTAACGCCATTGGATTATTTTCTTTGGGGTTATGTTAAGTCACTTTTCTACGTCAATAAACCACAAACAATTGAACACCTGGAAATCAACATTCGAAGAGTTATCAGCGAAAGACGGCCGCAAATGCTGCGAAAAGTTGTTGAAAATTGGTGTTCCAGATTGCAGATTCTACGCTCCAGCAGTAGAAACAATAATATCATTAAATTACACAGTGTGACAAAAAAGAAAAATACCTGCGAAGTATTACTATTTTTCTGATAGGAATTGTCGAGTATAACAACAATCTGTATTTGAAATTTTCCAAACACCTCTAAAATCTTGAGTTACGGGTAAAAACCCGGTTTTTAGTACCCGTAGGAACAGTGTGGCGACCACAGTTGTATAAATTTTGTACTCTGTGTTGATATACATATATCTATTAAATTGTACTTTAATGATTCTGGAAGCTTAAATACACCGAAAGCGTACAAATAGAAAGCGAAATACTTCATACAGGTGGTTTTTTTTTAACAAAAAGTCTTCTTACAATATGTTTAATAACTCAGTAAATTTATAGGGAATTTTTTAAAACAAACCTGCGAGTTACTCTTAATCAATTATGCTTTATAAATAAAGTGATAAACAGTACGGTTCCAGTACAAAAATACTGCCTAAGAACCAGTCCAAAGTAGAAAAGTGTCGATAAAACCCGAAAAAATTATATTTGGTGAAAAAATACAGACATATGTATATCTCAAATACACTGAAACAGTATATATGTATATGGTCCAAAAGGTCTTAGTGTCTTCTTCCTATATCCATTTATAAATTTAAAATCGGTTGATATTTAACTTAGTTAGAGGTTGATAAGTGCCTACGGGTACGAAAAACTGGTTTTTTACCCGTAACTCAAGATTTAGGAGGTGTTTGGAAAATCTAAAATACATATTGTTGTTATAATCGACAATACCTACCCCAGAAATAGTAACACTTCGCAGGTATTTCGATTTCATAAAAATTTGCCACACAGTGTTATTTATCCTTGTTTCTTTATGATTTAAACTTTTGTCACTTTATAAAAAAAACACCCTTTATTATTTCACTAATTTATATTGCTAGCCTGTAAGGATATTGGAATTTATTTGGCTAAATTATACGAGGGCTGATCAATAAGTCCGTGATCCGCCCTCGTATAATAATTAAAACTTCGTAAATTCAATGGTAAAGCGTTGCGCGGCCGTAATTGCAAGCAAAGGTCATGCAAAAAATTATTAAAAGTAATTTTTATTCTGTTCAGGAATTAACAAAATTAAATTCTTTACTGCTGCCAAATTTTATTTAACAATAGCAAAAATTTTCCATCAATACGAGCTGAAGTGCTATTATTTTTACTGATTACATTTTTAAATTTTTCTATAAATTATTTCGCGTTTGTTAAGCTTTAGGAAGGAAGTGAGAGCCTTTGCCATTTGAGTAAAATCACACGAATATTTTTAAAAATTTTAAATATTTTGCTACGGACACAATTGGGACGAACGACGAATTTTTCTGTGCGAACTTTCTTCATAAAAAAGAAAACACATTTTTGCATATGAAAATGAACACAAACAACAGCGCCGTCGAAGGAAATTCGTCGTGCGTGACGAAATCTGAGATAGATTTATTTCTATTTTGTACGCTGACGAAGGACGAAAAATCAAATTTCTCTCTCTCTCTCTCTCTATGTCTTTGTTCACACAATCAGCGATGGCAATTTAGTGCTTTTAGCACTAGATTTAGTGCTTTTTAGGTCATAATAGTGCGCATTTTTTTCAAGTTGGTGCTTTTTAAAAAATGGCACTAAATTGGTGCTTTTTTAACTTGGATTTTAGTGCATTTTGCAATTATTCTAAATATTAATTTATTATAGTCTAGTAGATTCATAAAAAACGCAAATTAGGATTATTCCACTTTTTTGAAACTCTAAATTTAAACACATACACACATACTCAATGAAAATCCCAAAAGGTGACTTGTACTTGCTTCTTTGACTATAAGGTGTTCGTTCGTTATTCCTATAAAAATACTGAAAAAACATAATAACAATATTCTGTTTGCTTTCTAGATACATATGAAATTTGAAAATTGGACGAAGCGTCTTGGTTGTATGCATGATACAATAATATAAATTTTGTTTGTCAAAATATATCTAATTAGACCCCTTTTAGATATGCAGATTACTTTGCAAAGTCTTTATTCACTTGGATGAAAGACAGATAGGGAAATACTTTCTCATTCACAGTGTGCAAAAATAGCTGTCATGAAAAATTAATTAATGTTAGAGCTAAACAGTAACATAATTTTAAAATTGTAAAAAAAAACTTTATGTAGCGTTAAGAACATATTTCTAGAAATTACAGAGGACACATATACGTTATAAGAGAATATAATAACAAATACGGTGAACTTGATTTAAGCGGCCCATACACTACAACAGCATGCACGCGCAATCAAGTTATTGAGCAATCATGTTCGAACCATATAACATACCAGCAAGCTGGTACAATAACCACTTTTTAAAAAAATTCAAGAAGGGAGGTTATAAATAGTGCCACAGTTTTTGCTGCAAGTTTTATTGATATTTTGTTAATATTAGCAGCTATGCATAACTAAAGTGCTCAAATTCCATTTTCCATTGCAACAAATTATTTTTCAACAAATTACGATTTTTAAATGAATATTTACTTCTTGATAACTTTTCCCAAATGAGCTAGTTTCACCATACACAATACCAGCAAGGGGTACCATCAGCAAAATATCAAACTCTGTTTGACATCACTACAGCAAAACGTACAATCACACAAAATGCCCATACACGACCCAACCGATGGCACAAACACTTGATTGCGCATGTATGCTGTTGTAGTGTATGAGTACCTTTAGCTAATAATAATAGTCCATTTCTAAAACTAAATTTTTGCTCTATTACCATTAACAGGACCATATTCAAATACAGAGGTGAAAAGAAGTTTTAGCGCTATGAATTATTTTAATAGTATAACTAGGGCACGCGATAAGGACCAACATTTCAAAACATTTCCACTTAAATTTTATTTATTCGACTATACCGGATGATTTAATTTAATACATGCATAAAGCTAAGGTCCCACTATCGGCACAATGTACCGATTTTCGTCGCATTTCATGTGGCGATAATGTGAACTCTCAAATTTTTTTAAAATGCGACAATCTACGCCGAAATTGTGCAAACTGTTGACAATCAAAATAAACCAATGTTGCGCCGATAATGTGAACACTCTTTAGCACAATCATGAGCAATCAAATTATAAAACATGCACCAATTTTTATCGCCACTTGTGCGCCGATCACAGTTGACAATAAAGGCCGATTCATGGGATTGTAGAACGAATTTTAAAATTGTACAAACTGGCTCATAACATTTTACTTCTTAGAGCTTAATTGTAGCAAAAATAAATTCTTTTATCTATTATTCATTAACAGTACGGTTCAAACAAAAGCAACAAACTCTTCAAAAGTAAATGGAGGCGATATTTTTAGACTGATTTTTCAAAGTTATTTAAAAAAATCCAGGTTTCTATATGGAGTTTGTGCATCACAAAAGCAACAATTGAGTACTTTTTGTATTATAGTTAGTTTTTTCATATAAAGTGCATATCTGCTCTGTATTAATTCACAAATACGTAATTTTTATTATACATTAAAGAATAAGTTTAGTTGAAATTTTGGAATAACTTTCTGAAAACACTCCTGCTTCATATTGGAAGGATGTTTTCAGTGGCGTTTAAAAAAACGGCTTGTTTTGGTCAAGCAAGAATAGCAATTAAGTTAATATACGTCCATTTTTGCCCAAACTTAAAGTAATTTTTTGAATTACTTCCGTATTGAAACACCCGTAGAAGTACTATATTTTTCTCAACACGCCAATTTTTATTCCAATTATAATTTTTTTTTAATTTTGTGGAATAGTCTAACTTCATACGTCAAATAGCAAGATATCAGCTGGCTGTGGGTATGCTTAAAACTCGCTTTGATATATCGTGACAAAAACTGTTTCCTAGGCAATCGCCGAATTGTAGATATGATATACCAATTTATCATATCGAATTTGAATTCTGGAATAAATAAAACGGTTTCTCATTTTATTACGATACAAATTTGGCATGTCTTAAGGAGAGATAAAAAAAACAATAAAATTCCATGAAGTAAAAACGAGATAAGTTTGAAGTTACTTCAATTTCTACTCCTTTCCATTCTTACTAGATAGAACAAGCAGCACCAACAATATCGCGAAACGTATTTTTAAATCTAGTAAAAGGAATGATAAGCAGGGTGACCGATGACATTTTTCAAAAAGTGGCACCAAATGGGGGATTTATCAAAAAAAAAAGGGGCAAAATTAAAAAAAATGCGAGAAAACTACACTAAACTTTTTATTTTTAATGTATTTTCATATAACACACCCTAAAAAACGGGTGACAAAAAGTGGCAAGGCAGTCGAAAAAGTGGAAAAGTGGAATCGATATATCGAAAAAGTGGCAATTTGCCACTTTAGTCGGTCAAACGGTCACGCTGATGATAAGTACTTATAAGCCTGTTGGACTTTGGAGTTATAGAGATATACCAAAGAGTTTTTTGATAATTATATCATTCTCCAATTCGTTGAATATTCGTAATTTTTCGGATATATATATATATATATTGAAAAATTGAAGTGCGCATTTTATTTGTGGTATGGCTCCCTACAAAAGCTGCTTGAAATAATTATTCTTAAAATATTGAAATTGTTGGCCAAAGAGAGATTTTGCTACCTTTGTTTCGCACAACACTGTATGTTAAAACTTTAAAAAGTACATATATACTGTATATGCACACACAGTAGTTTTCAGTTTTTGAAAATAATGCATTCTGATAGCAAAGCTCCTCCGTCTGCCAATAAGCAAATAAACATAAAAATATTGTTTAATTTGCCCAATAAAGCACGATAGTGTGACCGCATTGTACCGATTTTTGTCACAATTGTATTGTGGCCGATATGATCACAAAAAAAAAAAATTGTCACAATGTGCGACGATAATGGCACCGGACCTCCCAAGAATAAATGCACAAATAATTTTAAATGTTTGCCGATATAGCACGATAAAAATTGTTGTAGATTGTGCTACTTGTGCCGATAATGGGATCTTAGCTTAAAGCCTGATACTCTGTTCGAAGTTGTGAAAAATGTTCAGTGCCATTCGTTATTTCGCGTGAAAAATTTGACATGTACTAAATGTAGCCCAACTCGCGGTTTTTTTTTAATAAATTTGTCGCTTTTATTGCTTGAAAGTATGCAACATTGCTAAAATTCCGTGCGAAAAAGGTACTGCTCATGTTGTTTCGCAGCTAAACTAAAATGATGCCAGACTAATTTTGCATGGAAAGACATGATTTTCCGTGTTTTTCACACCAAGAACAGAGTACTACTCTTGCGAATTTATTTCGCAAATATTTCGTACCGAATACTTTTATATGTAGTTTGACAGCATTTCGCACGAAATTGTGAACAGAGTAACTTGCTTAAGACAGTAAAAATAAAATTTGAATTGAAATCTTTATCCTGTACATACATACAAAGTTATTGCATTTAGTGCTTTTTAGTGCTTTTTTCATGACCGAACAGTGCTTTTTGCTGTGAAAAAGTTGGCATCACTGCACACCAACTTGATCAAATATAATAGAGGAATTCGCTGAGTAAACTCGTCGTTGTTGTGCTTCATACGACGAATTTACGCAGCATATGCTAGGAACACAACTGGGACGAACGACGAATTTTTCGGTGCGAACTTTCGTCATAAAAAATAAAACACGTGTGTGCATATGAAAATGAACACAACACCGCCGTACAACGAAATTCGTCGTGCGTGACGAATTCTGAGATAGGTTTATTTCTAATTTGTACGCCGACGAACGACGAAAATACAATTTTCTCTCTCTCACTCTCTGTCTTTGTACACAAAACAACCAACCTTATCAAATATAAGAGAGGAATTCGCTGCGTAAATTCGTCGTTGTTGTGCTTCACACGACGAATTTACGCAGCGAACTCTTATCGACGAATAATTCGTCGACGTGGACGAAATTCGTCGTTCGTCCCAATTGTGTTCCTAGCATACTCTTAACGACGAATTCGTCCCAGTTGTTCATTTAATATGAGAAGTACTCTCTTTTTAATAACTGAGTAACCTAAATCCCAGTTAAGACTGAATGAAAGAAAGCAAGCATTAATTTGCTTCCTGTCGCTAAAAGATAAATTTAATTTAATGTTTGTTTCTTTGTTCTGGTCCCTAGAATTTCATGTAATTGAAAGTCGTTTATATATAGTTTTTCATGACATGCACACAATATGTACGTATGTACGTTAAATATATTGAGCCAGTGAAGAAAGTAATCGAACATCTGCATTTAATTGAATTACTGTTAAATTAACGAATTAAAGTCAGTGCGAAATACTAAAATTGAATTAAGCCATCTCTACACGAACGCAAGGTGAGCAGCAAACGAAGAACCAAACAAATTTAACACACTTGCCAAATGCGTACAATTGTGTTGCCGGCACCAGCAGTTGTATACGTGACTGCAACAATAAATATCATTTACATAAATTAATGTGTTATACCTTTAAGAAAACTTTTCATTAGGGGTGCTTTTAATAAATAAATGAATCACAAGTGAGAACTGCTGCTGTCAGATTCTGGCATTTTGTTACACAAAACTTATTTCACAAAGGTTTCGGCTATGTATATATGAGAAATTTTTGATATACATCTATATACAGACTTATGCAGGGTACTATTAAATTACGTTTCCATCCTCGAAAACAAATAAAAATTTGGTTTTGGTTTAATTGAATCATTAGTACGACAGCATGATACACCCCACGAATTTTATACTTGTACGATTTGCAGTAACGTCTATATCCTGCATTAATGCATACATTTGGCAGCTCGTTAGCCGCTGTGTGCAACTTGTGGCTATCTAGCATAGCGATTTGTCCTAGCAACTCGTTGGAATCGGCCAAGGCAACTTCATAAAAGGTGGTCTCAGCTGCTCAGCTGACTATTTTTGCAGCTTGTAGTTTAAATATCCCTTTAAATGTCAACATATAAATTTCAGTAAATTTTTTTAATATCCCAGGTACGAATTTTTTAAAATGAATTAATGTGAGCCTACCATATGTGAATTTACTTTGGCATAGACTTTATGCAAAATTGTTAAATATTATTTCTCAAATTTGTGGATACTGCAACTATTTTGTCCAAAATCATATCATCATGTGTTGGACATTTTAATAATTTTTTACTATACTTATTATATATTTCATCGACCTTATATGCACAAAAATTGTTTCATTTCCTTGCGAATATTTTATACGTGTATAACGTAAGAACTTTGGTTTATTTTATTCTAGCACTTTGGCACGCACAAACTGTTTGTTCACAGCTTAGCAAGGGATGGGCCGAGATGTTTGGAAGCTTGATACCATAAGCATGGCAACTTTTCTATACATAAACTCTATGCGAACTTCATGTCAACTTTTGACTATGCATAACAGCTGAAATTATTTTATATCCGTTCAATTGAAAATTTTCCGAAATATTGAAGAACTATTACATATTACTAATAGTATTTTTTTTTAAATAATAGGTTTGTTCATTTACTTTCCTAGCAGGAACTAGCAGCGAGAGAGCAAAGCAGAAAAATACAAAATTGCTCTCCCAGATACGAAAAAGTAAATGAACGCTTTATGCTATAAACACACTTGGTACGAACGACGAATATTTCGGTGCGAACTTTCGTCATAAGAAATAAAACACATTTGTACATATGAAAATGAACACAACACCCCCGTAAAACGAAATTCGTCGTGTGTGACGAACTCTGAGATAGGTTTATTTCTATTTTGTACACCGACGAATGACGAAAAAACAATTTTCTCTCTCTTTTTGCACACACAATAACCAAATTTATAAATTATGAGAACAGAATTCGGTGAGTAAATTCGTCGTTATTGTGCTTCATACGACGAATTTACTCAGCGAATTCTTATCGACGAGTTCGTCAACGTGAACGAAATTCGTCGTTCGTCCCAATTGTGTTCCTAGCATTACTTGTAAAAACTTGCAAGAAAAATTTATTCATGTCATAACCATGGCTGGAAATCATGATATAATTGTACTTTTTCTAACGTATTTATATTTTAAATTACAACATTTTTAAAAATCGATATATAATATGAAATATTTTACACAGCTTCATGTATTATTAACTATGTTTATGCTTTTTTCATTATTTTTTAATTCTATTCTATTAAAAAAATACAAAAACCCCATTTCCCATCTCTGATCAGATAAGATAAATAAACAAAATTCCTTGTCCATAAAATTGAGTTTATGTGGCTTAATGAATGAAAAACAATAAATTAATACCCTGCTTCCTGACTCCTCTGGAAATTTTTTATGAAAATCACTCAAAGAAATGAGTGCTTTTCACATAAATTTTCTACCCAAGTCAGCCGTCCGTGCTGCGGAGACAAAGGGTAAGAAAATATGCTTTCTTCTTAAACACGTATACATACATTTTCTTTTTAAATAAAGAAATTCAAATTTTTGAGTTTTAATTTTTCAGATATTTTTGAAATAATTAATTTCAAAACAAAAAACACATTACAGCTGTTTGGAAAATTCTTGCAAGTAAAAATTTTACTAGCAATAATTTGGAAGAATTATTTTGTCTATCAATTTTTTTCTCTCTTTTGACGCTCTCTCCTTGCAAACTTTTTGAGTTAATGAAAACTTTCCAGTAACAATTAATAAAAATTCGTAAAAATTTTTAATAAATGAACAAATCTAATATGACTTATGCATCAGAAAATGACAAAAGCATAATTTTAAGTACTTTTTGAGAATTGGCTGCCAAACAACTGTGAGTGCATTCAACATTAATAAAATACTCATACGCAAACATACTCATCAAGTTTAAACTTAATACGTATAACTTTAAATAAGCAACGGCTATATACATACAGTTCATGAAGAAAATGTATATACTGTATCAGCTGCAATTATACTAACAAGTATAAAAATACTCTGAGTATTTATTCGGCTGCACATGAGTATATACAGGAATATTTAATTTTTTTAAGAAAAGTAACACTCAGGCAAAGAATGCCTACTACTATCACTAGGTGTGACCTTCTTTAGGAAAGGGTTAGTGATAGATAAGACAAGTGGTGAAGGAAGATATAGAGGCAAGCTTCATTCTTTTACAACTCTATTTTTTGCACGTTTTTAATAATGCAGTGTTGCAGCGCCTCTGCTGTTAAATGGGGCGTATTATATTTTTTTTGAAGTAGTAGCTATTTTATTGGTTACTTTACTGCGCGCGATAATTCTGCTGCACAACGAAGGAAGGCGCTCTGATATTACATTAGGATTAATATATGATGAAGTCGGTGTAGTTCAGTGACCAATGACTATGTATTCATCACTTGAACTTTCCTACAACAACTTGATACAAAGGCACACTAAAGAACATCAGAAAAATGAGTGGTATTGTTATTTTTAATGATTGTTGGGTACCGGGATCGAACCCAGGACCTGCAGTTTTGTAGTCAACATGCTAACTACTTCAGCCAACGTCATCTTCATATGCACACACTTCAAGTATCAGTGGTGCCAGGTTGGTTTACGTGGCTGCCTAATACACGCAGGCATTCAAGCAGAATCTAGATGATTCCTTTTTGAAAGTGGTGCCAGAAAAGTGAATTGGTAAAACGCTATCTAAGACTTCTCCAATTGTTTAATCCTTGTAAAAAATAAGATTTGTAGATGTCGTCAAAATAAGGAATTGGTTGTAGAATGATTTCATTGGGAACAAAAACTACCCATTTGGGGCTAGATTCGAAGAAGAGGGCATACGAGGGAGTAATTTGTAGCCCAATTCATGGATTTTTGCTATGGAAACTGCACATGTGAGTACCCTTGAATTGTCCTGGTTGAGAACAATGCGGTCGTCATGACGTTGTTGGCTGATAAACTCACCTGGGCTTTCGTTGGCACTGATTCACCCATAGCAACTCATTGCCTTGACTGCTGTTTGGTCTCTGATGTATTCTGGCAGATCTATGTCACATACACAGTGACGAAATACCGCAAAACTCGTCCTTATTGCTGCTAAACGACGCCAAGCACTCCCGCAACATTGTTAGACTATTACGTTTGTAGTCAATCGTGAGCAATCTTCAATACCACATCGTGCATTTTTTCAATTAACTCGACTGTAATGACCTCGACTGGATGTCTAGTCGATCTCGTTTTACTATTAAAGTTGCTGGCAAGGGTTGCCCAAAGCACTTAGCAAGCTGAGCCTTGATGTTTTTTTCCGCAAAAAGTAATGCTCAATAACAACACGACATTCTCAAATGACGTGACAGTCTGCTATCAATGACTCTCTACCACACACTATAGAATGCAGCTCATTAAAAATTTTTACAGGCGTCAACTGACAGTTGCTTATTGACAGGAGTTAAGAAGCGAAAAGTTCCTAAAGTCATGGACTATTTAACCACCCTCGTATTATTACAAAGCCCGAAGGAATGTTGACTCCAGAGAACAGCAATGAGTAGTGAAAAAGTGAAAGTGAAAGTAGTTACATTTAGAATTATTTTTTATACCACAATAAAATTTATAATCTATAATTTTAGACGCAGGAAAAAAGTTTGCGCAATTTTTTTTGTGATTTTTTTAAAATTTCACTTTTTTCCTGTTTGAATATCAGTAAGAAACCTTTTTGTTAGCTATAAAATGTTTTGGGGAAAGATACTCCCCCTGCCAATAGAAGCTCATAAGTTTAATTTGTATGCTATGAAGACATAAGTAGTAATTTTTTTTTAACAAACAAAACCCGCGAAGGGTTTAGCATGTCTGCGGAAAACACCCAGGTTCTATGGCGGGAATCGGCCCCACTGCCTCACGACTGAGAGGTTAGCATCGCTACCACAGTGGCACCCAAATAATTAATATTTACATTATTTTAGCAAATAAAATTTTTGTCACCGCCCACAAAAGCAAGAGGGGACGCATCTTGCGGTATCCTGGGTCCAAATTAAGGGTTTTGAACTTTCGCCAATGTTAAAAGTTGCATTTGCTAAGCAAAAGTATGAAAAAATTTAAGAAAAAAATTCAATTTTTCAGAGGTCCCAGAGGGGAACCTTTTCCCCTTTGTTAGATTTTTCTGGTTTTCAAGGTTTAACAGCCTAGAACTATAAGACATATTTTTGTCAAGTTTCAAGGCCAACTCAATAATTTTTCACAAGCAATCTAAACTAAAAAAAACAGTATTGGCCAGCTTTTTGGCTCAAATACTCCTCTGTGCGGCGTCAAAGACACACAGATTCAACAGTATATATCTAACAAATATATAAATCTTCTAAACGGATGGACCGATTTGATTAAGAAAATCGGTGGACTCGTACAAACACACAGATACGCAGACATACACTACAAATTTATCCCTTTCAGTCCTAGCTTAATCGATTGTGCGATCTGCCTTGATTGACCTCAAACTACATTAAAAAATTATTTTTTGTCTATTAACCGGCAAGCAGTGATTGTGAGGTCTTGTTTCAAATAGCAAAATAGCATAAAATAAAAAATACAGCTTCAGTTTCATTGTGTGCCCCTGTGACTGAGTGGTAGCGATCCAGAGGTCGTGGGTTCGATTCCCGCCATAGACCCTGGGTGTTTTCAGCAGACAAGCTAACCGTTTCGCGGGTTGTGTTTGTTAAAAAAAAATAATAATAATGTGTCTTTCAAGGAGTGTAGACATGCGTCCACAAGGTGAGTGTTTTTGTAAAATAGTTTTGATATGAGCTCTCAAAATTACTGGTGGTAACTGCAAAATGAGATTTTGCAACAATATGGTACATTACTGGTGATATTGGGCAAAATAACAAGTAGCCAGCGTTCAAGGAGATTCAGATAGCACAATTGTGTTGATCAGGCACAAGATGACATTTTGTTTTATGCTCACGTTTGTGTTATCTGATGTTGAATTCATCGACGATGATAATGCTGCTGACCGAACCGGGATCCCTTTAGATGAAAATGCACAAGAAGAAGGTAATGAAATCATTGAAAATATTCACATGTGTGAGTCTACCAATATCAAGCCAGATAGACCGACAGAAAAATTAAACCCCCATGGTATAACAGAGTGTTTCATTCCCGAGTTATCGATAAGAAATCATCAACAAACCTCTTCTAGAATATCTGTATAAATATTTTATAAAAACCCTTTATGAAGACGTTACTAAGTATACTTAAATGTGTATAATAAGTATGGTGGTCAGGAAGTGAGCTATATATCTTCGGGAATTAAACGGTTCTACGGATGCGCGATCATAGTGGAGTGGCTTGTTTACCTGACGATCAAGATGTACTGATCCATGTACAGTGATAAATTCCTGGAACATCGACCAAACATGCACTCTTCAGACTATTCCGACCCATACTCAACAAATAAACAATGTATGGAGAGTTCAATTAGTCATCAAAATAGTTAGAAAATGGTGAAACGAATTGTCAACTGAGATAACAAATGATGAACAAATGATGCATTCCTTTTAATGGGAGGTGTACTGCACGACAAGCTCTGAACAGCTCAAAGCCATGAACAGTTGGATTGCAAATCTCGTATGCGCAACTTTTGAAGGTATCGTAGTTTGAAGTTTTTCACGGAGCTGGAACACTTAAAAATTGTGTATCAAAGGACGGCATATAGATTTTTTACAGTAATTGCACTAGTTACATACATACATGGTCAACAGAAAGAGTCATATTTAATTTAGGCAAAAATATTGACCGGAATGATATTTGCCAATTCGTAAATGAACACTTAGTTGTTTAAAGCTGGAAGGATGATATTTTCTAAGCATTTACGTAACATAATGCAACTGACGATATTAGATTTGATCGCTACAATCACCATTTGATCTGACGATCTACTAAGAGTATGTCGCAATAGTTGCGACCAGTCCAGAGTACGATGACAAATATATAAATTAACACTTTGCTTTACAGAAAACAGAGACTGATTCGCGAAATATCGTTCAAAACTTTAAATTACAGTGAAACTTCGTTATAACGAACTTCTTGATAACGAAAAACTTAATATAACGTATGTTTTATTAAGTCCCTTGCGAAAACCTCTTTATTGCAAAGTTTTTCATACAAAAATACACTATAGCTATAACTATAACGAACAAATTCTGTGCAAAAAAACCTCTATATAGCGAAAGATTCCTTCAAATGCCTCAATACCTATAACGAAATCCGAAAAAATCCTAAATGGTAAAGTCCCGAAGTCTGAATGTATTTACGAGCGCATTTGTAAAGCCTCTATACAACGAAATACTCGTACAAGGTTTATTTAATGTAATTTATGCAATGATTTGTATACTTTTAAGGTCAAAACATCACATTAGATAATAAAACGAATGAAATATTTTTAATATAATTCAGAACATTTTTTACATGTTATGACCGAGATGACACAGTTGTGCGATGTCCTTTTCACAAAAAAGGACATTTGAAAACGCTTCTGTAGACAAACTTTGGCCTAAAAATTAAAGAATTATTTTGATATTGATGATTCAAAGAAACTTATAAGGGTTGTAAGACCCCTTTTTGGTCGGGGGTTAAATGTAAACTTTTATGAAATTGATCTAAGTTTGTTTCATGTTTAAAATGAAAGTGCACAATGTTTCATATTAATACTATTAAAATAAACATTTTTATATCAAAAATTATTTTGAAAAACACTGCATTTTCCAAACGAAAATCTTAAATTCTTGTTTTAAGAATGTTTTTTTTTTCTTCTTCAATGTATCTATACATTTTATAATTCTGTTTAAAAATGTTTCTTGTTAAACAAAAAAATAAATCAGATTTTATTTTACTTCAATTTAATGAGCAACTTCCAAGTGCTCGTGCCATTACAAGTGGTGCGCAAATATTTCTGTTGTTGCTATTTTTTTTTTCTGTAAGTTTTAATACAAAAGTAATGCTACTCTAATTAGATAAAAATGTTCAATCTCTGTTTCAAGTTTAAATAATTCTTTTAAGTTTTTCTTTTACTTCTTACGAAAGCATAAAAATCAACAACTTACAAATGTACAAACAACAAAAATACAAATACGAAGTTGCTACCTGCTCATAGGAGTAAGAAAAAAAAAGTCCTTAATTTATGTACTACACAACAGGAGCAAGAAAAAAATAATAATGTTTGTATGTAATTATTAGCTGATTAAAACTTTTGCAACCAAAATTTTGTTTCTTTGTTTAATTTAAATCAAAATAGAACATCATCACTTCCATTGCCAACATCATCATCATCATCATCATCACCATCGACCTTAATATCATATTCATCATTGTCATTTGAATTTTCTTACAACAGTTTCATGTTGAAAGTACCAACTTTAAATGTACTCACTTGTTACGCACGATTTTCTTTACAAAAACAAAAATTAATGCAAACAAAAAAAAATATACATATGTATATATTTATATAAAAACTAACTTTATAATAAGAAGAAGGGCAAGAACGAACCAACTAAAGAATTTTAGTCACGTTTAACGTTTCGTATGTCTCTGGGAAGAGGTAAAGCTAATGACAAGACGAAGTGAGCAACAAAGTACGAGTAGCTGAAGAGAATTGTCGAAAAAATATAACACAAGGCCAAAATCCTTTTATTTTAAGTATTTTCCTTTGCGTCCTCATACACTGAATTATTTAAGGTGAGTATCAACTCAAAGATACCAGATTATGTGATATGAGTAGCTTTACAGCGATAAGATGAAAAACGTAAAGTAAAATTGTTTGAGTGTGTATGTGTGTATATATATTGTGTGTGTGTGTGTGTGTTTGTTAGTAAAAAAAAAATGGTAAAATGAAGCATTTGGCTTAGAAAGAGTTGATAAAGTTGTTGCTTTCTGTCTTACTTTTCGCTTTAAAACACACTTAAATGTAAGACACCGCACTTTATTTCATTAAAGTACGAGTAACTCTGAGACAAGTTGCAGTGCAGTGAATCGCGAAACCCAACAGCAACGAATAAACTAAAGTAGTGAAATAAGCAGAATCATGAAATGGCTGAAAAAAAAGTTTAGAAGTTGCTGTTACTATACTGTCCTGCACGGCTAAGGCCGATTGAAGTTAATTTTTATGTATTGCTTAAGGGTATTTCAGACTATTATACATTGTATTAATACATGTCAAAAATTGGGAATGCAAAATGTTATAACGAATGGTAAATAATACGATAAAAATTTGGCATCCCATAATACTTGGCCATTTTTTGAAAATGTCCTTAACGATAATACTTTTCATCTGAACAGAGTTGAATTATTACAAAATCAAGTAATAAACAAACTGACAAGTCATCTGTGTCGACGCCGATGCCGTGCCGTCGCACTGTGGCGCCTTTTCCCAAAAATCGTGGCAAAAATACAAAATTTGATGACAAAATTTTGTAAAATGAATGAACACATCGTATAAAGACCATTTTACTGATCAGAATTAAAATTTTCTTAATTGGATAAGAATTATAGCTGGTGGAGCTGCTTAAAGTCGACAGTTTTTTAGAAAGTCCAAAAAAATGTGATTTTGAGAAAAAAAAAACATTTTAGAATTGAAGTGTCAGAAATATTGCCATGTGATCACTACTTTTTTGCTACTGTTTTAAAGGTATATTTATTGTTTATTAAAAAAGGTAAGAAAATGTCCACCAGATACTCTACTTTTTCGGCAGTTGCCGTTTTTCAGACACCCTATATTTAGGTACTTTTTACAAATAAAATAGAGAATATCTAAAAATGGGCAAAAGTGGTCACGCCCATATTTTCTTAGCATATTTACTACACAGTACTTTAATTAATTAAGCTAAATTGGGCCACAAAAAATGACAGGTTTTCTTGAAATTTGAAGAAAGATGTTACAATATTTTTGCAACCAAAATTAAAAAAAAAATTGCCAAATAAGAAAAAAAGCTACCAAAATTTTAATATTTTTTATATTTTATGTTATCTTACAGCACAAAAATGTAAATATAAGTGGAACTGATTGACATATTTTTGTTAATGTATGCATATGTGCCTACTTATAAATATGTATGTAGCCTTATTTCATTGAAATATATATAATCGTATAGAAAGATCAAATCTTAGTTTTCTTTTTTTACAAAAATAAGAGAAAAATGGCTTGTACTTTATGTTATAAAATGTATTTTATTACTAAAAGATAAAAAATTATTTTATATATGTAACAAAGATGAGTTCCAAATATGAAAAGAAATTATTCTCTCTATAAAATTGTTTTTACTGCATCACTTGTTACTAATATTTATTGCTTCTCGTTAATACGAAATTTTCGCAGTGACTTTTTCCCTACATTTTTCTTTAATTCTTAATTTTCTTTAAGACACAAAAAAAACGTAAACTTCAAAATACTACAAAAGATATATCTACATCGAATCTGTCAGAAGCATTATGTCTTAAGTACGTAAAAGATATAGATAAATCTAGGTGTGATATTACAAAAGCTGTGGAGCTTGCCAGCCCAGATCGACTACGAAGGATTAAAGAAAGTATTTCAACCAAGGTTGGAAACCGAAACAAATAACGGTATCGGTATTGATACCGGTACAATTATTTTTTAAATTTCGGTATCGGTAGCGGTATCGGTATTTTTTTTATTTCGGTATCGGTATTACCGGTACATACCGTTATCGAGTTTATAATACCGGTATACCGATATTACTGACAAATTTATTATTTCAGGCAGTGGACATAGCAAAAAAAACTTTTTTTTATTAAATTACTTCAAAAAGGGAGTATTTTTACATTAACATATGTATGTATAAAAGCATATAAACTTATTTGTTTCTATATATGATTTTATACTATTACTAAACAATAATTTATTAAAAAAGTGAAACAAGGAGACTGCAGTTCAAACTTTACATATATAAAGTGTATACTGATAAATGATACTGTGTGACAAATTTTAATGAAATCGAAATACCTGCGAAGTGTTACTATTTTTCTGCTAAGTATAAAAATTTTCCAGACATCTCCAAAATCTTGAGTTAAGCGTGGTACTCTGTTCACAATTTCTTGCGAAATGCTGTCAAACTACATATAAAAGTATGTATTTGGTATGAAATATTTGCGAAATAAATTCGCAAGAGTAGTACTCTGTTCTTGGTGTGAAAAACACGGAAAATCATGTCTTTCCATGCAAAATTAATCTGGTATCATTTTAGTTTAGCTGGGAAACAACATGAGCAGTGCTTTTTTCGCACGGAATTTTAGCAATGTTGCATACTTTCAAGCAAAAAAGCGAGAAATTTATTAAAACAACCGCTAGTTGGGCTACATTTAGTACATGTAAAATTTTTCACGCGAAATAACCAATTGCACTGAAAATTTTTCTCAACTTCGAACAGAGTACCAGCCTTTACGGATAAAAAAACCGCTTTTTCGTACCCGTAGTCACTTATCAACCTCTAACTAAGTTAAATATCAACCGATTTTAAATTTATAAACGGATACAGAAAGAAGAGACTAAGGCCTTTTGAACCATATATGTACATATGTATATTTTTGTACTGGACCCATATTGTTTATAACTTTCTCGCCAAATTCAGACGAAACGAACATTGGAATATTTCAATTCAAAGAATAAACAATATTCTTTCAGCCAACTTAAAAACAAAGAAAACAACCTTCTTGTACAATTAACATTTAAAAATTTAAAGCAGGCACTTCTCTTCACCTCAAGAGAGGAATCTTTAACTTCAAATATAAAAGTTTAGAAGTTTTTTCTCTAAGCCAAAGAAAGAAAGTTAATTGATATATGTATATTTTTGCAATTTTTGCCCATACTACGGTTTACAGCTCAACTAAGTTGAATTGAAACTGAAACAACTTAACTTTTGGTATTCTGAATAAAAACTAATTTTAGTTGTCTTCGAATAAATGCTCGAAAAACAAAGGTTCTTATCTATGCTATGTTTTTTGAAACCATAGTATCTATTACAAAACATTTTAAATATTTTTAGTTCTGGCTTTGCTCTTTTTTTCTTGAGATTCTATGTTTTATAAACGTGGCAATAATATTGGCTGACAAATGGGATTGGTTGGCTTCTGGAATAATAAAGCAAAACGAACGCAATGGTCGAAATAAAAACCAAAATACAACTGATAAAAAGCAGTTGTCTCATGGTGAAAAAAGTTGTAATACATAATAAAAATTTGGCAACTACAACTCACTTATCATTTATTTTTTGGCCGGAATCGGTATACCGGTATGTACCGGTATAGACGTAAACGGTAGTCTGGATACCGGTATTTTCTAACCGAAATGGATTTCGGTATCGGTAACGATACCGGTATCTAATTATAGCGGTATTTGAATCGGTATCGGTATTTTTACGATACCGTTTGCCAACCTTGATTTCAACTCCTCCGAATGCATTACCCACAAAGTATAGCATAGAAGAAGCCTTAGCGTTATTTATGGACTTGGGATTGTCAAAGGAGAAATATAATATTTTACGAAGCTCTTTAAAGAATCATAATGTGAATAATCTTCCTGGATATAAAAAGGTTACCTCTGCCAAAAAAGAAGCAGTACCATCTAATGTAAAAGTTACTGAAGTATCAGCAGAAGTTGAAAAATAACTCAATATCATATTATAATATATCATACTACAAAATAATATTATAAATTAACATTAGTATTAAAAATATTTCAATAATTTGTATCTGTAATATAAATAAAAATAGTTATATTAATATAATATGTTAAATTAGAGTAGCAGTTTTTTCTAGACTTCCCTATGAGAATGTCATTTAAAGCACAAAAAGTTGTATTTTAAATGTTTGAGAAATTTTAAAAATATCATTACTTCAAAATATATGATTTCTGCGACAAGAAAGGTCAAAGGTGTCATCGTGTCCAATGCCTATCACAATAAGGGAGCACTTATTTTGGTCCTAAAAGATTTAAAAATCAAGTGTTTTTTCCCCATTACAAATTTCTTGGTAACTTCAAAAATTATGATGTTTTCAACAAAAAAAAACCACTGTGCATAGTGCCTCTACACAAAGCTATGGCCAATAATGATACTAATTTTTATTAAAATATCTTTCTTACCTTAAAAGTTATGATGTTTGTAATAAAAACAGTCAAAAGCAGACACTGTGCACAGTGCCGCGCCTAACCTATGACCGTGCAAATCATGTATATTAAAGCTAAAGGAGTTTCCTTTCAAATGCTTTTTAAAATTTTTAAATATCTTTATCAGTTCAAAAGTTATGATTTTTGCAACGAAAAAAATCAAAAGGCCCCACTGTGCGTCGTTTATGGCATATGCCTGCGTCTTAAATAAATAAATATTGAATTTGCCTATTGTGTTGAAATATTCTTTGTGTAAGCCATGTTTGAAGATTAACGAAGTTATCGTATTTTTTTTTATCTTATTTAAATCAACTAGTTTAACCGCCGTCTATTTTCAAAGGCCGGCACGTTAACAGCTTCCATGAAACAGCTCTGCCGGAAGTCAACGAAGTCAACGATTAATGTAGGCATTTTATTACTCAACAGCTGTTTGCTTTATTCTAGCGGTCTCCACCACCCATGAACTTGGTATGGACATCATGTCGGACATCGCAAATGGCTAATGGAGACCGCTCATGTCCAACTTTCGTTCATGCTCTGACATGAATGCCCGAATATATGTCTGACCAACAATGCTCTCCATGAGCTTCTCAATCCGCAACCATTTGCAATAGAAAGAAAAGAGACAGAACAAAATTGGTATGTATTCCAACTTTATTGCACAAGCGCAAAGTACTTTGATATCAGTGTTGCCAGTTTTTTTCTAGAGCTTATCCCCAATTTTTTATTTTTCATCCCCAAAAATCGCCAAATTTAGTTTTTTTTTTATTCAAATTTTTTCTTTTGTGAACAAAATTAAATTTTTTAAATTTTATTTGAAAAATAATAACAAAAATATCATATTTATTTAATAAAATTCACTTATATCGATTGCTTTGACTATATTTACATTCATATAAATTTAATTTGTACTTATAAAACTTGTAAAGAAAAAATTACACTAATACTTGTATTAAAAAGTTAGCAGAGGGCTTAAATTTGTCAGAACAAATTGAATTATTTTTAAAGTGTCTGTTTATTCTAAGAAGTGCTTCCAACAAGTCGTATTGCACTTTGTTGCGTTTTTTTTTTGTTTGTTTTGGTAGTGCTCATTATTGGTTACTCTGCCTTGATACTTCTTCTTTATTAGAAACCATTCACTATGAATAGTAAGTAACAAAGCTTTTTAGACTTGCCAGACGCATATTTCTTAGTTCAAATATCATTGATATTTGACCATCAGTTATAAAAAAATCCCCCAAAAATTCCCTCAAATTTGTTTATCATCCCCAACAAATCCCCAAATCCCCAATACGAAATTTTCATCCCCAATCACGAAAAAAAATCCCCAATTTGGGGACAAATCCCTTAAACTGGGAACACTGTTTGATATGCCTGAACATGGACATCGCACGTACTCACCATAACAAAGAAGTTGATGATTTTTTCACAGTTGCTCTGCCGCCGTCATGTTCATGTCATGTCCAGGTCGATGGCTCTTGGAGACATCGTAGGGTGAGGAGTAATGATTTGAACATAAAATATCACTTTACGTTAGATTTTTTGACAGTCGAAACAAATATCTTTAGATTTCTTTCTCGTAAAGTGTGATGAAAGTCTTCATACATACATAATAGTATAGCTCTTACAATCTGTTTACGCTGGCATTAGATGCCTCAAGATCAAGAATCTTTACACCTCTAATGGTTGCACATCTAATAACACCGAATAGTGTTGAATATAATTTTATCATCTATTGGCGTTTTCTAGAACCTGTCCTTTTATATTTTGTAATACCGAGGCTTTCATTAGCGCTTCCTATCTTTAAATTTAAGTAAAATAAAGTGTATGTAAGTGATATCATTGAGATTTTATGTTCTTTTTAAAGGTCTATTGATTCCATTGTTATAAATGTCAGACGCAGCTTCTTTGCGTGGCGCACATCCGAAATATTCACATAGCGCTATGCTGTTGAAACCACATGTCATTGATATCCAAATCATCCAATTGCGATAAAAAAAATCGGTAATCATCGAGGGTGATGTATTGAACGGTATTACATATCACGTGGATTTGTATTGTCCCAAATTCATAAATTTTGTTTGCTGAGGTAGCCATTTTCGATGAAAAATAGGTTAAGTTTCCAACTGCTCTAGGCCTCATTCAGCGAAGAAACATCGTTTACCTTCAGCTCCTGGACCAGTCTAATTTAATATGGGTGCACGACCAAAGCACGACACAAAGTTCGCCAAGTTGTCGTCTACGAAAGGCCGAACTTTTGCGAGCAACTTGAAATATTCGCTCTTGCACACTCTCACGGTCAGCGGCAAATTTTACAGGAGAACTTGTATTTCTGCATGAAATAATGCATTCAATTCATCATCTTCGAAGCTTTTTGACTGACCCATCTTTGTCCTGACAAATACAAATTGTAACTAATATATAATTTCGAAGTAATTTTGAAGGAACTAGAGGGTGTTTTTTTATAGAGTGACACAAGTTTAAATCATAATAAAACAAGGAAATATATTTTTAATACGAGTATCTATGAAACGGGCTTAATTGGAAAGACAATTTTATAAAATTAATGATTAAATATGATTTCTACCATATGGCCGCTTCGGCTGGCGCGTAGAAGGCGTAATCTGGAACACTAATTTTCAACAACTTTTCGGAGCGTTTCCTGGCGTATTTCGCCGATCACTCTTTGAATGTTGGTTTCAAGATGTTCAATTGTTTGCGGTTTATCGACGTAAGCAAATGACTTAACATAACCCCAAATAATATAATCCAATGAAGTTAAATCACACGATCTACGTGGCCCTTATGTGAAATTATTTTTTCATCAAAAGTTTCTTTGACTAAATCAATTTTAGCGCCCACTGTGTGACATGTGGCTCCATCCTCTTGGAACCACATGTCATGTTCCTATACCGTTCACCATTCAAAGTAACATTCTGACCATCATCGTTTTTGAAGACATGATGGCCAATGACTCCGCCTATGGGTTGGCACAGCAAACAGTAATTTTCTGTAGATGTGATAGTGTTTCGACAAAATTTTGTGAATTCTCCTCACTCCAAATGCGACAATTCTGTTTATTTACGTATCCATTCAACCAGAAAAGGGCTTCATCGAAAGATAAAATTTTAAATTTTTTAAAATTTTCAAAATTTCAACAATTTACACTAGTTGCTCTGGTGTAAGTCCCAACTGCCGGAACGCACATTCTACATTTTCATGATTAATAATGATCTAATTCTTGCGACTCGAATTTTTTTCTGGGTGCTTAAAAACTATGCAGATTTCTTACAGGCTTGTATATTAAAATAAGAGAATTTATATGCTGACAATGTAGTTTGCAAAAACGTCTTTAGATTAGTTACTAATGGCACTACAATGGGGGTAAGATTAACTCTTTCGCGGATAGCCCTTTTAACAATTCGAACTACTGCTTGTTTGAGAGCTTTAACCTTGACGAAAATTTAAAATGTATAACACTTTTTATATTTGGGGGTTAAAAAGTCTGCATCTCAGCATTAAATATAAGAACTAGGTTACATTAAAGATTGAAAAAAATGAACGTTTTCGTATACATAAAAAATTTTAGCATTTTGTAGGCCATAATTGTAATCTGTAATAGACCCATTTGCACCCACTTTAAGACGATTGCAAGCATAAGTATCTTTGTTAAAAATATTTTTGTCCACAAAATCCCAAAAAATTTAACTAAAGCACAAGTTTTGATTTTGAGGATGCAACTAAATTTCAAAAAAAAAAAAAAATACCAAATGATCTAATCAAAAAGTGCTACAAGCTTTCTTAACTAAAATTTTGCTAGATTTTGAAACACACAGTAATTCCTTAAGTTCATATTTCCCTCCATAAATTCTAGATTTTTCACATAACAACGAAAGTTTTGAGTTGTCTGTTCGTTTTAGAAGAACTCCATCGTGAATGTGCACAGACAAAATGTTACTTTTGCTTAATATTCTTCATAAAGAATAAGAGCCAGAATTAATTTGCTTTCGTTTTAATTAAGCATAACTTCATTAAAATATTAAATGAATTATTTGTGCCCACATACACAAAAGTAAAACACACACACACATGCACAAGCACGCATACATCCATAGACATATAGAATTGTAACACTAACGCAACGTAGACGTTGATGTTCTTAAATAGTTTTAAGGCTCAGTTAGCCGACTGCAATGGAATGTAACTGCAATAGTAGGAAAAAGTGAAAATTAATATACAGATTCGTACATTCCGGTTACGTTACAATACATCACTATAACCATTTGCATTACTTTTCACATAACAATATCAATCAGCTGTTGCCTACCGTTGCAGCTACATTCCATTACAGTCGGCTAACTGATCCTTTACAGTCCATATAAGAATATGTAAGAAGGGCACTTGGGTTTCCTAAGAGAATTAGTTAGATGGAATATTAAAAAAAGTTTAAACACGAAGAGAAGAATTGAAATTTTAAAAAGTATTTTACATTATTTTAGTACTTTATTCATTTCAAAGTGGTTTATGCTGAAATATGTTGCAATGTAAGAGCTTATAAGAAGATATCTACATACATATATACATACAGTTTGTCAAGAAAATGTTTTCACATAGTTAAAATCGTTATAAATTTTGACTTTTATCATAAATATTTTTATTTTTCTTTTGCATTATGAAATTTTTTGTTATGGATTTCATTTTATTTACATTTAAGTGAACATATAGTAATAAGTTATAAGCAAAATTAAAAAGTGAGCGCATAAAAATTACTTAAAAGCCAAAAAAACTCAAAAAGTTCTCTGTCAAGAAAATATTTTTACATCCTTGTATTATATAGTAAGAAAATATGAAAGATTTTAAGGTGTACAAAAAAATTTTTTTTGTCCCCTTTGGTATTAAATCGGCTTGCAAGACGACTTCTCATGGAAAAAAAATTTCCTTTCCAAATATTCCACTGAAATTTCTCATATTCCCTTCGTATTACTGTTTTAAACTCCATTTTAATCTTGAAATACCATTTGGAAATATTTTTTTTTTTAAATAAACCCATAAATTTTGAATAGGGTATAGATCTGGACCTTGAGATGGAGTATCCACAACTTTACCGCAATGTTCTTACCCAAAGTGCCTCATGTTTGAGGTCAATACATTAATAAAAATTTAAAACTTACATATTTAGCAGCTATAAAGCCAATCTTACTCGCGCTGCCAACGAAAAACCATTTCAACGTATTGATGTACCGCTCAGTAACAGTTTCCCATGAGACGAAGGCAATTGCTCAAAAGAATCGACTGTGCTTCAACAAATGCTCGGAAATCTCTGCTTTCTAGAGTGCAGCACAAACAACAACAATTGTCTTTTGTGATAACGCATACTTACAAGCTTGATGACTACTACGATAATGTGATTTTCGGCGGCGAAACCAAACTTCTGCTTTATTAGAATGATGGATCTAACAAAGTATGGAGGAAAAAAATCTTTAAAAATATTGGAAAGTGAAACCATAAACCCATCTGTAAAATGTAAAAAAGTTTGGTTGATGGATTGGAGGTATATATACATACATACATATGTACATATATATATGGTGTAAAACGTGGGATAAATTTGCTTCATTGAGAATACCATGAATGCGGTGCAGTACCTTAATATATTGAAGCATTTTTTTGGATGACAGCTCGAGTAAATTTGGGTTTATTGCTGGAAACATGCATAAGGCACTTTCGGTAAGAACATGGTGTCTTTTCAATTGCGGTAAGGTTGTGGATACTCCATCTCAAGGTCCAGATCTATGCCCTATTCAAAATTTATTTTTAAAAATAGTATTTCCAAAGGGTATTTCAAGAACTAAATGGAGTTTAAAACAGTAATACGAGGGGAATATGAGAAATTTCAGCGGAATATTTGGAACAGAACATTTTTTTCCATGAAAAGTCATCTTACAAGCCGATTTAGTACCAATGGGGCCAAAAAAAATTTATTTTTGTATACCTTAAAATCTTTCCTATTTTCTTACTATATAATTAGCAATATGCCAAAAAAATGTACTTTTTAATTTTTAAGCTATGAATGCCGAATGATTTTTCGTGCTTCGGGGCTAGAGTCAGCTACCTTAATTGGTAATTAGAGTGTCCCTCACTTGTCCTATAACGGAAATTCAGGGTTTAGTGGACACCCTTGATACTTGACACACTTGAATTTTTTAACTTTTAACTTTTTATTTATGTTAACAGCTCCAAAATGAATGTTTTTATTTTGTAGTATTAGTAAGTTATAGTTAGTTTGAGTAGTAATCTTCAATTAAGGGATATTGTTGCAACAATACACTGAGAAAAAATAAATGGCAACAACAAAACTTGGAAGCAAGAAAATACTACTGCTAACATTTAACGCGGCACAAATTGGGCTGAATATTATGTCTTGCCATTCAACACAGTTGTTAATGATTTCAAGTTCTAAAATTCTGCGGTGGTGCGTGATAATCGCATTTTTCGTTTTTAAGAAAATTTGGAAAATGTTAAAAAAAAGCGAAAAAATTAAAAAATTCGGTTTTTTCACCTTTATTCACATATAACTTTTGAAGCAGGAACGCAATCTTCAAGCGCCACCGCAGAATTTTATATATTATAGTTGTCAACAACTATGTTGAATTTCAAGGCATAATATTCAGCCCAATTTGAAAGCCTAGTTTATTTTTTTCTTTGCATTTTATTTAAAAAAAATTTTAAAAATGTATAAAATGTGTAAATATTTTAATATAAATTTGAAACTATTTAATTATTTTATAGCTCTTCTCTTTCTCATTCGATTATTTTTCAACCGATTTTCAAAAAAAAATTTTAATGAAAAGGTATTTAAATTACCTTTCAAATTGCTGAATATAGTTAGCACAAATTATTCACGCTAGATGGCGCAAAATTAATTTTTATTGAAAAATTTATCAAAACACCCTGTATTTGCAAGTACTATGAGTTCATATGTTCAGCAAAACTACTCGCCAAAGGATTTTGTACAAATTTGTCAAAGATTATTTGGTCAAATTCTGGCAATTTAATGGTAAAAAATTTTGATTTTCTTCAATAACCTAAAATAACGGTAATTTTGTAACGAAATTATGAAAAAGTCACAGGACAAAAGTTGCTACTGAAGCCCTAAAGCAGCATTTTCAACAATAAAAAGTTCTTTTTCGCAAAAAGTCGATTTTTTTAAACATTTTCTTGACAAAGAAATTTTTGATTTCTTTTTTGGCTTTCATGTAATTTTTATGCTCCCACTTTTTAATTTTGCTTATAACTTATTACTATATGTTCACTTAAATGTAAATAAAATGAAATCTATAACAAAAAATTTCATAATGCAAAAAAGGAAACAAATATTTACGATAAAAGTAAAAATTTAAAAGGATTTTAACTATGTCAAAACATTTCCTTCACAAACTATATGTATTTCTTAACTTAGGTCGTACAGCGTGTGTATTTGTTTGAAAATTTGGTACAAAATTTCAAATGCGTAAGTATGCATTTTATTGTAAAAATTTATATAATTTGAAAAAAAAATTTAAGTCCTTAAAAATCTTAACCAACACATCACTTAATTTTTTAAAGACATATAACAAATTTTTAATGATATTAACCGGGCAGACTGTTGTAAATTTAGAGATGGTAAAATTGAGCTTTCATTACAAAAAAAAGCTTTCAGCAAATTGAATACGATGAATCAAAAACAATTCACATATTTCATTTGCAATAATGGCTGAGTATATAAAGCAGAAATCTACACCAACAGAGTGGACCAAACACAAAAGAACGCTGATGATGAAGGTATAGTGGGCTTCGAAAACAGCTAGTTGTTCCGTTCTACTATGTGTTTGTCAGAAAATTTACAATAAACTTTGTTGTTATTTGTTCATTAATAGGTATTTTTCGAAGCGATCTGATTGTTTCAATGGCCTAAATTTTTAACAAAAATTCCTTTATTATATTTCTTATATCTATACCTTTTAAATAAACAAAAATATGGGATTGGTGCTTTAGCAAAAAATTTTCTATAATAGCGAAATAACTAACCAATTTTTTGCTGCAAAAAACAGCTAAAAATCCGGTTTTTTAATTTTACTTTAATTGCATTTATTTTTGACTTACTTCCCTTTTTACAATGTATGATTAACAGTTAACGTGAAGTTTAACTGACAGTTCTTCATACAAAACTTGCCGTTAAAGTCTCTGTTAGCTTTTAATTGTAAATTGTGAAAATGGCCCTTAGTTGTGTTTTTAATACTTACTTTTTTTTATTAAAAATTTAGTTTTAAACTTATAATAGGTTTAATTTTTCAAATCGAACAAGATATGACTGCTCCATTCGCTGAACAGTGGACAAAGGTTGGTAAAAAAGCCAAATTGAAATTTTTTCTCGAATATTTCCCAAACTGTAAACGAAAACCCCTAAATATAGCAGACTCTTTTTAGATTTTGGATGAAAAAAAAATCTACTTGCAAAAATCTTTTTTATCAGATCAAAAACATAAGGTTGGCATTGGTTTTAATTTTTCTTCAACCCCAGGTTGACCAGAGATTGTGGCGTTGGCTGAAGTAGTTAGCACGTTGACTATAAAACCGAAGATCCTGGGTTCGAGCCCGGTCTCCGACAATCATTCAACTAACAACACCATGCATTTTTCAGATGTGCATTAGTGGCCTTTGTATCAGTTGTTGTGGGAAAAGTTCTAGTGATGCAGGCATAAGGCACTGGTCACTAAAACTACACCGGATTCAGTGGATGCTAGTCCTAATGTAGCATCGAAGTAAAATAACCAATAAAATGGGTACTAAACACAGCTGCAAAATTTAATACGCCTTATTTAACACCAGAGGCGCTGAAACGCTGCAAATAAGCGTGCAAAAAAAAGCAGAGTTGTAAAAGAATGAAGCTTTCTTCTATCTCATCCTTCACCTGTCTTCTCTTTCACTAACCCTTCCCTATCACCCTCTCTCAATATCTTCTCTTCACCTAACAGGTAGCACAAAGGGATCATTGTGTTGGAACCAAGTTAGCTAAACTCTGGATTTGAACCTTCCTTACCAGCAGCCTAACCTAACCTAGCCTAAGGTTACCGACTTTGGGCCTTTTTGGCCCGCACTCATTAAATATACATATATAGTCCAAATTTTAGACCTCTTCAAATGCTGCATTAAAATGTTGTATAAATTATTTCCCTGCTTTTTTTTACGAAATTCCCACTGTGTCTCTTTGGAAGAAAAATACACCACTTACCATATAAAACTCGACACGTAGGGTCTCATTTTGTAAAAGGCAATGCTAAGCGCATTGACAAATTTTGTAAGCAGAAAAATTTAAGTTACAAAAAAAAATACATGGAAAATTTATCAACGCTTAACGGTAAGCGTTTACAAAATAAGGCCCTTATAAATCGAAAATTAGAAACTATGGGCCTAATTTTGTAAAACGCAACGCCTAGCGTTGACAAATTTTATATGTATTTTGTTTTTAATTATCCCATAAAATTTTTTTAACGCTAAGCGTTGTATTTTACAAAATAAGGCCCTATATGTGGTGGAGACCATAAATACTCTAGGTTTCCTACCTTACATACGAAGGTATGTAATCCTGGAATGCTTATCCTGGCAATATAGCGCTGCAGCGCGCTGCTATACCACACTACACTAAACAACTTATAGCTCAAAACCAACCATGTGTTCTTCTACTCTAAATTTAAACCTCGCGGGAATCCAATAATAAATTTACATTTTATAATTACTCCTTAAAGAAATACTAAAAGTACTAGAGGTACAATATCTGTTTCAACCTGACGCTAGGAACACAATTGGAACGAACGACGAATTTTTCGGTGCGAATTTTCGTCATAAAAAATAAAACACATTTGTGCATATGAAAATGAGCACAACACCGCCGTACAACGAAATTCGTCGTGCTTGACGAATTCTGAGATAGATTTATTTCTAATTTGTGCGCCGACGAACGACGAAAAAACAATTTTCTCTCTCTCACTCTCTCTCTTTGTACACACCACAACCAATTTTATGAAATATAAGAGAGGAATTCGCTGCGTAAATTCGTCGTTGTTGTGCTTCAAACGACGAATTTACGCAGCGAACTCTTATCGACGAATTCGTCGACGTGGACGAAATTCGTCGTTCGTCCCAATTGTGTTCCTAGCATGAACATCGATAATATGATTTTAACCAGAATATTAACTGCTTAGTTAGTCATTTAATATTCATGCTCATTAATAACATAATTTATAACCAGCAATTTTCTCTGAAGTGAGACATATTTAAAGGTTAAGTTAATAATTTAACGGCCAGCTCGCCGAACAGGAACACACAAATATGTACATACCTACATATTGTAGATATAAACATACATATATAAGAGTATGTATGTATATGCAAGTATATACTCGTACATTTTTGTTGTTCTACTCTAAATGCATTTAAAACAACAATTAGTTGATTGTCCAAGACATCCATCCTCACCTGAGTCAATAGGATAAGAAAAGTATTTTTGCTGACACAAAATTTATGAATAAATTAGTAAGCTGCAATATAGTGTAACTTTATTTAACTTTATGTTTAGAAAGAACAAAAAATAGTCTCTTAAATCAATTTGCTGCAACTATGGAAAAAAAAGAAGAGAGCAGTCTTAGGACAGCCGGTTATAGCTATGCTGCTTAGCTTTATAAAAAAACTTAATGTTTTAAATAACAATGCAAAAATTTCAAAACAAAAAAATTTCTATTTATTTAACATTATTTTCTTTTCTAGCGGCGTGCGTTTAAATTAATGTAAATGATTAAACAGAATAAGTCCGCAACTTCAGGAAAAATCGTTGTCAAAGGCAGTAACTTCAAATTCTCTCTAATTATTTTTTTCATTTGCTTTTGTGCTTATATTTCTTTGTAGTTTTGTTTACAAAATGTATGAAATTTATTGAAAGTATGGCAGTATTTTTGAGAGAATATTTATTTATATGTGAGAGCATAATAAAAGACGTTCTCAAAATAAAATAGATTCTATCTATCGACTGGTTTCTGTGGCTGCTTTTTTGTGTCAATTTGTATGGAAAATGTGTTTATGCCCAAATTCTGTTTGATCATTAATGCTTGTGGCTGGCAAATGCTATTAGCGGGCTTACAGCCTACCAGCTGTTTTTCTGGCTTGTGCTCATGCACAAAAACAATACAAAAACAAATTGAGCAATCCTTCTCATTGTTTTTGTTTCACTCACTTCACGCAACAAAATCAAACATTTTATTTCGTTTAGTTTCGTACTATGGTCTTAAGCACCAAGAAATCAAAACAAAAATAAATTTATAACTATAATAGTGCCGATTATTTTTGTTACGAAAATCACGTCCTAGCTGCTGTATCGCACCATAAATAGCATAGCTATAAAAATTAATTTTATTCGAAAAAAGGATATAAATAATTTAATAAATGCTATAATTATCACAAGAATGAAGCGATAATTTGTAACTATTTCTAGTGTGAGTATTATGTTTCTTACCTCTAAGAACTATTTAATGCTTCAATTGGAGCAAGGACGTGCTTAGTTATTTCTCATATATCCTTAATTTTAAATTATTATATTTTATATATATTTTTTTTTTGGTCGATCAAGGTCTATCTACATTTTATTGCCGCTTATGCAACTTGTCAGACGACTTCAACCCAAAAGATTTTGAAACTTGAAGTGAGACTCCTAATACGTTGCTTAACCAAAAGAAATACGCAAAAATGCCAAATAATTAAAAACTGAATGGCAAATAAATATACTTCCCTATTTCTAATATATTATATTTTAAATTAATTTTCGATTAGATCTCGTTAAAAATCAACAATTTTCCTTAAAACTAATTGCCTCGATTCTGTAAAAAAAAGATAGTTTTATTCGGTTCAAGGACATCCTTACCTTCTACAAGTTCTTAATTTAAAAAATTAAATTTCTCATATTACCATCGCTAGAAAGAAGCAACAAAATTTAATTATTTCTGTAGAGTATTAAGGGCGCTATGAAATAAGGCCCCAATGAGAAAATTAAATAAGACCCATAAAGTTAAAGAATTTTTAAGTAGAGATTGATTGAGTTGTATTTTTTTTTTTGGGTGGGGGGAGGGGTTTAATTCATATTGAGTTTAAATTTATTGGTTTTGTTTTTTTTTAGTTGCGCTATATTTTATTTATATTGGGTGTTTTTTCATAAATTTTCTGTTGGGCCTTATTTAATTTTTTCGGGTTATATTTGATTTCTTATTTGGGCGTTATTTCATTGGGCCTTATTAAATAGCGCTAGTATTATGCCTTAAGCTGATTCTGTAAAAAATCTGGTTTTAATTGTTGCAAGAATATGTGTAAAAAAATTAAATGTTTCTAGTATTACGAGTATGTTTATTAGTCTTGATACAACTTTTGCTTCAATCAGAGCAAGGACGTGCTTATCTCCCATATATCCTTTATTTGTGATCAATTGAGCTGACTGACAATCAGCAACTATCTCTCAAATTAATTGCTTCAATTCTGCAAAAAGTCTGGTTTTATATGGAACAAGGGTACATAGGAGTATCTTATCTACATGATACAATATAAAAATATTAATTTCTGTGAAAATTCGTAACTTTTTATACGGTGCAAGAATATGTTTAGCTCCCACATGTCCTTAATATAAAAAAAAACCTATTTCTTCTGTAATCATAACGAGAAAGAAGCAACAATTTGTAACTACTTCTAGTATTATGTTTGTTAGCTTTGACAGAACTTTTGCTACAATCAGAGCAAGGACGTGCTTATCTCTCATATATCCTTTATTTACAAAAATTATAATTTACCTAAATTTGTGATTAATTGAACTGACTGACAATCAGCAACTATCTCTCAAATTATTTGCTTCAATTATGCAAAAAGTCTGGTTTTATATGGAACAAGGGTACATACGAGTATCTCCTCTACATGATACATATCCTCTAATATAAAAAAAATTAATTTCTGTGAAAATTCGTAACTATTCGTATAATTAAAATCTCTTAAAAAATTTTCAGATATCCCAATAAAGAAACATTATCTTGCTCTCTTTTCTGCTTTAATTTTATTACATTTTACGTTGTACTTTAAGCAGGTTAGTATTCAGTGTTAGTTTAATAGACCTTTTTATTTTCCATAAAACAATTAAACTAAGTCTTTAAAACTGCGCAAAGCCTTAATTAGTCAATTCTATATTGTGAAAAAAAAATTCAATAAAAATATGCCAAATGAATCCATACATTGTTATGTTTGCTGGGATTGTAAAGCAAGACGGCATAAAAAGGACTACATGTGATATTGCCTTTTGTTAAACAAAACTTTGGTGATTAAAATAAGAGAATGGAAAGTAAAACAAAATATATAGTGCTATTAAAACTTATTACAAACTTGTAGCAGCCGTTTCCTTAACCAATTTAAAACAAATTATAATATTGTTAAACTTATTTTTATTAGAAAACTTCTTTAGGAGGTTGAATGATTTTCTATACTTATACTTATCCAGCAATTAAACCCATCAGCCTCAAAAAGGGTCAGGTTTCAAAATTACAATAACATTATATTCATTTGCTAGAAGCAAATAAATAGCAAATAGCAAAATTATAGACAATGGGTGTAAAGCAAATTAACTGAAACGAACTTATCTCAAAAATTTTGTGAAATTCAGGTTTATTTGATGAAATTTTCTTTAATTATATACAAATATTCATATGTTGATATAGAGGGAAAAAAATGTGAATAACATTGAGGGGTGCCCGCCTCATGGCATTAGGGAATTTCAGACAAAAAGTCGTTTAAAAGTAATTAATTAATAAAAAAAATTAATCTTTTTTTTTTAATAGAAGTAACAATCAGGCAATAAATGCCTACTACTACGCTTTGTGTTACCAGGAATAGAGTAGTGATAGAGAAGATAGTTGGAGACGGAAGATATAGATAAAAGTTTCATTCTTTTACAACTCTGTTTTTTTTGCACGTTTTATATTTTTTTTTTAAGGCAGTGTGTCAGCTCCCCTGATGTCAATGAGGCGCATTAAATTTTCGGAGCTATGCTTAGTAGCCATTTTATTGGTTGCATTACTGCCAAAAAATACTGATGAAAGAGGGCGCTCTGATGTTACATAAGGACTAATATCCGCTGAATTCGGTATAGGTCAGTGTGAGCAGCGACTACGTCTTCATCACTTAAAATTTCCGGTAACAACTGACACAAAGGAACGCTAATACACATCATAAATATGCATGGTATTGTTATTTATTGACTTTGTCAGTGACTGGGCTCAAACCCAGGTCCTTCGATTTTGTAGTCAACGTGCTAACTTCTTCAGCCAGCGCCACTCTCACCGCATTGTTATACATTTAATATAAACTTAATTTGGTGCATGGCCAATGTACTATATAATCGCCAAACTGTAGACTGCTGTTCATACAAAATAATTGGTAATGCTTATTATATTGATATATGATATAATAATTCTTTCTGCCAAAAAAAACCGTCTTCAATGCAAAGATTTGATAGAAGAAGATAAGAAGAAGTGCGTGAGATATAAAATTAAATTTTAACAGGCTTGCCTCCGCCCATTTTTTAAATGCAAGATTGTGTGTTCTTCAGGGCTTAGGGTGTGTCTTGAGTTTCGTAAAAATCGGTACAGTAGAACCACGTAAAATAATATATTAAATTTTAATGGGCGTCACTCCGCCCATTTTTTTAATAAAATATTTTGTCTATTTTAGAACTCGATTTGTGTGGTAAGTTACGTAAAAATCGGTTTAGTAGAACCGCGTGAAATATTATAATAAAATTTAATGTGCGTAACTCCGCCCATTTTTTAGCTTTCAAATTGTGTAGATATTAGAACCAAAGGTGTCTTGAAGGTTTCGCAGCAATCAAATAAGTACAATATCATAAAATTATATAAAAAAAATTGTGGGCGTGTCAACACGTTTTTAACAATGGGAGCAATGGGAAGCTATACCCTCTCAGACAGCAAAAAAATGTTTACAATCCGTCGCAAATGTAGCGAGTTATGAAGTTACACACCTAAAAAAATAGGGACGAATATTAACCTCCTCCTTTTTTTTTTGTAGTCGGTTAAAAATAAGCAAAACTTTTAATTTTGCAGTAAGTGAAAGAAAGGACATGCCCACCACCCATATACCCTCGGTTTTGAAATTTAATTTCAGCTACGAGTGTAGTTAAAATCTGACACAACTTTGTTACTAAATTGAGTCTCAGCAACAATCGTGATTGGAATGCAACTTAAATTTCGTCATTTCATAAATGCAATCAGCGAAGTAACGTCTCTAGAGAATTTAGTTAAATACCAACGGTGAAAGGACACACCTTCCTTACACATATTCTTGAAACTAGAAGTTTACTTTCAGCTTCAATTATAGAGATGTTACTAAAAAAAAATATGTACATACAGAATAATACATCCACACAAAGGGGAAAATAATGTTCTAAAATTGTCCACGGCCGTTGTCAATTTGACAACGAAGTGTGGACAATATTTTGACAACCAGTGTTGACAATTCAAGAACGTTTAATTGTCAAACCGAGAACGAACAAACAAAAATACGAGATAGTGTCAAATTAAGAACACAAGAACAATAGGGTGGCGTTGGCTGAAGTAGTTAGCACGTTGACTACAAAACCGAAGGTCCTGGGTTCAATCACTGTCATTCAATAACAACACCACGAATTTTTCTGATGTGCAATAGTGTCCCTTTGTATCAGTTGTTGTAGGAAGGATCAAGTGATGAAGGCATAGTCACTGGTCACTGAACTATAACGATTTTAGCAGATACTAGTCATAATGTAACATCAGAGCGCCCTCTTTCGTTGTGTAGCAGAATCACCGGCGAAGTAAAATAACCAATAAAATGGCTACAGCTTAAAAAAAATACGCCTCATTTACCATCAGAAGCGCTGCAACACTGCATTATTAAAAACATGCAAAAAGCAGAGTTGTAAAAGAATGAAGCTTTCCTCTATATCTACCTTCACTACCTGTCTTCTATATCACTATCCCTTTCCTAGAGAAGATAACACCTGAGTGTTACTTCTCTTTATTAAAAAAAAAAGATTAAGAACACTCGTTGTCAAATTATGAACGACTTGTTGTCAAAATAAGAACAAATGTTGTCACCTCCAAAATCAATAACGATTCGTTGTCAAATTGACCTTGTTAGTAGTAACTATGAGAAACTGAAAAGTTACTTAAAATAAACAGATGTGAATTTTAAAATATAAATAAAGATGTATGTACATTAGGGAGCCCCTTAGTAAAAATTTTTGGATTTTATCTAGTCTAGAAACCAATTGGGGGATGAGAGTAAAAAAAGCTGAAAAAAATTGTCCACATATAGCTAAGGGGCACCCTAATGCGGAGGTAACAATTCTTGTGTTTATTACTAAAATTTTTTAATTAAAATTTTTTTATATATAGTTGGGAATAGTTGATCAAACCATTTCAGTACTATCCAAAGTGGAGCTATGGCTCAATTAAAATGATAACAGCACCGCAATGTCTCCCTTTCTATTTGTATGCAACAAAAAATGCTGTCATATTTTAGAATATGTATAGTTTTTTAAAATTATTAAATAAATCATAGTTATATTAAAGAAAGTGTATAGTTTTTATAGCTATGCTCTTTATGGCGCGATACAAGCGCTAGAATGTGATTATCGTAACAAAAATAATCGACACTATAAAAGTTATAAACTTAATTTTGTTTTGATTTCTTTATACCTAAAAGCAGAGTACAAACTGTTTGATTTGGTTTTGTGTCGTTCTTTGAAATCAGTGAAACAAAAACAAAACAAAACACAATTATAACGATTGTTTAATTTGTTTTTGTATTGTTGTTGCACATTAGTACAAGCCAGAGAACGAAGCCGTTCGGCTGTAAGCCGGCCACAAACAGTACATTAATTGTACGCAGTTAGAAAAGCAAATAATGGAAAATAAATAGAAAAGTTGTGAAATATTTGCGGCGAGTTTGACATCATCGTATAATATAATTTCATTGCATTGTTATATCACACATTAAATTTGTTTTATATACCTAAGCAGCATAGCTCTAACCGGGTGTTCTAAGACACCTCTCTCTTTTATGGCTGCATGAATGTTATAAATTGAGTCTCAGCCACAATCATGATTAGAATGCAACTTAAAATTCATAATTACTTAAATTCAATCGACTTAATATAAGAGATTATTAATTTTATTTTATTACATTCGGTGCAAGAATACGTTCACATCACACATATCCTTGATACTAAAAATTTTATTTTAGCTACAATTATGATTAGACAGAAAACAAAAATGTGTTGCTTTTTATAAAATCCAGGCATCAGAATAATTTCTTATTTAATTTTGTGTAATTCCATGAGCTCCAACTAAAATGAGTGATCCCTATGAAACTGGCGCTATAAATTTCAGTTTTCCATGCAGTCCCTGTAAAAGTATTTGCAACATTGAATATTTCTTGAATACAAATTGCATTTTATTTGATTCCAAGCCAAATTCTTTATTGGCTCATCTCGCTGTATTTGCGTAAAAATTAAACTCATAAAAGAAAATGAGAAAAATAAAAACACCAGGAGGGAGATATGACATTTCTTCAAACATATTATAATGATTTGAAACAGGGATGGCAGGGTTGAGAAAAATGTACTCTTTGTATACCCTTAATCAGAAAAATGTTCAGGGTATGTAAATATCGCTTATTTACTCAAATAACATCATAACTCAAAAAAAAAGTTGTCAGAAAACGCGTTTGAAGTTTTCAGTGTGTGGAAAAATAAAATTTTATTTTGCTTTCAAGATTTGTGCATTCAAAATATTTATATGAAATTTTTACACAATATGAAGAACGATATGAGGATTAATTCTGCATCATTAGTTCAAAAATTTCAGTTTTTGAGTTATGACGTTATTTAAGTAAATGAGCGATATGTATATGTAGGTTTGCCATTCCGCGTATGATTTCCACATTATTAATATGCGACCCCATAAAGTATACATTAATGTTCTCGTTTCTGATAAATTGGGAAGACGAATCAGTGATGTCCGTCTGTCTGTATGTGAAATCAGTGTTGAATATGAATAAAGACAAAGAGACGGTTCCAGGGCTGGAGGATTGAGACTTTTTTTTGTATTTAAAAGTAACTAAATAAAACAATTTTTTTCTTTAATATTTAACTACATTTTATATTTAAGAAAGAAATATCTTGGTATTAAAAATCATTAAAATCAAAAAGACTGTTCCAGGACTGGAAAATTCAAACTTGTTTTGGTTTAAAAAAGTAACTTACTAAACCCATTTTTTTCTATCATAGTTAAACATATTTTATATTTCAGAAAGAAAAAGATTGGTGTTGAAAATTAAGAAAATTAAGAAAAACGATTTCAGGGTTGGAAAATTTATACTTTTTTTTGCATTATAAAATAAGTAACTGAAACTAAATTTGCTCTCTACTAGCTTAAGAAGAAATAGATTGGCATTAAAATTCAAGAAAATCAAATATGTATATAGTTCCAGGGCTGGGAAATTTAATAATTATTTTTCTTTAACAATTAAATATATTTTTTATGTTCCACAACTTTTTATATAAAAATATAAATTGATTTGATGGTCACTTTTACATATTGATGGCCTTGAATAGGGTTAATTGATACTTTGTATGTACTTGTTACTTAACTATCTTATAGGCACCTATTCGGTGTAGAATTATATAAGTTATACATATGTAAATGTCATTCCGACATTTAAATGTAACCTTGAAAACTTATTAATTGTTTTCATGTTACACATGTAATGGTGTTTTATTTTTTAGCAGATATTTTTTGTGACTCGAACTGACAACCTCCTGCATGACAGGCTTGTACACTATACAATCGACCACAGGGACACTCGTATTTCAAAAGTTTAAATAACATTTAATCTTAGGCTAATATCAAAGTATAGTTATGGGACTGGTCTCAGAGTCTCACTGAAAAGAGCCATCAACATTATTCCTATACTATTCGATAGGTCCTGGATTCAACTAATATAATAGACCGAGTCCCAATTAAATTGACTAAATATCAAGACGATACATCACGAAAATGGTGAATATGCAAGCGTTTACACGATATGTCTTTTTTTCACCATACCCTAGTCCCTACTTTGGGTAACACTCCTATTTTCTCAAATCATAGAACGAGTACGCTTGGATCAATTGTCCCCAAATTTTCTGGAGGGGTATATTAGAAAAGTAAAGTTAGCAGGTTGCCTAGAAATATGATGACACCCTGACAATGTCAAAATATAATGCATACCAGATTGTAGTTCTTTTTCAGCTGATTAGTGATAGGTATTGTACCAAAAGAAAACATGAACATTTATGTATCGGTGCGGATAGACTGATTAAAACTTTCCACCTTTTTTAACCGATTTTTGTCTCTCCAATGTTGTGCCCTCAAACTTTTTGATCCCTTTTCAAATGAGAGAGGTATGGTTGGCGCATCATACAAGCCTCTAGTATAGCAGAATCGTTTTATAGTCTGGCGCTCTATGATAACCAAGAAATTGTTCTCATTATCAACGAGACGTATTATCATACTGATATAAATACGAGTACTTATCAAGTACTTTTTTTAGTGAAATTGTACTTTCACTTTGAAAAACAAAACGTTTTTGGTTGCCGGTTGGTACTATTTGAAAATTGTTTTTTTTTCATCCCTGATTTCGGTACATAGAACAGATATCTTAGTTTTCACTACGTTCTTGGTCAAATCATTGTTTTTTTGTTGCTTTTGTGCTTTTTTTTATTGTGTGATCATAAAAGTGAATAAATTGAATCAACATGGTTATTACTAGAAATTAAATTAAATCGAAAATACTTTTTCAACATTTCACTTTCCTGCCTTCGCTGACAGTGAATTCTTTGGCCACTTCTCAGTGGACAGAAGACAACATTGTTTCCTTGTAGTTGTAAGTGTAATTTTACATTGATAATGAATTCTACTTGGGGGAGCATTTCATTATATTTCCTATTTGATTATCTCAGGATTAGTTTCATGAGCCGCTGGTATTGTATTTTTTTATGACGACTATTGTCTGTTGCTTGGTGTTTTATTCCATAATGCAATAATTCTCTTAATAACAGTTTTGTTGTTGGCAAATAAATAAAATATTTATCCACGACACCATGCGAAGATGACCAATATGACTAAGATTTCCACTTAAGTTTCTTTGCGAAAGAAGAAAAATTGTATACTTAAAAAAATTGAGAACTATGGTCGTTATAACACAAAATAAAAATAGCTTAAACAGGGTTTGTAAATGTACTCGTATGTATGCATGTGTCCTAGACAAAGTCGACTTCCATTGCAAAAAAAATTCAAAAATTGTGTCTCGCCTCGGATTCAAAAATTGCAAATTGTTTTTAGCCACGCCTCAAAATTCTGCACTTTTAGTTTTTTTTTGTATATTGCATTGCCACTTTAGGTCCGATAAAATAAATTTTAAGCAATGTTGCTAATGATTTCCATACATCTTCAATTTTCCCCTTTGCGGTTTTAACCACACTTCGAATTCTAGGTATGGCTTCATATATAGGGTATACTTCCCAAAAATTGCCAATTTTTTCCAAGCAACATGAAAGCAATTGAAACTATGTATATATGTAGGTCTAGCTTTTTAAAATGTTTATGGATACCGAGCAGAGAACAGCAATGAGTAGTGAAAAATTAGTAGAGTTGAATCGAAACTTTGAAGTGCGCATCGAACTCATACTTAGCAACATTTATGACGTTGTTGATTTCGACTCTTCTTAACTCAATGCCTATGGACGATTCAAAATAAGCATGATTCACAAAGCAAACTTCGCATAAGAGCATTAAAGTTCTCATTATGAGGTTATATGTTTTTCTGGTGGTATTTTTTGTTTGTTTTTTACACGAATTGAAAAACAAAGCTATTTAATCCAATTGTATACTACTTGCAAGCTGTTTAATGACTAAACTTTTAAATAAACATACATGCATGACTAGACTGAGCTGAATCAATGTGAGTAGTATAAGTATTTTCCTGAAATTAAAAATCAAACTGAGGTGATTTATGAGTGTGAGTGTAGTATGATTATGATGTCGACGTCGCATTCATATTTATATTAACTTATACTTATAAATCACTGTCATATAAATAGCGAAAAAACGATTCATTGCCGATCACTGATACCGAGCCATAGTTGCGTTGCAATTGAAAACTTCCTCTGTTTGGTGTCTCCATTAATAACAATGATGGTACCACCCTAAAATACTACTTGAAAGAGCAAGAAGACTATCAACATATCTTATAATTGGGCAAAACAACAAAAACCCGGAAAAACAGATATTCACTTGTTCACAAGAAAGCAAAAGATTCCTGTATTTGAATGCCCGGACTTTCAAGATAGAAGGATACAAATGGCTAAAAGGGAATTCCATAATAAGAATAGAATAAGAAAAGCTCACAGGTTGTGGGCATTTTGCAGAAGAGCAATTATCTCAAGAAGGGGTATAAGCCCTAAGACTACATACTGGCTCTATACAATTCAAACCTACTCATCGTTAGTATTGTGGATGCAAATAGAGAAGTTGATAAGTATAAGGTATCTTTAAGACAGTTCTGCATGGAAAACCACATAAACAAAGGTGATGGATAGCATTTTATCGATATTGCCAGTCCATGTGCAAGTTATGTAAATATGAGGCTAATGGCGATGGGAAAATGGCTGGAAACAGAACACACATCAAAGGTAGTATACATCTTAGTATATTCCAACGAGGTATGTTCACACTAGGTTAGGTTAAAAGTGGAACAATGAATGTTGACCCAATCCTTTTTACGCTTATGCTTTTGTAGGATGTGCATTCAAATTAAGAGATATTGGGGAAGTATCCCATAAATAACTATAAAAACCTATCAAACTTAATTAGTTTTTTTTTAACCTACTCTCCTCTTCTTAGGTTTTTTCAGTCTAAATTCCTAAGATATTCCATATCTAGTGGATGATTTTTCTTTTAGTTTGACGGAATGTTGAACAGAGACACAAATAGTGTTCGACAGTTTCATCATCTTCCTTACAAGCTTTACATGTTGTATAGTCAACGACGTCCATGCGAGGTTTTCAACTCTATATGTCCTGTGGTTATGCAAACCAATTTGCGAAGTATTGCAGTTTTTAAGCATATAATTTCTATTGAATTTTTACTATTTGAGTTTTTCTGGAGAATTTCGTTCACTCTTCCCACAGTAGTAGAGTTCAGCCAATCTCTGGTGTGTTATATACACACTAACTGCATAACCCTGCTACCGGAATGGATGCATTGATTGAAATGAGGAATACTTTAGAAAGCAATATTGGTAGAGATGGTTCAAAAATGGCCACAGATTGTGAAGCAGACAGGAATCAAAACGTAAGAAAAATTTTTGTCTCTCAGATCATAATACCAGCCCAAATTTCTACGTATAGTAAAACTGTTTTCAGATCCTTAAGGAAGGAGAAATTTAAATCTCAGAATGTCGTAAAAATATGACAAACTCGTACGCATACTGTACAGATGCCCATATATTATGGCTATATGGCTATCGGAACATCAAGGTATAACAGGACTGAAAAAGGCTTGTCAAGATAGGAACATCTTTGAATAACATCACACTGCAGAAGATCAGACCTTTTAAGAGTTTCAATATAAAATAGTGAGCGATGGGAGCAAATGAGAGAATTTAGCAAATGGCTACTGTGTGAAGAGTACACCAGAATCGTGAAATCCGCTTCAAGAGAAGTCAGAGGAGTTTTTAAGATTGAGTAGGCCAACACACAGTACACTGGTTAACATATTTACCGGTCACACGCAGATGAGGTCTCTTCTACCTTACATACTACAGAGCATACGAGGAGGAAAAATAAATATTTGAACGCTACTGGTGTAATTGTCTACCTAACGCTTAGTTAGCTAAGAAGGAACATTTTCCATAGACCGGACCAGATCGGAGCGAACTTGGAATGTCTTAGGGATTCCGATTGGATAGACCTAAGAGAATACATACATTATATTGTTATGCGGGTGTGAGCGGTTTATCGAATTTGTTTTCCTGGCCTGATAGGAGTAGGAATCTTGCGTGCCCTGCATATTCAGGTAGAGCCTCCAACATGTTAAACTTAGCAAAAGAGCAATTCTATTTAGTATTGGGGCAATTTAGTTGCTCCTTTTTTCTAATCCAACCTAAATACTTAACAGGATATTGTAATGAAATTTCTTTTGAAATTTAGTTTCCTTCACTGCAGTATCTGTTTCCTATTTGTAAGCAAAGTATTTGCACCATTAGTCCAGAAGTGCTGGAAACGATTTACACAATACCTTAAGACAAGTATATGAAGACAAGAGGATTAAATCTTGTACTTGCTGATCAAAATTTCCATTTTCTCATACATCTATTATGTGCCTTGCCGATTTCCAAATTTCATTGGTGCTGCTGATGGCAACTCTGCTCATAAAGGGTGTTTTTTTTATGGAGGTATACAACTTTAAGTTGGCAACATTTTTTAACTGGCGGCAATTTTGTCAGCTGTCAATGAATGAATGAATTAAGTCTAGCGGGAAGCACAGGACACTGCGACCAAAGTAGATCTATTGTATCCCTGCCAGGTGCTAGAGCACCTCATCTAGATCTATTCCCCTGATGAATCTCAGGATTGCCAGTGGGTCCAGAGTTGGCAGTTCCCAATCCTCCAATAGGTGCTTGCCCAGCTGTCAAGTGTTTTATGTTTAGTTCGGTTTGGCATTTCAACATGAATAGGCTGTCGCCTAAGCAACTCTTTCAAATTGTGCAAATTTATTTTGAAAATCATGGTTCTATTCCAAATACGTATCCGCGGTCAACATAATCGTCCATCACAGCAATTAATTCGATTATTTTTACAACACGTTTGCTATAAATGTTAATACGCATCCACAGAGATGTCGTACAAGTAGTGTTTGCTGCCATAGAGCGTAGCGTAGAGGAAGACCCCATCGTGCACCGCAATTTAATATGAGTCCATCCACTTTACGGAAGATTTTGTGAAAAGAACTTGGGTTGCGTGCTTACAAAATACAACATGTCATACAGCTCGTGCCACAATTTATTTATTCAAGAAAACGTTTGGTAACCGTATAGCTTCACGTTTTAAACCCGTGAATTGGCCTTCAAGATCGTGCGATTATTTTCTGTGGGCATATGTGAAGTCGCTAGTCTACAACGATAAGTCCGAAGCGATTGACCACTTGGAGGACTACATTCGTCATGTTATAGACAACATAGGGATACAAAAAAGTCAGCGAAAATTGGACTTCCAGATTCGACTACGTCCAAGACATCTGTGACTGTCATATGCCAAAAGTTATATTTAGATTATAATGCCAGAAGATTATTTTTCGAGTAAATTAAATTTCATTTCAATAAAAAAAAATCATCTTTGTTTTATTCCATTTTAAAGTTCTATACCTCTATCAAAACACCCTTTACATTGTATGAGAGCAGGGTTGAAATATCAGTTAAACATGCTACAAAGTGGAACATCTGGCAAGGTTATAGTAAAGCGGATGGTAGTCCTTGGTAAAAAAATCGAACTTGTGCATAGTGGCCATCTTATAAAGATAAGCTGAAATGGCTTCATTTTCATTTGGGCTAAAACGATTTTTACACAAAAGTATTTTCTAGACATTTTTTGGACGACAACTTTTTTGTGGGACGATACGACATGTGGTTGAACAAAACTGACTGACACAATTTGCTTGAAAATCATACAAAGGTCGACTTAAGGTCTATCTAACTAGGTGGCAGCGCTACTTCAGCTGATAATTTTTTGCTCTATGTGCTTTGTAGCTGAAGAATGTCAAAAACTTCGATTTTGTTTTGGTTTTGGTAAAATAATTTTTGTGCTTTTGACATTCTTCGGTTCTTTACACAGCTATGGTTGCCGTATTTTTGTATAAAAAATCATTACGCAGTCACCTGTATAATTACACCATGGGTCGACTCTTTCTTCAACTCTCTCTCTCTCTCCCCCCCCCCCCCTTTTAGCAAATAAGGAAATATTAATTAAAAATTCTTAATGTATATGCTGTCTTAAATTAGAATTTGCTTTTATTATTTCATGTTTGAATATTATTACATACAAAACAACGAAATGGATTTTAATAAAAATTATATTAAACCCAACAATAGTTAATAAATCTACCAAACTTCGCATTTGTGCACTGGATTCATGGGTGAACCCTCAGGACACTTAAACTCATCGGAAAAGCTTTTTATATTGGCGAAAGCACCCAAAACAGTGAACCTGCCAGGTAAACGCCCTCCAGCAGTGATTACCTGCTTAAGTTTTTCTGAAAACAAAGAATATATTTGATAAGGATAAACCAAATTTCATATGAAAAAATATACCATTTCTGGTTTTTTCGCAGTACGTCTGGGCTGCCACTATCCAAAACATCTGTTTTGGTGAGAATTTTAAATCAGATAATGATGATTCTTTATCATTCTCAGCTACCCATTGGTTGTAGGCTTCGTATGCCATCAGGAACCCGCTATTATCGGCAATGTTGTAGATTTGTGTAGTTGAACCATTTATCTAAAATAGTAAATTGTGTTAATTTAAATTCGTTTACTGTGCAGCTGTAATAACATTTAGTTTAGTTTGCTCATCCGTAAGATTTCCATATTGTTCAACCAAACATTTGGTCTTTTCTAACATTATATTTTGAGTAATAGGCGGCGGCTCGTCCATAGAAACAAAAACTTCAGTCAATTTTTGGGCAACCATTGAACCGAATGCTCCATAATTCATATACTTGGGGCGTTGATTGTTGAAAACGTGACCTTGCAAGACTGTCGAAGCGATCACTGCAAAAAATTCGAATTGTATTTTTTTTTATTTTTCTTTTAACATAAGTTGTTTTTCCAACTCTTCTTATTTGTTTTTTTTTTTTGTTTTTTCATATCAAGTCACCTTTCAAACCAAAAAAAAAAACTAAATCGAAATCAGTCCAGCCGTTTGGTCTGTACGTGGACACGGACAGAAACACAGATACACAGACACACACTACAAACTTATAACACCCCTTTTTTTAGTCGGGGTTTAAGAAATAGTTTTTCTCGATTTTTTTAGAGAACGTCTATGTATTACCATTTTTTATTTTGTTTATGGGTGCGTCGGCAGGCTAGTGAGTAGTGTGCTAGCCTATAAGTGTGGAGGTTGTTGGTTCGATTCCCACCGTAGACCCTGGTCTGTTTCACTACAACGAGTGAAGGTCTTAGTTACTAGTCACGTTTAAATTAAGTTATGATATAATTTGTAATTGTATATGTAACATTTAATAAATAAATAAATAAATATTTTCTACCATATTCATAAAAAATATTTTAGGTTTATTAAGCACTTATTTGACGTATTTCTACGGGAAATTTGTCAAATAAACCTGTAATAAACCTAAAATATTTTTTATGAATACGGCGGTTTCTGTTTATAAAAACTGAGAGTTCATGCAGTTTTTTTCTTAAATTTTACATTCTAAACTAAGATAAATATGTTTAAATGTCGACGACATGCGGCTATTAACGTCGAAAAATTTGTAATTAAAAAAATATTTTGCTCAGTGTACTGTAATATCGTATCAGTTGTAACAAACAGCACTGCTCTACAAATTAAAGAAAAAATTAGACTGACATAGCTCTACATGGTGTGAAATGTCTTAAGATTGCTTACGAAGGATCTGAATTTATATAAGGCCCAGCCCGTACAGATTTTGAACTACATAAAAAAATATCCAAATATAGTAATTATTTTATGAATTCTTCAAAATCTGACCCCATAAATATAAAATATGTTTTCAGATTCCCTGATCTATATAACATTTCCTTACTTTTGGGTGTATTTTTAACCGACTTCCAAAAAAGGAGGAGGTTAACAATTCGTCTCTCTTTTTTCTTTTAGGTATGTTACTTCGTAACTCGGTACATTTTAAACCGACTGTAAATTTTTTGTTGTTGTCCCATTGTAAAAAAATGGGCGGGGACACTCCCAAATTTTTTTTTAAATAACTTTATGATATTCTACTTAGTTGATTGCTTCAAAACCTAAAAAAAAAATTTTTGATTCTTGCAATTACACAATTTGGAATTAAAAAAAAAATGGGCGGAGCTACGCCCATTAAAATTTATTATAATATTTCAAGCGGTTCTACTTAACCGATTTTTGTGAAACTGACCACACAAATTGAGCTCTAAGTTAGACAAAATCTTTTATTTACAAAATGGGCAGTCACGCCCATTAAAATTTAATATTAGATTTTAAGTTGTTCTACTTTACCAATTTTTACAAAACTTAACACACAATCTTTCATTTAAAAAATGGGCAAAGGCACGCCCACTAAAATTGAATTTTTTATTTCACGTACTTTTCTTTATATTCTTCTATCAGATCTTTTTATTGAAGTCGTTTTTTTTTGAGAGAGAAAGAATTATTTATAGTTTTTTTTCTGGAACTTAGATATTTTCTTTTTGTTTTTTTTTTAGTTTTGGCGAAATAAACTTTGCATTCGCGCAGAATATTTGCAATTGACGTGCCAAACGAAAACTAGATATGCTAAGAAACGTATTGTGGGTGAAAAAAAAATTAAAAGACATTAGATAGCTCCCGAGATACATATATATATATTAAAAACAACTAAACAATTTTAATTAATTTTTTTGATATAAAAAAAATTCCAGTGAATACTAATAAATGCGATTTTGTTTTAAGATAAGATAAAATATACAATAGATGAGGCTATTGTTAATTTGCTGTAGATTTTTTTTATTATAGCGATTTTTTTTTATATATCGTCGCCCCAGATTTGGTTTAGCCCATACCCCACAAACTTGGAGTGGAGAAAAACAACAGAGAAGGTTTACATAAAGTTTTCTCAAAATATACCCAAAGGATTTCTTTTGTATTTGCACCAGTGCTTTCGACACATGTTTTGAAGAAAATTTCAATTTGTGAACTTTCATGAATGATGTTAGAAGTTAATGTTACTTTATTGTAAAATTAATATATGTTTTGTGCCGCACACAGCACTTTTCTTAATTTATTTTCAAAAAGTATACTTTACTGCTGTGTTATGTTTGTTGTGACGAAAATTAATGCTTCAAATTTATTTTTCTTGCTGTCCAGAGAAATAAGTCGATCGTTTAACTCGGCGTCAAGAAGCCGCCGCCATAATATTTGTAACTATGGATCCGCTTACACACTTACACAAGAAAAACAAGTAATTGAAGTGTATTTAATCAAAGAATATAAATTATGATTTATATATGATTTATATTCTTTGGTTATACTCAAACAAGCTAACTAAGGTTTCTCTTATTTTATTTTATTTTAGTGTTAAATAAGTTTATATTAAAACATGTAATCGGCGGCTGTGTCTGGGTGATGATGTTTTTGCTTAACAGTCGCCGTTGAATTTTTCTTACGACACCTTCATTTTTATTTTTCATTTCTTATAGAAATGCAGCAAAACGAGAGCCAGCTTTGATTCGTACGTTTTTGTATGAAGAATTTGACGCAATCGCCAAACAGTGGCGTATGCAGCAAAACAATACTTATTTAACTTGAAAATAGTGTATATGGAGCAAAATGAAACTATAATAAATTTCGTGTAACGCTTTTTCAATTCAGAAGAGGGTATATATGTATATATTCCGTACCTAACTCATTTTTTTTAAGAATGGTCGGTGGAGCAAAACTATTCTGGGGCGATCATTTTCCGTGATTAAGATGTTTTGATGAAACGTTTTTCCTTATTCATCGCTTACTGCTTCTAAATTTTTTGGGAAAAAGCTCGGATGTGAGTGGAGAAACTGAATCTTGAGTCATATTAAGCAACCTATTTTTTCTTTCTTAGCAAATCTTTAACCAATTTTGCATAGCTATAGCTACCTGGAAATCAACGAAAATTCCTTCCTTAAGCTTACCGTCACTTACGAGTAGCTTTGGAAAACCTTTTTTAAGGTGATCAAAAGTATTGCTTATTTTGTCTAGAGCCTTAGCAACATTTTTTTATTAACCCAAGTTTTACATGCTGAGGAGGTTTGTCGTCTTCACCGGGGAAACAATTTCTTCTTGACGGTCAATCTTTTGTTTTATAATGTTCTCCCATAGCTCCCGTGATTAACCAGCCTTGCAGTCTAACAAATATATCATTGTACGTATCTATGTCTAAGTTTTGTGTGATATGACAATAGGAAAAATTCTTTGCGAATATAAAATGTATATGGTTCACACTAAAATATCACAAAAACCATACATCTAATGTCCTAGCAAGGAAAGTCAGTTACCCTGACACAAACAATAGCCAAAACAGAACTCAAGGGAAAGGAAACGTTGTGCAAATCATGAATCTGAAAAAACATTTGATGATTTGGATGTCTAAATACGAAATATATAAAGAAATAACAACCACAATTTACCCAAATTTATATGGCACAGATAAACTGAAACTGAAATGTCCAGTAGAGGGATGATTTGGTAACAAGTAAAGAGACTTGCGCAAGACAGAAATAGATGGTGCAATTTTGTAAAATTAATTTATATATATATTTTATCGAGTTTTGCTAGAAACTTAAATGATACTTCATATCCGTTAACGAAAAAAAAAGAAGAGAGGTTTCTTCGGACACCTGATTATAGCTATGCTGCTTAGCTATATAAAATAAACTTAATGTATTAAATAACAATGCAATAAAATTATATTATATGATGATGTCAAATTCGCCACAAATATTTCAAAACGTTTTCATTTATTTCCCATTATTTTCTTTTCTAGCGGCGTACGTTTAACGGCCTGTTCCACGATGTCACCAGGAATCGTTTGATCGACAACTTGTATTGCAAACAAGAATAGCATTAGAAAATTTGTTGTTGTTTTCAATAAAAGTATTCGATCGTATGACTTCTGGTGAAATCGTGGGACTGCCCGTAAATTAATTTGTGGCCGACGGCAGCTGTTAGCCAGCTTACAGCCCATCGGCTACGTTCTCTGGTCTGTGCTCATATACAAAAAAAATTGAGCAATCCTTTTCATTGTTTTTGTTTTATTTTTGTTTCACTAACTTCTAAGAACGAAACAAAACAAAATCAAACAATTTGTTTAGTTTATATTCGTACTCTTGTTTTAAGCAGAGCGATTAGTAATCAGTTAGATTACATTTTAAAAAGAATTGTAATGATTACATAATTGCCTTCAAAAGAATTTCTGATAAATAATTGATTACGATTACTTATAATCGAAAAGTAATCTTAATTACTTGAAATTACTACAAAATAATCAAAAGGAATCAAAAGTAATCAAAAAGTAATCCGACTACTTGCAAAGATTACTTTCGATTCTTTTTGATTATTTTCAAAAATATTGAAAGAAATTTATAAAATTAGATGTTTTTTGTTTAATTTTTTTTTAACATATTCGGTTATATAACAACACTAATAATATCAATCTAAGAAAAAAAATTTAAAGAAAAATATTAAGTGAAATTTTTTGCTGGTGGTTAAGCATTGCATTTGATTGTCGCTTTGAGAAAAAGTGAGTAGACTTCAATCACACATTTTGAACAGCCACAAACTTCTTATCTTATTCACAGACTTTCAAAAAATGATTTGAGAATTCACAACAAATATTTTTGAAAATCACAAACATTTTTTTTTATAGATTGATATTATTAGTGTTGTTATATAACCGAATATGTTAAGAATTTTTTTAAACAAAAAACATCTAATCTTATAAATTCCTTTCAAAATTTTTGAAAATAATCAAAAAGAATCAAAAGTAATCTTTGAAAGTACTCGGATTACTTTTTGATTACTTTTGATTCCTTTTGATTATTTTGTAGTAATTTCAAATAATTTAGATTACTTTTCGATTATTAGTAATCGTAATCAATTAGTAATCGTGCTAAACTGAATCATTACTTCACCTTTCAAAAAAAAAAAGTAATCAAATTAGTAATCATTACTTAACAGCTATAGTTTTAAGTACAAAGAAATCAAAACATATATAAATGTATAATTGTAATTAGTGTCGATTATGTTTGTTACGAAAATCACGTCCTATCTCCTGTGTTGTGACATAAATAGCATAGCTATAAAAATCAAAAGCACATATCGCTCATTTACTCAAACAATTAATTTTTCTCTCAAGAACTGAGTAAACAAGATATTTGTATAAAATTTTTACACAATATGAAGAACGATTTGAGGATTAATTCTGCATCACTAACTCGAAAATTAAATTGTTTTTAGCTATGACGTTCTTGGAGTAAATGAGCGATATTCAATCTGAAAATAAAAGATTTTATAATACGTGATGTAAAAACTCTAATGATGCAGTTTTATATTGTTTGCGTTTATATACTTTTTTTTTCGTCTTGTAAAAATCAGTTCCGCTGTTACTAATTTTCATACTACATTTTTGCATCACCTTCTTCTCTTCATAGATTTATTTTTATTTTACATTTTTTATTTATTTTACATACATTGTACATACAAATGTACATACATATGTATGTATATAATATGAGCTGCGAAAAAAAATCAAAGTATTTTATTTCAAGATATTTACATACAAAATATTTGTACATATATTTGGTTACACGGCAAACAAGTTATTTAGCAAACTTTTCGATTCGAATAGATTTCCTTGGCGAACAAAAACTTTTAAATTTTAACATTATTTCGGAATTTTGAAAACCGAGCACATTGTGAGTGTAGGCAAATAATTATATTCAAGCCACTTACCTAATTCATTGACATCGGGAGAGTAGTAAGGTTTTCGAATATATAGTGTTGCATATTCTGATGAATCATCTTGTACTGGCAATCGTAATTTGTTGAATGATTTATCCGTATTGAAAACATTTACGTTTAAGAATGATTGGGTAAAGTATTTTGGGTTTATTTGTAATTCATGGTAATATTCTGCTAGTTGAGCGTCATCCAATAAATCTTCAGAATAAATCTCATCGAACTTCAGCGCACGAAATTGTTTTATGGCTTCATGTTTTGTTTTGCTATCCATCCACTTCAGTGAGCTTAGCTTTTGCACGAAGGTATTATATATATTGTTGGCAATTTTCAAGGCATTTTCCTTGGAGTCCAATGGTAAGTATTTGCGTATATACAGAGAGTTGGTGGGAACAGGTAAACTGAAATTGAGATATGCAAGTAATCTTCAAGTAGTTATAATCTTCAAAACAAAAAAATTAATAAAACAAAAATTTAAAATTTAAAACCCCCCTATATATCTTCTCTTTCAAAGAGAAAAAACTAAGTCTATATCAGTCCAGCCGTTTGGTCTGTACGTGGACACGGACAGACACACAGATACACAGACACACACTACAACCTTATAAAACCCTTTTTTTTGGTCGGTGCTTAATCAAAAAATTCCGATAGTCAAAACTAGATATTTTTTCCTATAAAACATTCGGCCCTGTTCTGTAAACCGAATCGTTTTGAAATCGCACGATTTTAGAAAACTAACTCCGATAATAGAAATATTTTTTAAAATTTTTTTTTTAATTTTTCTAATATATAGATGCTCAAATATCATATGTGAAAGAAAATTATCGTGTATGATTTTAAACAGGGCCATTATTAATTTTTCGAAAACGAGAATTTCACTCGGATTCGGTTTACAGAACAGTGCCGATTATGTTCAATTTAATCATCAAAATGTGAACTGATATGTATGTATAAGCATGTCCTTTCATTTGTCAAATCTGGCTTAAACAAAAGCAATTCATTATTTATGTGCTTACGTGATTGTAACTAAATTGACGCAATGTATCCATCTGGGATTGTTGTCCTCTATTCCGTTCATAAAATTATCATATTGCAATATTCTCTTGCGGAAATCTTTTGTCAGAGTGCGCATCACATCTCGATGCATATGCCACATCATATAATTAGCAATGGTACGCTTCTTAGTGTTTGCTAATAGTTTACCCAAAGCATCAAAGAACCAGGCTGATATCAGCTTGATCTCTTCATTTTCATCGATTTGAACACCTACTGGTAAAAGGGCATTGATGTAGTCCAACCACTGGACATAAGGATAAGATTGTTGCAATTGCTTAACGGTTAGTAAATTATATAAGTCATTGCCGTTGCTAGACAGAGATATCTACATAATCGAAGAAACTGGTTTAAAGAATTTTTTTTCGCTAAAAGAAAATAATTTGGGTCCTTACTTTGGCTAAATGTTTTTCAAATTGTACAGATTTCTCCAATTCTTTTTCAGCTGCGTTTCTTTCAGCTCCAAAAAGGACCGCCATGTCAATTGTTAAATTCTGGTAGGCCGATACCAAGCCTTCATCCAAATAGTCTTCTTCACGTAGGGAAGTCAAAGGTGTATCCAACTAGAAATTTTCACACATAAATACATATTTATCTGTATGTAAATTATATAAAAATTAAGCATAAAAAAGAACAAGAGTTTGATCCCTTTCAACAATAAGTAAACATATTTTTTATCTTAAAAAAAACGTCGATTAAGTTAAAATATTAATTTAAAATAAAACTTTTTCTAAATAGTCAATTGAAAAAATTTAAAAAGATAAAAATAATTTGTTATGTTTTCCGTTCAAGAAAAAAAAAAATAAAAGAATGGTTACTTGGTGGAGCATAACGTAGAAAATTTGCCAAATAAAAATATTAGGTTGAATCTATCAAACTTAATAAGCATTGATATATTTGTCAGCATGGAAGATAATTTTCAGATGGGAAGTATGTTAAAAATATTTTTGGTAATTTATAAAACTAAGCGTATTATTAAATTAGAGAAAAATTAATAAATTTGTAACATTAAAGGCCTTGTATGTTACCAAATGCATTGTTTATAACAAAATATTTTTCGCATATAATCACCAATTTGATATGAAACAAATATGTTTGCTGGACAAATATTCTTGAAAAAAAAAAACTAAAAAAAATATGTAAGCATCCGCCTAATGTGCATTCGTCGCTGTCTCATCGACGACTAAATTAAAGAGGGTAAGAATACGTGTGGATGATCCCATCACAATTATGCAAAGAAACGCCCTCGTCTGACGTAGATCACATTTAGCCCGATTTCCAAATATTTCATATATATGTAACGCCGCGCACTTAGCCGATGCACAGTGAGGTATTATGAAAAAAAAAAAAAAGTGGAAATAATTCTGCAGTTTCTAAACGAGCCGTCCGATGCTTATGAAAGTTCATACAGCATTTAAATAGGTGTCGAAGAAGTCTGGAATTTGGAGTATACATCAGCCCTAAAGTGGGCAAACTCGGGTTAATGAAAAATTCAAACTGATGCCAAGCTGACGTTTTTGATCTGATAAAAAATATTTTTTGCAAGTGGATTTCTCTATCCAAGAGCTAAAAAAAAACTTTTGACTTCGGTGTGCTTTGGATACCAAATTTTTTATAAATGTTAAACATTTTGTTCTTAACCCATACTAGATTTTGAAATCGAACAAGATTTGATTTCTCCATTAGCAGAACAGTGGGCCAAGGTTGGTAAAAATGCCAAAAAATTAAATTATTTTTCTCGAACATTTCCTAAACTGTAAGCGGAGCTGCATAAATGGGCCAGACTTTTTTTTAGTTCTTGGATAGAGAATTCCACTTGCAAAAAATCTTTTTTATTATATCAAAAACATCAGCTTGGCATTAGTTTGAAATTTTCATTAACCCGAGTTTGCCCACGTTAGGGCTTTTTGGCTACGCCCCTTTTGAGATATATAATCCAAATTCCAGACTTAAGCTCGGTGACACCTATTTAAATGCTGTATGAAATTTCATAACAATCGGACGGCTCGTTTAGAAACTGCAGAATTATTTCCACTTTTTTTTTTAAATCCCCCACTGTGCGGTGACAGACGGTTAGTTATCCAAGTGTCACAACAATCGAATGAGATATATCCGGACACTCCCGGAGAGTTCCACATTAAATAAACATACACTAGGCCGCAGAAATATGCGTACAAGAGCAAAAATTGGAAATAAATACTTGCATCTTACACAAAACAAAATATATTAAGGTTAATCTTTTTTAGTGAAATATATATATATGTATTTGAGAGAGGTAATACATAAAAAAGCAACATATAGCATAACGAAACATACAATAATTCAAAAAGTAAAAAAGAATCGTTTGATAATTATGCAAAAGTATGCGTACATGATTCAAGTAATGATAAAATGTAAACATAATAAAGATTTCAATACGAAGTTGGATATCCATGAAGCTTAAGAACTTCGTTTAAACGATTTGGCATTGACAACACAAGTTTTTTCGTATATTCAGCGCTGATATTATTCCATTCCTCGAGCAACACAGTTTTCAGCATTTCTTTCGAATTTATGACATGATTTCTAATACGTCGTTCTAGCAAATCCCACAGATGCTCTATAGGATTCAAATCTGGAGATTGCGGAGGGGGTTTTAACTGATTTTTGACGTTATATAGCAACCAAAGTCTTGTATTATGCGCGGTGTGTTTTGGGTCATTATCTTGTTGAAAGATATAATGATCCCCGATATCTAATTTTTGTGCACTTTGCAGCAGATTACTTCTCAGTATTTGTAAATAGACCTTATGGTCCATCGTTGATGGACTGAATTCCAGATTTCCCACACCTTTGCTGCTCATGCAGCCCCATACCATTACGCCGCCACCACCATGCTTTACTGTTGGTTTTAAATTTTTTGGATTTAAGGCTGTGCCTGGCTTTCTCCACACTAGTTGTCGGCCTTTTATTCCAAATATACAAAACTTACTCTCATCAGACCACAAAACCTTTTCCCAAAATTCTGTAGGCTTGTTTATATGCTCTCTTGCAAAGGCAACTCTTTTTTGGCGATTCTGTAAAGACACAAGGGGCTTTTTTCTAGCCACACGACTTCGATAATTCTCTTTTCTTAAAATTCTGCGCACAGTATCGAGCGAGACAACCTTTTCAAATTGGCTGCTTAAGTTATCAGCAATTGCTGATGCAGTTATCCGTGGATTTTCCTTAACATATTGAACCACAACTCTTTTTTCCCGATCAGTTAGCTTAGCCGGCCGACCTGGACGGGGTCTGGACACTAAGTCACCAGTTTTTTTAAAGTTGTCCACTACTCTCTGGATAGAAGAGTGAGATCTCTCCACTATTTTACCAATTTCTCGCAAAGTTTTCCTTTGTTTCCACAGATGTACAATAATTTTTCTTTCTGCAATGCTTATTTCTTTTACTTTAACCATTTTTTTGTAATTTTAAGCAAAAAAAAGATGGAAAATGCTTGCCTGATGTTATTTTTAACTTTTGAATGCTTAACACGCAAAATTATTTTAATAGAAACTGTTATAATATACAGTTACTTTTTTTGTACGCATATTTTTGCATATAGCTAAAGTTGCCATATTAAAGTTTTTGTATTCAAACATGTTTGAAAGACACGCAATGCAAAACAAAGATGCCCAATTTTATGTCTACATATATGTCAAGACAAAACAAATAGTTGTAAGCATTTACTTTAATTAATTGATGTCAAAATTTTAAATCCAATAATATTTAACGTTATGTACGCATATTTATGCGGCCTAGTGTACATACTAGTTAATTTTGAGTAACATAAGTTAAATTTTATAAGTAAAGTACATATATTGCGTTTAGTGAATATTAAAACGTCGAACACGGGACGGGCTGACGTCTATCCCACCCTGAAAAGTAAACTGTGTTACAAGTATTTTTAAAAAATAAAAGTAGTCTGAACAAATTTTTAATCAAAGGGGAATTTCGATGATTTTCATGAAGATAAAGTTACAAATCTCTGCTTATTTGTAACTTGAGCAGACTTTTAAATGACTTTCGTTGTACAACAATTAAATACTTACGGCAATGATATGTTTTGTATTATTCCGCGGATCTTCTGCAACTGAGAATGTCAAAATATAATTTATGCCAAAACCCAGGCGTCTAAAACTTTTGACGGTTTCCTGCCAACTCCATGTATTATCGTTCTCCCAAGAACTACCAACAACCACAGGCCAACCACCCAAAGATTTTGAAATTTCCTTAACATGTTCGGTATTCAAGGTTTCAATTACATCTAAATGGAAAAATTAAATCCTGCATTATTGCTTAAAAATTAAACTCAACTTACCTTCATTCATGCACGCCTGATACAAAAGATTAGGCAATTTTAAATGTTTTGGATCATCATCGGGCCTTTCGGCTGCCACAATATCTTTCACTTGTTGTTTATAATTTATCTTTGAGAAGATATTCACACTATTTTCATTTTCAGGTATTTCTGTTTTCTCAATGAAATTTCCACATGCAAATTCATAAAAATCATCGCAAGGCTCTGCATCAAGCTTCATTTTACTCACAACATCATGGGCAGTGTTTTTAGATTCTTCATTAGAGTCGGCGAATAAGGTTTTGTCTTCATAGTTTTGAGAAGCAGAGCTGGCAATTTCAATAGCTTTAAGTTTCAGAAATGTTAGAAAATGTAATTAGTTTATCAAGTAATTTTGAAAAGTACTTTTTACCTTGAACCATTTGATTTGCTAGTAAAGCAAATACAAGGATTAGACATTTTTCCAAAGTTGGTTTCCTGTAATGTACAAAAAGCAAGTTATTAGTAAAATAATATAATAATAAATTAGCAAAAAAAAAACGACTTCAATGCAAAATTCTGATGGAAGAAGATAAAAAGAAGTACGTGCTCAGAAGTCCGCTCATTTTTTAAAAGCAAGATTGTGTGTTTTTCAGAGCTCAGGGTGCGTGTGTGTTGAGTCTTGTACAAATCGGTAAAGCAGAACCACTTGAAATAAAATATTAAATTTTAATGGGCCCAGTTTTTAAAATGGAGGATTGTGTTTATTTTAGAGCTCAAGGTGTGTTTTAAGTTTCGTAAAAATCGGTTAAGTAGAATCGCGTGAAATATTATAATAAATTTTAATGGGCGTAACCCCGCCCATTTTATCAACTTTCAAATTGTGTAATAACGAGAGCAAGAGGTGTTTTATAGGTTTCGCTGCAATCAAATAAGTAGAATATCATAAAATTACATATAAAAAATATTTGGGCGTGTGCCCGCCCACTTTTTTTTTGCAATGAGAGGAAGCTATACCCTCTCAGACAAGAAAATAATTTTTGCAATCGGTCTAAATTTTTCCGAGTTATGAAGTAACACCCAAAAAAAAAATAGAGATGAATTGTTAACCTCCTTTTTTTGAAGTCGTTTAATTAATTTATGATCGTCGTATAATAAATTTTTTCCTAATGTTCTCGAAAATGAATAACTGTATATGATCTATAAAATAACGAACGAAACCATGTTTAAGTTCCTGTAACATTGAATCAAAAGGTTTTCAGTTTTTCTACACTCATAAAATTCTGTATGTAAAATTAGTTGAAATTTTAATTAAAAATAAATGAAAATCTCTTAAAAATCAAATCAGTCTGCTTATTTTGCGTTTTAATTTTAATATATTATTAACTATTTTAAAAGCATAAAAAACTATTTTTTCTTTTATTCTTTACTTTAAGTTACAAAAAAAAAATCAAATTTGTGAACAGGTAAGTGTGAACGACTTTTTCTATAATCGGATTAACTTATGCCCTAATTCAGTAAGAAGATTTAGGACGTTTTTGTTTGAAAATGCTTCTGAGTTCTTGTCTTTGTAGTCTCTAAATTATTTTCTTCAAAAATGGTTGTTGTCTTTGACAATGAAAAATATAAATATTATTGCCATGTTTTTAAAACATAAAAATTCAATTAAATTATTATACAATAGTTTGAAAAATATATGAAAAAATATGTGTTGGATATAATGTTTAGAACAAAATCATTAAGCAAATACACGAACCTTCTAGCATAGACAATAAATAATAATCGTTTTAAAGAATCGAAACTGCTTCTTTTTTACGTCCATAGACAAGACGATACAATCGTCGAACAGAATTAGGGTATTAACCTCGACTCGCAACAGTAAAGGATGTTTTCCTTGTTTCTGATAAATATACTCGTACTTCGGTATTTCATTTATTTATTTTGTACTACCCTGCACAACATATTTATAAAAAAGATTAGCGAATTGGCTACGATCTGTTTAAAAAGTTTTTCGGTTGTAGTTTTGGGATTTGTTTTGGATGAACAAATCTGGACAAATGTCAAAAAAAAAACTTTGTGCAAATGGTATAGCTAGATTTTCATAAAGATTTTAATTAAAATGTGCTTAATACATATTTTTTAATAGATTTCAAACACATTTACTCGTAATAATTTTGTGAGTATGTATTTTAGGTTATGCCAAAAAAGCTCTTGTGATATCTAAACGAAAGCTTTGGAATATGTTGTATAAAAACCAAATTTTAAAAGTTATTGTTTATAAACGAAACATACAACAAAAAGGCTTATATTTTCCAAAACCCGGTTGCAATATAAGTTATTTGGTGGGTTTTGTTAAAGTTTCTAAGCCTACTAACTAACTACACTTATTTTTCTTATGTTATTTTCGAAAATTTTATTATTTGTGAATTCTCAAAGAGTTTTTGAAAGTCTGTGCATAAGATCAGAGCTTCGTCACTGTTCAAAATGTGTGGTTCATCTCTACTAACGATTTGTTAAGACATAAAGACAACGCTGAAACGCCAGCAAATAAATTTCAAATCAAAATAAACTTATGACACGAATATTAAATCTCGTAAATGTACTCGTACATGATACAATACTACAGGTAACCTCGAAGCGCCAGCTGTTTTGCTTGTTTCGTGATGTGATCTGTCAAATGTTGTTTATATTTTACCAATACACGCGCAAAGTGCGTATTAAAGCTGCACTAAGAGAAACAAGCTTTGCAAAGCCAAGAAAAAACGCAAGTACATGTCTCTTGTTTTCTCTTGGTTTTTGACAGTTGTCATCAGAAAACAGCAATAAAAATTACTGTTGTTTTATTTGTTATAAAATTGTTCTAGATTCGCGGCTAACTGTATTATTGTATCATGGTACTCGTATTTATAAATCTTTTTTTCTCTGCATATCGTTCTTTGTATTGTGTAAATAGTTCATACAAGCACCGTGTTTACTTAACTCTTGAAAGAAAAATAAAATTGTCTCTTTTCATTCAGTTGTGTGTAAATTTAAAACTTCAAACTTGTTTTCTGGCAAACTTGTTTTTTTTTTTTAGTTATGACGTTGTTTGAGTACACGAGCGATATATAAAAATTAAGAGTTCTTTTGGCGGACAGTTTTGTCGTTGACTGTATATATATAAGATATTCTGTGAGCGCAATTAAGTAATCTCATCTAGACTTGGATCTAACTCATTCAGTAGCTGGTTTTCGATACAAACCAGGGATGGCATTGAGAATTTTAGAATTGTACCAACAACTTTCAAAAAGTGTACTTTTTTACCTTAATTGTACTAGAAAATTTTTTTTAGTTAAAATTACATATTTTTATTTGTTTTTATTAAAATAATCAATTTTGCTCTGGCTATCGAATCGTTTTCACAAATTTGCTTGTAATCACGCTTTAACTTCATATGATTACACCTGTTTAAGTTGAAATGTAAAATATACAAATTAATAGCATGTGCTATAGCATCCAAATCCAGAAAAAAAATTATTTGGAAAATCAGTTCATATTTTTGATTTTGTCGCTGCGGTTTGCTCTCGTAAGGCTGTTTTCAAGTGAGAAGAATATGAGTTTCATGGTTCAAAAGTGAAAATTGAAATATGCAATCGTTTGAAAAGAAATGAGAAGTGAAACTGAGGAGACTTCATAAATGTACTAAATTAGTCATTGGTGTACTATTGTACTTTCAGAGTTTGAATAGTACCAAAAAAGGTACAATTGTACCATCTTTGCCATCTCTGATAGAAACTAGACTTGGGTCGAACTCTTTCACTAGTTCATTTTTGCCACAAACCGATGATCAGACCCATTTAAATTACATGGGTTTGATCATTGGTTTCTGGCAAAAATGAACTACTGAACGTGTTCGACGCAAGTCTACCAACGGCTGACATGTGTGTGAAGACAAATTTGTCTTCACACATATATATATATATATATATATATATATATATATATATATATATATATATATAATTTCATCAGGCTAAGGTTCGTAACGCTTTGTAAGCCAAGACATATATAGGCATTGGAACTTACTAAAATAAAATCTTACCCGTTAAATATCTGCATTATGACTGGTGACACGTCAGTAAATTAATGCGCTGTGACATAAAAAATAAATAAAATTTTTTGAAATTCGACAAATAACACGTTTAAAAAAAAAATACAAATTATCAACTAAACATATTAATTAAATAAATTTTTAATCAGTTTACTTCATTCAATTAAATTTTAAATTCATTATATATACGAGGGCGGTTCGGAAACTTCTTAGCCTAGCACAAAAAGCGCGGTATAAACCGAAAAAAGTTAAGTGTTTTGGAAACTTCCATCTCTGCTATGAACACATGTTAAATTTTGTTTCGATCTGGCAACTTCTTCATATAGAAACAGGTGTTCTTAAATAGACGCATCCGCGATTTTTTAACAATGGAAAAATTAGAAATGCGTGGTGTCATTAAATATTTACATAAAAAAGGTTTATCGGGACAAGAAATTCATAATGATATGGTGAATGTGAAAAAATTGGGTTGCTGAATTTAAACGTGGTCGTACAAGCATTGAAGATGAACCACGTAGTGGACGTCCAAAAACAGCAACAACAACAGAAATTGTAGCCAAAGTGCATGATATGGTATTAAATGATCGACGAATAAAAGTGCGTGAAATATGATCGAGTCCATTTAATTTTGCATGAAGAACTACAGATGAAAAAGCTTTCTGCAAGATGGGTGCCGCATTTGTTAACAGTCGACCAAAAACGCATAAGAATGAACATTTCTCAAGCTTGTTTGGATCGTTTTAAGCGAAATAAAATAGATTTTAAGCGTCGTTTCATAACTGTTGATGAGACATGGATCCACCACTATACTCCAGAGACAAAAGAACAATCCAAACAATGGACTGAAGCTGGAGGAAGTGCCCCAAAGAAGGCAAAAACAATTCAATCGGCTGGTAAGGTTATGGCAACGGTTTTTTGGGACTTCAAAGGTATTTTATTGATTGACTATCTGCAAAAGGGTAAAAAAATAAATTCAGAGTATTATTGCAACCTTTTGGATCAATTAAATGTACAAATTCGAGAAAAACGTCTTGGCTTACAACACAAAAAAATAATTTTTCATCAAGACAACGCACCAGCGCACAAGAGTGTTTTAACAATGGCTAAAATCAACGAATTAAAGTACGAGTTACTTGACCACCCACCTTATTCTCCTGATTTGGCTCCCAGTGATTTTTACCTGTTCCCAAATCTAAAAAAATTCCTTGCTGGCAAGCGTTTTACCTCAAATGAAGATGCAATTACAGTTGTAAACCACTATTTTGAAGACCTTGAGGAAAACTATTTTAATCAAGGGATAGAATTGCTAGAAAAGCGTTGGACTTAGTGTATTGAAGTTTCAGGAGATTATATTGAAAAATAAAAATATTTTTGAAAAACTAACTATTCTCTTTCATTGATAGGCTAAGAAGTTTCCGAACCGCCCTCGTACGTTGTGCAATTAAAATTTTTAATAGGAAAAAATATGCTTTCTGTAAAGAAAAGAGTTTATACGAAAAGTAATATAAGCGAAGTTGTATGTAATTAATATTGCAAAATTATTAATAATTTTTATGAAAGATAAAGTCTCAAAAATAATATATAAATATAAGAAATAAGTTACTGTTCCAAGGATCAATAACCACATGAGTAACAACGTCACTCCTCTGTGTTTAGCGATTTACTCGGACAAGTACACAGTATGTGTATGCAAATTTCTTATAGGATTTCTTTGAGCCATCCTGAATATGTCCTCTACAAGAATAGAGCGCAACACTTCAACACTTACATTATATATATATGTATCTATTATTTTATTTATTAAAGTTTTAAATTTCGAACACTTCACTGAACACTGAATAACAGGCCGAATGAGCGCTGTTAGACGTCTTATATAGGCTCCAGTCAACACCAAGTGGTTAGAAGGATGATACGAGTATGTGTGTATATACATATACGAATGTACAAACTAACAATAGTTTATAACTAACACATAGTTTATAACTAAGTTAGTATTAGGGCACGTTTAAAAAAAAAAACAAACATTTATACTTTAAGGCAAATAAAATAAACATCTTTAAAGCCATAGCCATTAGATACGAGTATCTAGTAAAAAAAATAGTTGATCTATTCCGAAAATAGACAACAGCAATAGAGTTATGAAAAGTTCTATAGTTGCCACTGCAATTTTCAGAATTAATGAATCGTGGGATTTCTTCTAACAGATTCCGGAATTTTTACGGCTCAATTAATGCTGTACCTTGTATTGGGGTGACGGACTCGGTTTTTCAACCGGTCTTAAGACGTGATTTTTTTTTTGCACAAAACCGTTATCGGTTTTTTTCAAATGTCGAATAGTCAGCAGAATACTTATCGTTTGGTATATTTTGCAATAAAATTAGTTTTTGCTATATTAAAACTTAGACTAACGTTTTCTAGAAGCCCATAATAGATGGAACTTTTCCGGTCCCACTAACTACAAAGGATCTGCTAAACGTCATGGCTTGTTTGCCGAGATGCACCTACGATATATTTCGCTTCGGGTTGTCAATCCGTTGCTCATCGCGGGTAATTAGTCGATGCAGAGAGAAAACAGATTGATTGAGACAACCGAATTTTTGGCCAATCAAAATTTGGTCGTTGCTGCAACATTACAGAGCTGGGTTATAAATCTTTTTTTTATCAAACCATTCAGAACATTTAACCGTCATTCAATTGCAACAACCGATTAATAGTGTTTTTAACCGACTTTAAAAAAAAGGAGGAGTTTAACAATTTGTCTATATATTTTTTTGTGGAGGGGGGGGTGTTACTTCATAGCTCAGTACTATTTAGACCGATTGCAAAATTTTTTTTTGTCTGAATATAGCTTCCCATTGTAAAAAAGTGGGCGGGGACACGCCCAAAATTCTTTTAATATTTAATTTTATGATATTCTTTTTATATACATATGTTTTTTTAACACACAACAGAAAAGTTGATTGCTGTGAAACCTATAAAACACCTTTGGTTCTTGTATTTACACAATTTGAAATTTGAAAAAATGGGCGGAGTTACGCCTATTAAAATTCATTATAATATCACGCGGATCTACTTAACCAATTTTTACGAAACTTACCACACACCTTGAGCTCTAAAATAGACAAAATCCTCCATATTTAAAAAAATGGACGGAGGCACGCCCATTTAAATTTAATTTTATATTTCACGCACTCCTTCTTATCTTCTACTATCAGATCTTTGCATTGAAGTCGGTTTTTTTTGGCAGAGAGAATTATTTCAAATTATGAAGAGCTTTTAGTGCTTTCACACAGACCGAGAGCACGACAGCCAACGAGATCTCGGCGAAAACAATGATTGCTATTATTTTGCAAAGAAACAAGAACAAATTTAAGAGCTTTCAAAGCTGTTTACCGCAAATGCAAATATCACAGTATTGCTAGGAACACAACTGAGACGAACGACGAATTTTTCGTTGCGAACTTTTGCCAAATAAATAAAACACATTAACACAACACCGCCGTCGAACAAAATTCGTCGAGCGTAACGAACTCTGAGATAGATTTATTTCTATTTTGTACGCCGACAAACGACGAAAAAACAATTTTTCTCTCTCTCTCTCTCTCTCTTATGTGGTTTTTCTTAATATATATTTGATAATAAATTTGTTTTTATATAACACTTTTTAGGGTTCCGTACACCAAAGGTGAAATGGAACCCTATTGTTTTCGCTACGCTGTCCGTCTGTCCGTCCGTCCGTCTGTCCGTCACAGGGTATTTTCTCGAGAACCGTAAGAGCTACGGACCTGAAATTTGGACACAGTGTGTAGACCCTTGGCCGCTACAACAACAAATACATGAGAGTTGGAAATTAAAGGGTGTGCCAAAACGAGCAACGAAAAATGTTAAAATCCCTTGTAATATACATACAATTATATGTATTTATATTACATGGGACCCTTGACCGCTACAACAACAAATACATGAGAGTTGGAAATTAAAGGGTGTGCCAAAACGAGCAACGAAAAATTTTAAAATCCCATGTAATATACATACAATTGTATGTATGTATATTACATGGGACCCTTGGCCGCTACAACAACAAATACATGAGAGTTGGAAATTAAAGGGTGTGCCAAAACGAGCAACGAAAAATGTTAAAATCACATGTTATATACATACAATTGTATGTATGTATGTATATTACATGGGACCCTTGGCCGCTACAACAACAAATACACGAGAGTTGGAAATTAAAGGGTGTGCCAAAACGAGCAACGAAAAATTTTAAAATCCCATGTAATATACATACAATTGTATGTATGTATGTATATTACATGGGACCCTTGGCCGCTACAACAACAAATACATGACAGTTGGAAATTAAAGGGTGTGCCAAAACGAGTAATGAAAAATTTTAAAATCCCATGTAATATACATACAATTGTATGTATGTATATTACATGGGACCCTTGGCCGCTACAACAACAAATACATGAGAGTTGGAAATTAAAGGGTGTGCCAAAACGAGCAACGAAAAATGTTAAAATCCTATGTAATATACATACAATTGTATGCATATGCACTTGAAATTTGTAAAGTTCGTGTATTTTTATACAGACTACAACAAGTAACACTAAAATTTAAAAAAATTTAATTAAAGGGTGTACCATCAGTTAATGTAATTTCGACTATGTAATTCTGATAACTTGCTGTATCTTGGAAACCGTAAGAGCAAACTTCTTGAAATTTTCAAAAACGGTAAAACAAAAAAATCTCAAAATTATAAAATCGCCAAACCGAAAAAAAACGCCAAAATCAAAAAAAAAATCGCCAAAACGAAAAAAAGCACCAAATTAAAAAAAATTTCTAAATCGAAAATAAATCGCGAAAAACCGAAAAAATCGCCAAAATGAAAAAATCGCCAGAATGAAAAAAATCGCCAAAATGAAAAAAAATCGCCAAAATAAAAAAAATTTACAAAACGAGAAAAAAGCGAAAAATAATCAAAAAAAAATTATTTCAGCTGAAAAAACGTAAAAAACACAGTATTAAAAAAATGCTCAAATCCCAACGTACGGAACCCTTCGTGCGCGAGTCAAAGTCGCACTTTACTGAATTTATTTTAATATAAATTTTTAAAAAATAATCGTATAAAAATTCAGCAGCAAGTCGCCAAAATCAGAAATAAAATCGCCAAAAATTTTTTTATTTTATTAAATTCAAGACGCATTACTAATTAATTAATATAAGAAAAATCATCAAAATCAAATTGCTTTAATCGGGTATGTCCTGTACTCAACGTGAAATTAAAGGGTGTGGAACTGCCATAGAATTGTTGTTGGAAATATGTACTTATAACTGAATTCTATGGCAATTCCACACCTTTTAATTTCACGTGGAATACAGAACATACCCAAATATCTTGCAGACGAGTTTTGGTAAGATTTATTTTTGAAACTACTCCTTTAACAAACTAATTTTTCTGAATTACTAAAACTTTTAAATTCAATTTTGTTAAAAAGTAGCCATTAAATCGCCAACAACTTTATTTATCGCCAGAAAAATCGCCATGTCGCCAAATCAAAAATTTAGTCGCCAAACAGGTTGAAAAATCGCCACGTTTGGCGAGAAATCGCCGCATCTGACAACCCTGCACACAACAACTAATGCTAGAAACACAACTGGGACGAACGACGAATATTTCGGTGCGAACTTTCGTCATAAAAAATAAAACACATTTGCGCATATGAAAATGAACACAACACCAGCGCAGAACGAAATTTGTCGAGCGTGACGAACTCTGAGATAGATTTATTTCTATTTTGTATGCCGACGAACGACGGTAAAACAATTTTTTCTCTCTCTTTGCATACACAATAACCAACTTTATCAATTATGACAGCAGAATTCGGTGAGTAAACTCGTCGTTATTGTGCTTCATACGACGAATTTACTCAGCGAAGTCTTATCGACAAATTCATCAACGTGAACAAAATTCGTCGTTCGTCCCAATTGTGTTTATAGCATAACTTTATTAAATATAAGAGGGGAGTTCGCTAAGTAAACTCGAACGAATTTACGCAGCGAAATCTTTTCGACGATTTCGTCGACGTGGACGAAATTCGTCGTTCGTCCCAGTTGTGTTCCTAGCATAAGTGTGTTTGGACGTAGCTGATTTAGATAAATTTATCTGCAAATACCAAAAATTGGTACCGATATCGAAATCATTATATTTTATTCGGTTGTGTTCATCATATCCGCTATTTAGTCATGGCAAAAGCATTTGATCGGTTGATCTAATCAATTTAAGAATTATCATATATGTAAATAATATATATCATTATTATAATTTAGCTCTTACGTTAATGAGCATGGACTGTTTTTTTGAATTCGTAAACAATTTATAGCGTGAATCGAAATATAGTTGATTCAACTAACATTTTAACGGCCTACCAACCCTTTTTGCAAATAAACAAAGACAAAAACTTTTCATAAGTATGTTTTTAGTCTTTTGTACATATGTAAGTCCTAATAAACACTATGCAAGTCTTCTTGCAAATCAGATTAGTTTTTTAGGAGAGAGATAAGGGGAAAAGAAATTTATCCACAAACTAATCAGCTTAGCAATAAGACTTGCATAGTGTAAATTAGGACTAAGTAAAATGAAAACAAATACTTTTCAAGCAGCAAATCATGCAATTAAAAATTGGTTTTTCACTCATCCGCTTGCTTTATATGTATATGTAACACTTCAATCGTGCAATTGAGAATAAAACAAAAGCTGTTAGTTCCCATATTAAAAAAATTATTTTTACAACAGTAATAATTTTACTCAAAAACATACTACATACATCATATGTACATATTTACATAAGTATATATGTATATATAAATGCCTAAGTATGTATGTATATAACTATAAATACATAACATACAACATTGTCTACTACAGTGAGAAAGTCAATCAGAAAGTGTTTGCCAAACGTTTTACCTGATAGTGATTAAAATTCGCTCTCAGTGTTCAAGATACGAGGGCGGATCAATAAGTCCGTGAGTTTTCGAACTTCCCTTGCAGTTATATGAAATGCAACACTGTTCCCATCAAGTTACACCTGTTAATAGACTACTCTCGAATTTTGAGCAAGTGTCGTTACTTACTTTGCGTTTAACAGCTGTTCAAAACATACAACCTCGTATATTTTTCTAAAAATGGCAAAAAGTGAATTTCGAGTGGTCATTAAGCGTTATTTTTTGCGAATAAAAAACCGTCAATCAAACCAAGGTAAAGCGCGATAATACTATACCATGGGCACTCTGCACCATCGATTTCAATGGTAAAAAAGTGGTTTACTGACTTTCATTGTGGTCGCACAAGTAGAAATGACGCTGAACGTTCTGGACGGCCAATTGAGGTCAGTACACCCGAAAATCCACTATATCGTGTTGGCCGATCGAAGAGTAGAAGTGTGTGAGATTATTAATGCCACAGGCATTTCATATGGCAGTGTGGTTTCGATTTTAAATGATCAGCTGGGTTTAAGAAAGTTGTCTGCAAGGGTGCCGCGTTTGCTCTCAATTGATCATAAACGTATACGTGTGACAACTTCAAATGTTTGTTTGGAGTTGTTTAACCGCAATCCGAATGAGTTTTTGCGGCGTTTTGTAACTGTGGATGAAACATGAATCCATTACTGTACTCCGGATACCAATCAGCAGTCTAAACAATGTGTTTCTCCGGGTGAACCTGCTCCGAAGAAGACCAAGCTGAGTTTGTCGGCCAATAAGGTGATGGCAACAGTTTTTTTTGGAATGCACGCGGGATAATCCACGTCGATTACCTTCAAAAGGGAAAAACAATAAACAGCGAATATTATGCCAACTTATTACACCGATTTAACAAGGATTTAAAAAGAACCCCATATGGTTATTTTTCATCAAGATAATGCACGAGTGCAGTCTCAATGGCAAAACTCAAAGAATTGGGCTACGAATTGGTACCCCATCCGCCATATTCTCCGGACTTAGCCCCTAGTGACTACTTCCTATTTCCAAACCAAAGAAATGGCTCGGTGGAAAGAGATTTAGCTCCAACGATGAAATTATTGACGAAACAAATGCCTCTTTTAAGGACTTCGAAAAATCCTATTTTTTTGGAAGGGATACAAAAACTGGAGAAACGTTGGACTAAGTGTAATGAGTTAAAAGGAGTTGTGTTGAGGTTAAAATTTTTGTTTTGCAAAAAAAACTGTGTTTCATTCAAAAAGTCACACACTTATTAATCGACCCTTGCATAATACAGTTTGCGCTCAAGCGAAAAACAAAACGAAACTAAATGGCTTAATCGTTATCTACATATCGCTCGTTTACTCAAACATCGTCATAACTCGTTTACTCAAAACAACAGTTTACCAGAAAACGAGTTTGGATTTTCAATTTCACACAACTTAATGGAAAAAGAAAATTTAATTTTTCTTTCAAGAGTTGAGTAAACAAGATATTTGTATATCATTTTTACACAATACGAAGAACGAATTTGAGTTCTGTCGTTATTTGAGTAAATGAGTGAGATATGTGATTGCATTTGTGTTGTTTAACTCACTGCAAAATAACAAAAAAAAAAGCTGAATTGATTGATAATCTCCTCCTTTTTTTAAGTCAGTTGAAAATAAAATCAAACATTTCTTTCAGTTCATTTTCGTACCCTGCAAAACGTGGCCATAAAGGCATAAAGTGTTCTATAGTCTATCCCTCAACAAAAAAAAAACCAAGTACAATTAAGTGTTTTGAAATGGGAATTCAACTGGTTAAAATGTTCTATGCAATTTTAGCCAAATAATAACTCTGGTTCCATAACCGTAAACCGCTATGAGACTATTAGAAATTCGAAATTTTGTCTACATTAAACAATTATTAATTACTAAGATATAAAAGTTTTAAAAACATATGTGTGCTCAATAATAAATACATATCGTTATCTAAAATTCAAAAGTACCGTTTTCTCATAGGAAAAGTTAAAACCACAAAATCCAATCTATTTAGTTCCAAAAATTATTGCATTTCTCGTTAATAAAAATTGTTACAGTTTCCTTTTAATTATTCTTTTTTTTCAAGTTTAAGCTAAAAATTAAATTTTTGAACCCATATCTGTTGCTACAATTACATATAATCACCAAATACATAATTAGTCGCGAAATATCAAGTTTATTCGTTCGATAAATTAATCATTTATTGAATGAATAAACTTGGCATAACTTAAATGATCTGACTTGCTGAAGAATAACTTTTGACATTTTATTTGTCATGAGTAGACGGTGGCGTTGGCTGAAGTTGAGGGTTGCGTTGGCTGAAGTAGTTAGCACATTGACTACAAAAAACCTGCAGCCTGGGTTCGAGCCCGGTATCCGACAGTCATTAAAAATAACAACACCACGCATTTTTCTGTTGTGCATTAGTGTGCTTTGTATCAGTTGCTGTGAGAAAAACTTCTAGTGATGCAGGCATAAGGCATTGGTCACTAAAATCTATACCGACTTCATCAGACAATAATCCTAATGTACATCAGACCGCCCTCCTTCGTTGTGTAGCAGAATAATTGGCGAAGTAAAATAACCAATAAAATGGCTACTAAACAGCTTCAAAATTTTATACGCCTCATTTGACACCAGATGGCGCTGCAACACTGCATTATTAAAAAATGTGCAAAGAGCAGAGTTGTAAAAGAATGAAGCCTTCCTCTATCCTCTATCTCTTCCTTCACTACCTGTCTTCTCTATCACTATCATTTCCCTATCACCCTCTCTCACTATCTTCTCTTCAATTAACAGGTAACACAAATGGATCATTGTATTGGACCCAAGTAAGCTGGACTCTAAAATTTCACCCTTCCTTACCAGCAGCCTGCTAACCTAACCTAACCTAACCTTTGTCATGAGTACATACATACGAGACTTGTAGCGAACTCTTTCAGTTGCTCGTTTTTAACACAAGCCAATTGTTAAACCCATGTAACTTAAATGGGTTTGATCATAGGTTTGTGTCAAACCCATTTAAATTACATGAGTTTGAACATTGGTTTGAGTCGGAAACCTGCTACTGAATGAGTTCGATACAAGGCTAATACATACTAGACTTGTATCAAACTCTTTCAGTAGCTCGTTTTTGACACAAACCTATTGATGATTGGTTTGAGTAAAAAACGAGCTAATTTAAATAGGTTTGAGCATTGGTTTGTGTCAAAACACGAGCTACTGAATGAGTTCGATACGAGTATGTATTACGAGTATGTATTACATAATCGTATTTCCAATGGTACAACAATCGGATACCCGCAATTCTACACAAATATTACAACAGCAATAACAACACGCACTTTGCTGGTATAAATTACAATCATACTTGTTAGAACAGGGCAACATTTTCAGAGTGTATGTTCTTATAGGAAATGTCAAACTCCATACAAAACTGAACATTTGTTAGCTGTTTGAGGATAACCGAAATAAAATCATGTTTTTAGGCTTACACCTATGAAGTCCAAATTTGACATTTGGCCTGTTAAAAGTACATGAGTCACCTTATTTATGCGCCTTTGTAGTTCCTGCCTATTCAATTTAAAAGGTGAGAGATTCAGTTCTTTGCTAACATTTGGTCTCTGTCAAAAGATATTCTCACTAACCATTACACATTTTTATTATAGTTTATCAAAAGAGAGTATGTTTACATTACATTAAAAATAACGCTAGGATTTAATAGTGGGTTAAAACTAGATTATGCGCCGATTTTTAATGTCAAATTGTATTAGTTCAATATTGTCACTTATGCTAACTTGCATGCAAGTTTTTAAGGCTCTTTTTTTACTATTACTCAAGACTATAGACCATAAAAATCTTATAGCATCAAGTAACATAAGTTATTATATAAAATGATTTAATTGCCAAAGAAATTAAAAACAGGTTATGTTCTTGAGATTTTCATCCTGACTTTGGTCCACATATCTATAGTATATACTCTATATATACATATACACTAATAAGGTACATTTATATCTTTGTCAAAGTAAAGAAAATTATATTTGTAATATTTTGTTTTTATAACGTTTCTCTGGGACAGATAATTTTCTACTGGGTCTCATAATAGTATCTTTACTCCAAAGGAGATGGTACACTAATAAAATCCTTCAATTCACTTGGTTCACTTTGATTCATGCTATTTCATCCATCAAATTAATGAGAAAAAAAGAAAGATTTCTACACAAATTATCAACGAAATATGATTCAATATTATTAAAGGCCATCTAAGGCTCACTATATTACACCTTTGGTGTACGAAACCCTAAAAAATTTATTAAAAAAATAAAAAAAAATTAAATGCATTTTAGAAGTCGCTTTTGGTGCGTGAAGTTGTTTTTTTTTACCAAATTAGGTAAGGTTAGTTTATGTTGAAATAGGGCAAGTAATAATTGAGCCAATCCGTTTCGGACTACACGTATGCTATTAAAGCATCTTGTGCGCATCTTGGTAAGAAATATTGGTGACATACCCAATAAAAAAAACATGAAAGCCTATTAAACTCATAGATCTTCTATATCTGGTATATTTTTCAGACGTAGAATTTGTCTCCTAATTTTACTGAATGCTGGACATATGTAAGTAGCGTTCGAGAGTTAAATTGATTTAAAAAAATGTTTTTTTTTATTATCAAAGCAATAGTGCCCGTATGATAGGCCCTTGGGAGATAGACGTCCAAAAAAAGTGATGACCCTAATATATTTCAAATTAAACGAAAACAACAAAACTACATAGCATAATCCATTCTACGAGTATATAAAAAATATTATATATGTGACCCATTCTATGAAAAGGTGGCTTATGACTAAAAAAATTATTTTGAATTTTTTTTTTTGGTTCGGATAGTTTTTGAGACGCTCTTTAACATGGTGAAAAGCAGAAAGTCCTAACTTGCTTAGAAGTGTACTAAAAATGTAGAGAAAGAAGAGCACAAATGGAAAGGAAAAGGTGAAATTGGAAATAAATGGCATTTTAACAACAACAACCGTACACAGTTATTTCCCCTCAAAACTGCACTAGTTTTTAACGAAAAAAAAAGACCAACAGAAACAGAACGAAGGAGAACAACTAACGGAAAATAAACGAAATGCATTGTTTAACTTTAACAGCTGATTTCTCGAAATTTTGTTTTTGAGTCCTGAGCCACCTTTTCATAGACCGGGTCACATATGTATATTGATTCATAAAATTAATGAAGAGCTTGTCCACTCGCCGCTTTAGGAATTTGGATGAGCATGTCCATGATATAGTTCGCACTATATTACGCTTAGTGGTTATATCACTAAATAGAGATCGGGCATGAAATTTTAACTTAGAAAATGTACATTCACTATCATCCACCAAATGCCATATTTGTCGGAATTTATGGATTTTGGCATTATCAATAATTAAAAATTAGTTTTATAATTCTAGTCTTCTTTCAATTTGGTGTATGATCTGCGGAAGAAATTCCTGAAAACGGGCCGAGTTCACAGTGGAAAGCGAAATAATAATACCAGCAACAAATTTAATAGTTCAAACAAATTAATGCGAAGCAAAAACCATAAAAATTCCAACAAAACTATGAAAAGTTGGATTTAATTTCAAAAAGGTTTAATTTAATTTAAAAAGGTCTTCGTTTAATTTGAAAAAGATTTGATTTAAACTGTATGAATATATTTATTTATTAAACTTTTTAGTAAAACTGTTTTTTTTTCAATTGCGTAACACATATTTAATATACAATTTATCATTTGACAGTTCTAACTAAAGTTTAACTGAGTAATGTTGCTCGGTTTAAACTACAGTTAACTGACAAATAGAGTTTATCTTTATGTTAAAAACCAGCTCTTTATGTATGTTATGGTTTAGATTTAAGTTTTGCTCATTAAGTAGTTATAAGAAAAAACATGGTGTAGTATGCTTGCATGGTCTAACCGGGGTAAAGAACTACTCCTTGCACTGGATCAAGTCGTCCCATTTCATTTTTATGCCTAAATACCTTACAAAGATTTGTTGACTTATACCAACCGAACAACATAATGTATGTAAGCTTACAATTTTGTGTCAAAAGAAAACATACAATTCTATTTAATATGTACATAGATATATGTACATAAATACATACATATATAAATAGATAGCGTAGATATGAAAACTATGCCTACAATGATTGTTATAAACTTAATCGCTATACTCCCGCAAGTTAAAATAAAACAAAAGATACTTGAACATACATAAATTATATTTTTGTTTTGCCTTACATTGTATGTATGTGTGTATGTAACTATCAGAGAACAGAATGAAACAATTCGCATTTGCTAACAATTCATAAATTCGTTGCTTTTGGCATGCACTTAAGCTTAAATTAGACGTGACATAACCATAACCATACAAAACAACAGCTGTTCGAACCAAACTTATGGGCAACACTGTATTTGATTATAGGTGACTCGGCATAACGGCATAGCCATTACCATACAAACCAATTGAATTTTTGTTTGGTTATGGCTAAGTCATTATGGCTATGTCACGTCTAATTTAAGCTTTATTCCACAAAAATAACTAATGTAATTGCTGTGATACAATTCATTGTGATTTGTTGATTGCTCAGACGCACTCTGTTATTACAATGCAGTTATAATACAAGCAGGGAAATGAAATGATGCAGCATGAAATAATCAGAGAACAGCAATGAGTAGTGAAGAAGTGTGTAGAGTTAAATCATGATTTATAATTTCTTGTACTTATGCGCACTTATACTTATTGCAATGTTGTCTATGAATCATATTTACTCGAAAGTTTGAAGTGCGCCTCGAACTCATACAACAACAGAAACATTTATGACGTTATTGATTTCGACTCTTCTTAACTCAGTGACTATGGACAATGCAAAATAAGTATGATTCACAATGCGAACTTTGCATACGAATATTAAAATTCTCTATTTACTACTATTGTATACTCCTTGCAAACTGTTTAATGGCTAAACTTTTAAATAAACACACATGCATGAGTTGTGTGAGCTGAATCAATGTGAGTAGTATCAGTATTTTCCTGAAATTAGAAATCAAACTGAGGTGATTTATGAGTGTGAGTGTGAGTGTGGTATGACTATAATGTTGACGTGGCATTCATATTTATTTCAACCTATACTTATAAATCAATGTCATGGTGAGTATGCGTAAATCAGAGTAGTTGCGTTTAAATGGTGTCTACTCATTTATATTTAAAATTTCATGAGTCAGCATGAATAGCGAAAAAACAATTCATTGCCGATCACTGATGCATACATAGATTCTAGGGTATTCATTCGGTTAACTATTAATCGGTTAACCGGTTAATTTAAAATTGGGGTTTTTCGATTAACGGTTAAAGCGGTTAATTTCACTCGATTAACGGAAGTATGAAAACTTTTAAATATTTTGTAGCATTATAAAGTATTTCTTGTGTGTTTAATTATTTGTTTCGTCTCATATAAAAACAATGAAGTAAAATTCAAAATCTTTGGACGTGGTTATAAAAGAGTTTAGTAAAGACTCTGCTACTCTAACTGAACTAGAGAGAATTATTACGTTTTTGTTTAATAATTTAATAAATGCCAATAGTACTGTTGCCAACGATTTAATTAAGGATTAGATTTAAAGGGAGACGAATTCAATTATTTTATACCTACACTCTGAAAACTAAGAAATTCAGAAATAAACTTTTTTGCAGAGTATTCGTAGCTGAGCTCTGCGAGTATGAGTCAATTAAAATTACAACAAACTAAACTAAATAAAACAAAGCACTAGCGACTACTGGCTATCGGCTTATCGATAGTAATAAATGAAATGTTCTAACAAAATTCACCGAAACAACTAGAAGTGTTAAGAATTAAAAAAAAGTAAATAAAACAGGACTCTAACGGCATAATGCAAGATTTTATATGTTTAGAGGAATCCAAAAGGACTGACAAACTAGATGTTCTGTATTATGAAATGTTTTCAATTTTTAAAATTTTTCCAAGTCAAGTTTTATCAAAAATGATTCGCTTGAATCATAAAGATTGTGTTATAAGATCTCCTTAAACTATTGAAGTACTAATATACACCCAGCAAAAAATTACACATTACCATCAGAGCTACTTGACTTATAATGACTTACTTTTCTGATTACCAAATTTCATTACTCGCTTACAAATCACATTACCTTAAATTTAAAAAAATTATGTACAAGTTGCTAAATGAGGAGAATTACTCTTTGTGGCGCGCTGCCAGAAAGCTTAAAACACCCGTTGAGTATAAGCCACCTCTACGCACATCTACCGGATGTTGGGCAAGAAGCGATACTGAAAAAGGTAAAATATTTGCTGAGCACTTAAAATCCGTTTTTACGCCAAATATATGTACTGGTGTTGCTGATTTGCCGAATATAGTCGCTCTACCCCCTCAACACATAAAGTTTAAGACGCGTGATTTACAAAAATTAATTGACGAACTCAACCCGAAGAAAGCTCCGGGTATTGATGGAATTAGTAATCAGATGCTGATGAACTTGCCTCGTATTGCAATGAGAATCCTGTTATTCATATTTAATGCTATTTTACGACTGGAGTATTATCCACACAACTGGAAACTTGCCAAGGTTAAAATGATTCCAAAGCCGGGCAAAGATATAACAAAGGCTGAGTCATATAGGCCAATAAGTCTACTATCTACAATGTCAAAGCTTTTCGAAAAACTGTTCATGACAAAATTGTCCCCAATTCTAATTAGTAGTGGGTGCATACCAGACCATCAATTTGGTTTTAGAAGTCAGCATAGCACCATTGAACAAACTCACAGATTGGTTCAATTTATAAGAAGAACTTTTGAGGAAAAAAAGTATTGTTCTGCGCTGTTTATTGACGTTTCCCAGGCATTTGATAAAGTGTGGCATGAAGGCCTAATATTAAAATTGAAGACTTACTTACCAATAAACATTTTAAATTTTTTTTTGGAAAGTTACATTATTTCCCGTAAGTTCACTGTTGCGAAAGGAGACTTTACAAGTAGGCCTGAAACAATTTCATCTGGTGTGCCACAGGGGAGTATACTGGGACCAGTTTTATATTTAATTTATACTTGTGATATGCCTGTGAGCAGTAGTATCCATACTTCCACATTTGCCGACGATACATCCTGCCTTAGTATGCATGAAAACCCTGATGAGGCATCCCGCAAACTCCAGGAACACATTAGCCAGATGGAGCTTTGGTTAAACTTATGGAGAATCAAGGTAAATGAATAAAAGTGTGTTCAAGTAACATTTACTTTACGAAGAGATACTTGTTCCCCCATTCGGATTAACAATCAAGTTGTTTCTCAACATTCACATGTGAAATATCTTGGTATACACCTTGATCGACGACTTACATGGAAACACCACATTGACTCTAAGTTAACTCAAATGAAACTTAAATTAACTCAGGTACATTGGCTGATTGGTCGAAATTCTACACTTAGCCTAGACTGTAAACTTTTAATATACAAGTCGCTCTTAAAGCCAATATGGTGCTACGGAATTCAACTATGGGGCACCGCTTCAGCTTCAAATGTAGAGAAAATTCAACGCAGGCAAAACAAAATTTTACGCATGATAACATCGGCTCCATGGTACATCAAAAATTCAAATATGCATCGTGATTTGAATATGCCACTAGTGACTGAAGAAATTGCAAAATACGCAGGCAAATATCTAACAAAACTCGAATCACATCCTAATCCGCTTGCTCGTAATATTTTGAACTTTACTGGACACATCCGATTAAAAACGAGAGATACACGGGCCCTAATATTCAACATTCCAGATGATGAAGCTGCTTGAAAACACCTTTTTCTTTTTGTTACTAATCACTACTTATGTATTATTAATAACTACCACTAAACTTATGTCCGACATTTGTCGGGCATAATAAATTTTTTATTTTTTTTTTATAGATTTAAGATTTGAACACTTATTGTTAGTTCATATTTGAAGATACAATAAATAAAAACATGCATTACAAAAAAAAAAAAAAAAAAAAAAAAAAAAAAAAAAAAATTAGGAGATTTTTTTTAGATTAAATAGATTACGTGAACAAGTTGCCAAATAAAAAAAGTAAGTACTTCTCAAGAATCGATTATTTTAGTCTCACGCCTTGTTAAAATCATTAAGTTGGTAATCCCGTAAGAAACAGTTTCCACCAAAAGTGCTTAATTCCAAACCCGATTAACTTTTTTGAAATTTTTTGCTGGGTACCTACATTAACCGATTAAGCCAAAACCTCGATTAATTAATCAAGCGATTGACCGATTAAAGCAAAACCCCGATTAATTGAATACCCTAATAGATTCTGATCAATGCGGCAAAATATGTTCGCTGGGTAAAGAGACAGCTAAATTAATTCGAGAAAATGTGTCGCCTTGTTTAAACAGTTTTCATGCTTAAAATTGTTTCTTTGTTCGACACATAAATTTTTTAACACGAGTTAATATGGATTTCAGTTATAAATTATAAAAGAAAAAAAAATACGCAATTAATTATTTTATGATGAAAACTAAAGTTAATCACACAGGGTAACAAAAAATGTTTTTTCTGTATTAAATTTAGATAGAATCAAATTTATTTGCTGACATTGCCAAGTCCTCTACATTTCCGAATATGCCAGCTGCCAGTGAATATATTCAGGCCAGTCACAGAAACCAAATTCGATCGAAATGATTTCAATTTGATAGGTTCTTTAGAAAATTAAAAAAAATTAAGAATTTGCTCGAAATGATACCACTTTAATTATAATGCTCGGAATTGTCATTTTTTTATGTATGTGAAAGTACAAAAATCCCTTTGAACAACTTTATTAATTCAACAAAGAAAAATATTTTTCAACCATTTATTTAAAATTTCAGATATTTAAGGTACTTTTCTCAAGTCTTAAGGGGAAAAAATGCATCATCATAAAATATATTCTATTCAGTCAAATAAAATTAATGGCTAATTTTTCACTTTGAAATCAAATTGTAATTATTTTGAAGTTCTATTTAAATACGAAATTGTGTTTTTGAGTGCACATTTAAATAACAATTAAATACCCAACTTTGTGTAATTAAATACTACTAAGTTTTATGAACGTACCATATGTTTTTATGCGTGTATGTATTTATTGAAAACATACACATGACATCATGTGGTCGGATTGAAAACATCATATATAACATATACAATACAAAGTTTCATATGATGGAATAAAGTAATAGAAAAATTTATTATAATGTTCGTTTGATTTCATAAAATGAGTTTTTATGCAATTTTAGTTTTCTAGATGCTTATAACCTAACTTTTCTGTTTATGCTAAACAGCTGTTCTTTGGAAATTTTGCAGGGCTGCCGTACTTTCAACGTAATGAAATAATAACTTTAATTAACCACTGAAAAATGAAATCGTATTTAAATAAAACTTAATTTTAAATAAAAATTAGCTAATGAATTACTTAATTTTTAAGTTAAAAATTGTGGGTAAATAAAACTTTAACACATACACTACGTTTATATGTACATATGTATATATGAAAGTGGATCTGAAGCATGCCTCAAACCTCTTTATCGCAATTTTCCGGCAAAGCCTTGACGTCTCTGGGTATCCAAAGCTTCAGTTATTGCAATTACAAACATTAAATGTTAATTAATTTTGTTCACTTCAATAATAACAATTGTTGTGTCGTTGGTATTGTGTTTTGCTCTTCTAATAACCAAGTGTTTTTTTTTTTTTTGAGTTGCCCAATATTGCCACATTTAAACTGAAAACAATCGAATTGACGATCTTTCCGAATAAACAAAATCGATCGAAATATGAAGAAGGTAAAACAAAATCGATCGAAATGAAAATTCGTAATCAAAACAATTTCAATCGATTCCTGTGACAGGCCTGATTTTTTCGAGCATCATCATAAAAACTGAAACAAGCATAAAAAATTTATGCGATGCTGAAAGTATTTATTGTATTCGCCCCACCGACAGTTTCTAATAAATTGAGACATTGCACTTTTCAGCCAAAAAAAAAACCTATCTTCACTATAAACTCTTTTGGCACCATAACTTTTAAATGCGGCGTTTTTCGGAGAAATTTTATAAAATCATTTTTGTTTAAAATAAACGGCACAACATCTTTCCAGTACATAATTTTGCCCTTACTATGGTCCATCATACACACAGTAAAAATACCAATTTAAAATCAACATGCAAAAAGTTTGATTCAACTTCCTACATTAAATGTACAAGAAATAGTATGTTGTTTGAGTGTGTTTGTGTTTATTTGCTTTGATCATAGCTGCAATACACTTTTGTGCTTTGTTTTGTAGTATGTTGTTTTTGTATTGTTGTTGTTTTTTTTTAATGTTTGTAAACAGCCGACCAGGGTGACCGATGACATTTTTCAAAAAGTGGCACCCAATAGGGGATTTATCAAAAAAAGGGGCAAAATTAAAAAAAAACGAGAAAACTACACTAAACTCTTTATTTTGAATGTATGTTTATATAACTTACCCTAAAAAAGGAGGAAAAAAAGTGGCAAGGAAGTTGAAAAAGTGGAACCGATATATCGAAAAAGTGGCAATTTGCCACTTTAGTCGGTCAAACGGTCACGCTGCAACCGACAAACTGCTGCTGGCTGGTAGGCAGTGTACTAGTCTTGTAGTCGGAAGATCGCTGGTTCGAATCCTGGAATTAAGTCAAAGTATTTTGTATTTTTTTTTTAACTAAAATTTTTCAAATAAATTGTATGTTAAACGATCAATGAAATAATGTTAAACTAAAATTTAATTCAAGATAGTACATATTAGTGTGTATCTTAAGAATATTTAAAGTTGTTATGGCTGCATGGGTAAGCATGTTGACTACCATGCAATGAGTTCCGAGTTCAAATCTTGTCCGGGGAAGCTAGTTTATACACAAACATTTTTCTGATGTGGATTTCAACCACACGTCAGTTATATAATTAATAAAATACAATTACTACATTAATTTAAATTCATGTTGTTCCAACTAGAAATAACTTTGATTCAACATGATTCTTCATTTTGATTTTAACAGCACGTAAATGTTAAATCTACGTGAAATAAAGTTATTTCAAAGGGAAAAATTTTCTTTGACAATTACTATAAATCATGTTAGATTAACATGAAACACATATGAAGCAAAATCATTGCCGAAAAATATTAGATTAACCTTGTTTAAGTTGAAATTTTTCTGTGTGTAGTCCTTTAACCCTCTAACCCGCAAACTCTGAAAAGTTTTCAAAAAATTGTTGGCTAATTTTTGTTTTTAATAACACTGTGAACCAAATGAAGACGTTTGGAAAAATGCACGGACTCGACAGTATAGGTACGACTGTACTATCAAAGGTTAGTAAAAACATGCACTCGGTTTGGCCAGTTTGACTACCAATTACTTGGTTTTTTAACAAGTGCCTTGAGGCACTTTTGCGGGTATTAACATCAGTACTAATGATTAAATTTTCTGCACTTTACTTTAGATTCCTAGATATTTATATAAAGTGTTTTTGATTCCTCATTTCGTCTATAAGTTCCAAATTACCCTAACCCGATGCTGACATATGTACCCTTAATTATGAAAGTGGTCTAAGTCATGTGCATTTTTGCTTCGAAATATCAAATAAATCTTAAAAAAACTTCCATAAATATTTGAAAAATATTAAATACATTGATATAAATCGAGGTTAGCACAACTCTAAATAAAAATGTTGCACAATATAAAAATATTTTTTAAACTGTTCAAATGTAATCTACTAAATATATCGACCAAGGAAATATATGACTTAGACCACTTTCATAATTAAGGGCACATATGTACATATTTTCTCACACGGCCATCACAGTTTATCTTTTAATTTTCTTTATCCTTACTACGTCACGTTTGCCCGGCCCAACAATTGTTGCTTGATGTTCAGTTCCAAGACCAGACTTGTTGGGACTTTGTCATTTATTTATAAAAATTTTTCAGATATGCTCAAAATTTTGTTAAATTAGTAAATTGTAGAGAAACTGTACTGGCGTACTGACGTGAACTGTGCAATGCTGTGATAATGTCCATCAGCTGTGGCGTTAAATGTCAGTAAAGAATTGGAATAGATTAAAGAAAGGTAAAAGGTGCTGCCAACAGCGAGATGTAGCACAGAGGGAAATCTTTGTCTTCTGAAAGAATTTTTCGCAAAGAAACTAATTTAGACGTTAAGTTGTTGGTAGGATAGGCACAAACGAACAGGGAGATGATGAGTTGTAAGTGCCATTGAAAAAAAAAGTTCTTGAAAGCGAAAGTCACAGCCTGATCAGAATAAGAATAAAACCGAGAATTATCGTAATTTAAATAATAAGATTATCTCCGGGTTAGCGTTTCATACAGTGTAGTGTTAATTGCGAGAAATAGTGTACAAAAGGAGGGTACTGTAAGTATTGTAGTGTTCTTTGATACGTTTACGTATCCCGACAAAAACGTCTAAGATACCCACACTTGCCATTTTGTTTAGTAAATAAACTCAAAGAAAATCGAAAGTTGCCCGAAATTTTATCCTGGGGCAAGAGCGCCACTTTACATCAGAAACACCCGGAAGGCCGATGCATGAAGTAAAGGTAGTAAAAGGAGTGAAGAAACATAAGTGCCCAGCATCCAGGTGAATTCGTACCCAAAAATAAAATTGCCTCCAAAATCGTCAAAAATTTATACATACGTATGTACAATGTACATTGTACATATATATATTTACTTATTTATATACATATATATATATATATATATATATATATATATATATATATATATATATATATATATATATATCTGTACATATGATTTGGAAGCAATAACACTTGAGTGAATCAATTCATTGCTTACTTTATGACAAAAGCTTCGTAAAATGCTTCTGGAAAGCACTAATGTAAGGCGGGCTTAACAAAATAGAAAATTATCACAAAAAATTTTGCAAACCAGTAACTTTTGCATCTGAGTATTACTTCTGTGAAGCACTTTAGTAAGGCATAGAATTCGTGGCTTTTTGGAAGATGAATGCATTGCTTCTAGCTGGCTCATCTCCAACAAAAAAAAAATCCCTTATTCATGCGCAACAGCAAATGATTCTGTAATGTTGTCTCCCTTTTTTAAACGCATTGAATTTCCGTGTCAATACATGAGGGAAAATGTGGCCAGGACCACGCGCACACAAAGAAAATCTTGTTTTTTACTTACATATTATATAAAGCCGAATCTTGTAAAACCTTGTACAGACATTTAGATACCGTCACAATAAAAACTTCTGATGAAGAAAGTGTACAATTCCATGACTATATAATTTCAGATACTCCTACTTGACCTATTGCTGTTAAGTTTTACATCCACATTAACTTCCCTTAACAATACAATATGATGGTTCTCTACCCCAGTAAGATAGACATGGATGCTGATGAAGTGCGTGGCTGCACAGAAAAATATCGGTATTTCCGATATTTTGTATTATTGAATCTGAGTGGAAAAACTTAATTGATATTAACAAATTGTTTATAGCTGATAATTTAATTAATTTTTAAATTGATATTACAAATATTTTAATTAATATGACAAAATTATTCGTATTACTTTTTTGTGTGTATTTAAATCAAAGCTGTTAAATTTCGATTACGATTAGTAATCAATTAGATTACATTTTAAAAAGAATTGTAATGATTATATAATTGCCTTCAAAAGAATTGCTGATTAATAATTGATTACAATTACTAATAATCGAAAAATAGTCTGAATTATTTAAAATTACTAAAAATAATCAAAGAGAATCAAAAGTACTCAAAAAGTAATCCGACTACTTTCAAAGATTACTTTTGATTCTTAATAAATAATCAAAAAGAATCAAAAGTAGTCTTTGAAAGTAGTCGGATTATTTTTTGATTACTTTTGATTCAAACAGCTGAAATTTTCGCCCTGCTATGGTACATACTTAATTATTTTGGAAATGGTAACAGTATTGTAATGCATTATAAGCAGCTGATATTCAAGTACTTAAGTGCTTAAAGTGATACATTTTTGTCACTATTCTTAAAAATTTAATACAAATTCGTTTTTTAAGTGCACTTTTTATACCAGCATATGTTTTTTTCGCGTTCTCTGCCATGGAATGGAATAGTTCCATTTTGCTGAAAATAAGGCAACTGTTTTGATTCATTTGAAATAGGCATAACTAGTAAAGAACAAATCACAATGGCAAGACTGTTTTAGATTAGAGATTTTATTTTATTTATTTATTTACTTTTTTAACATATTATACAAAGTAAATTTACATAATATGGTGTTGCACAAATATGGGCGGAGTAACTAAGACCATATGCCCAAGATGTTATTAACAGTATTTTAAAAAAGTTTTGTGACTGACTGTACACGAACTATGCCTTCAAATAGGAAATTCCACAAAAAAATGCCAGATTATACGGTTATCCGTTGCAGATCAGTCAACCAGTGCGAGTGAGACGAAATACTATCAAAGGCCAAACAACACACACAAGCCTGCCCGCACTTAAGAAATAATTACGATGACGCGAGAGATGTTCTCCAACCCACAGCTGCTTAACGACTGTAGAGATTTTAATATTGAGCTTTTATTACAAAAAAGCTTCCAGAAAATTGTAATATGATGAATCAAAACAATTAGTATATTTATTTATTTATTTATGAAAAATATACTTTATAAAATAAATTTATAAAATATATGAAATGGCGCGGGTGACTAGACCATTAGCGCTCGAAAGAGATAAACAATTTTGGAAAAAATACATACATTTGAATTCAAAATTATAAAAGAAATTAAACAAAGTTTTCAGAAAAAATTAAAATATTGATATCAGTGGAAAAATGATCAAATATCTTGAATGTTGTGCTTCAGCATACATCTTCTGATTATAGCCCAGTTTGCTTCAGTTGCGCAATTTAAAATAACATCCAGTTGGTCGTTCTGTCTGGACAGTGGGCATTCCGTTAGTATGTGAGGAATGCTCAAAAGAGTATTGCAGTGGGAACATGTTTGAGGATCAGAACCATCATAGTAGTGTTTAGTATTGAAAAGGGTTTTGCCAACCCTTAATCGAGCCATCGTAATGCTTTGACTTCTTGAAAAGTTTATATTATAATTTGGTCTCCGTGTTGTAGAAAGTGATTGTGATCGTAAAGCCTTAAAAATATTAATAATGCAAGTGGGTAAAGCAGGCGTTGCGGCGATGTTTGACAATTTAAGAGCGTCTTTTGCTATTTTGTCTGCAAATTCATTGCCACTTATACCAATATGAGAAGGGATCCAAAGCACCATTATTTGAACAATTAGTATATAAAGCTGAAACTTGCATCAACTGACACCACATACAAGAAAGCTGATGATTAATTTGTGGCGGCCTTCGAAAACTGCTAGTGTTCCGTTTTGCTAGTATTTGTCAGAATATTTACAATTAACTTTGGTGTTACTTTTTCCTTAAAAATTATCACAATGTAATTTGGCTTCCAGCGAGATACGAACAACTAAACTTCGAACAATAATAATTAAGCTAACTAATTTTTTTTTTGTTTTCCGGTGTAATTAATTTTTCATGTATCATTTTTCATACGTCAAAGATGTATTGTATAGATGAAAGTTTCATGGGCTGCTTAGAAATTAGAGTATCTAAAATATTCCTGGCCAACACATCACTCATTCAACTGCTCTCAACTTAACTGTACAGACGTCGTAATATCGAGTATTGTTGAACAAGTGTTACACCAATAGTGAAGCGTTTAAATAATTAGTTAAATAAATTGCAAGTCGTTTTGTGTGTTTCGCAGTGAAAGTATGTAAGTGTAACGTGAGATATAGTGTTAAGTCTTTATTTAAAAAAATTGCTTGTTAAGGTCCAAAAACTACTTCAGAAAAAATACGCCTTACCAACCTTATAGTTGCGACTTGATAAATTAAAATCTTGCAAAAAGTACTCACGCCAGTCAATGAAGTTCTTAAAATAGAAACAAGAAGCTTGTTTTGTACGCACCACGTTAAATATTCCTGCTTATTTGCTTGACTATGGCTTCATTTTGTTCTTTCGTGACTTTTTAATTCGACATAAAATTCTGTGCGCCGCTTATGCCACATCGGATCTTTCCCCCTAGTGTCGAACTTTTTGCACGTGCCAAGAAATTCCTTCTAAATCTTAGGTTAGGTCCATAACTTAGTGTGTCTAGATTTTAATATACATAATCACTTTTATGACACGACTTGAAATTAAGCCCAATTTGCTTAAACAAATAAAAGTTAACAGAGAATTTCCCAATTTAACTGTAAAAGAAATAAATTTTTGAAAATCGACTTGAACGCTTGAAAAGTGCTCTCCCGCAAAACAGTAAAATATTACTTAAGCACTTTTTTCCTTATTGCCAGAGATACTCGCATTATAAAGTATAGCCTTAATTAGTCTCTTATTCCAAATGAAAAAGATAATTCGCTAGTCATAGTGCTATAACTTCCTGAAAAAACACACAAATTAATTGAGAATTTTACCACGAAAACTTTAAAGCAGTGATGAGCACTAACCCATAAACACACTCGCGTTTGTGTGTGGAGCAGAGGGAAACATCTGCTTACTTTTAACAGAGTTGGAAATGTTTCTTGAATCAATTTCTGTTTATCACTTCGTCGGTTGGTTTCTGATTTGTGGCACAGTGTATACAAAATACAGCAAACCAGAAACCAACCGACGACTTGTTGAGACAACACCACGCGCGAAAAATGTTTAAAGAACATTACGAAAGCGAATTCTTCTTTATAGAAAATTTTTGTGGTAATGCACAATGCGTTATACATATGTTATTGTGTTTTCCATTTTTTTTTTTCATTTTATAAAAAGACATCAAAATATAGATAAAATTTAAAAACACTTGTTATCCATCCCTGCTCTATATTAAAGTGAAGCCAAAACTTAAAGAGAGCGAGAGTAACAACATTTTTTTTTGGTGTAAGTATTTGTTTGCTGCGTAAGCAGAATTTGTTTTTTTTTCTTGCTTTCCTATAACGCATTATAGGGAAAGAGACGCTTGCACATCTATGCTTTAAAGTATACAGATTACGGAGGTACCATTAACTCAAATTCAACTTATCGCGACTTAAGCACTTTTTCCTTTTTGCCACAGATCTATAGCAAGTCGCAATTATCAGGTGGCAGAACTAGCTCAGATGACTAATGTCTGGACAGGAGTTACAGTGGGGCAAAGTTGACCACCTGGGACTCAAAAAATTCTGAAACTTGTAACTTTTTTAAAAATTATGCGATTTGTATCGGATAAAGCTTATAATTCTTTGGAAATAATTTCCTTAGATGTTTTTCCGTATCTCTCATAACTTAGAAGATATTTGCCTAAGACAAAAAAATTTTTGTTTTGCCTTGACTTTTTTTTTTAGTATTTAGCCTATAACTTTTTAGTTTATTGTTGGATTTTAAATTAAAAGAAAGCATTAAATTTTTCATAAGGGAACAAATTATTAATATCTGCTTTCGTGAAATCGAAGTTATGAAACATTTTCAGCAACATTGATTATTTCGCGTGAAAAATTTGACACGTAACAAGTGATGCCCATCTTACTTTAAAAAAAAAAAAAATACGTATTTATTGGTTTGAAGTAAGCAAAAATGATCGACTTTTGTTAACAAAAACATCAGCTGTCAATATTTCGCGCGAAATAAATGCCAGTCACATTATTTCACAGATGGCAAGAAAATGTTGCCACATACATTTCATACACTTTTCACGAGTTGAACAGAATACAAATTTTGCAACAATTATTTTGTATTCTGGGCATGTACGCTATATTCAGCAATGTCCGAAAATCGTCGAAAAACATTTTATTATACAGATTTTTAACTAAAATTTTAGAGAGATTTTTCATAAATGCAAACATACGCGCATATTTGCTGAAAAAAAAATCAAAATTTGGGAAAAAATTGTTGTGTACCATAAAAAATTAATATTAAAATAATTTATTTTCTTAAATTGATATTTTTGACTTCCATATGTGCAATTCAAAAAATTTATAGAATGCGCTTAACTTCTTTCCCTTTATTCAGACATCAGCTGTTTAAAACTGTTGTTAATACGATTTCTTTATAAAAATTTGTATTAAAAAAATGTGTTATATACAGAGCTGTTAAATTTCGATTACGATTAGTAATCAATTAGATTTCATTTTAAAAAGAATCGTAATGATTATATAATTGCCTTTAAAAGAATTGCTGATAAATAATTGATTACGATTACTGACAATCGAAAAGTAATCAGAATTACTTAAAATTACTAAAAATAATCAAAAAGAATCAAAAGTAGTCAAAAAATAATCCGATTACTTCTAAGGATTACTTTTGATTATTTTTGATTATTTATTAAGGATCAAAAGTAATCTTTGAAAGTAGTCGGATTACTTTTTGATTACTTTTGATTCTTTTTGATTATTTTTAGTAATTTTAAGTAATTCAGATTACTTTTCCATTATTAGTAATCGTAATCACGATTACTAAGTACGAAACTGAATATAATCGTAATTGAATCATTACTTCACCTTTAAAAAAATAGTAATCAAATTAGTAATCATTACGATTAGTAATCATTACTTAACAGGTATGGTTATATAGAAGCAAATTTATTATCAAATATATATAATAAAAACTGTCTAAAACTGATTTTGGCGACTTTTGGCGATTCTTAAAATCAATTTGGTGAAATAGGTCGAAAAAAATCTGACAACCCTGGTATGCTGTACACACAACTTGTCCTCAACAGTGCATGTGTACCAGAGAAGCGCAATGAGCAGTGAAAAAGTGAGTAGAGTTGAATCATGATTTATAATTTCTTGTACTTATGCGCACTCATACTTATTGCAATGTTGTCTACGAATCATATTCACTCGAAAGTTTGAATTGCGCATCGAACTCATGCTTAGCAATATTTATGACATTGTTGATTTCGACTTTCCTTAACTCAATGTCTAACGTCGCATACGAACACTAAAGTTCTCATTATTAGGTTATGAGTTTCTCTCTTGTTTTTTTTTTGTTTTTGTTTGCAGGAATTGAAAAACAACCCTATTTACTGCTATTGTATACTACTTGCAAACTCTTTAATGACTAACTGCCTTATTCATAAAAAATATTTCTGTTTAATAAGAGGATTTTGAGACAAATTTTCTATACAAATTTGATTAATAAACCTTTTATAAAATCAAAATATTTTTTATGAATTGGGCCCTAAAACTTTAATAATTAGATTTTGTAAATTCAAATGAATTCTTCTTTTTGAAATTTGTATGGAAAAAATAATTTTTGAAACGAATTTTGGTTTTTTTTTTCATACAAATTTGAAACGTTTAGAAACGAAATTTTTTACAAAATCTGACTATAAATAAACATACATGCATGAGTTGAGTGAGCTGAATCAATGTGAGTAGTATAAGTATTTTCCCGAAATTATAAATCAAACTGAGGTGATTTATGAGTGTGGTATGATTATGATGTCGACGTCGCATTCATATTTATATCAACCTATACTTATAAATCAATGTCATCATGACTATACGTAAATCAAATTAGTTTCGTTTAAATGATGTCTACTCATTTATATTTAAAATTTCATGAGTCAGTATGAATAGCGAAAACATGATTCATTGCCAATCTCTGTAATGTACACATACGTAACTGAAGGGTATATTAAAGGTCACCGTGCAGATCACTGATTTGATAAATTTAAATTTCCAACCAAAAAGCTTGTATCGATTTATATAAATTTATTTAACATTTGTTACATATCTATTGAAGTATTTTAAATATTTATTTAATATTTGGAAGCAAAAAGGCATATGACTTAGACCACTTTCGTAATTAAGGGCGTCTACATACATATCGTTACCTTGATATAGAAAGGCCCTAACTCATTACTTTTTTTGAAATCGATATTTGTATATTTCGATAGAAGATGTAATGTACCGAAAAATGCAGAAATTTCCATTTCGAAAAGTAATGAGTTAGGGCCTTTCTATATTAAGGTAACGATATGTATGTATTTGACGAATTTAAAGAATTTTATTTCGTTTGTTTCTATTTTACAGCATATTAATTTATTTGGAGTGCAACTGACAAGTGTCACCAACAACTATGCAAACAACAAACAGGTAAATTTTTAATAACGCACATGATTACAGAAATAAGTCAATGTCATTGGAAAACGATTAATGTTTTACAATTACATTCGAAATTTTGGAGTATTATAAATGTATTACATACATAATTACATAAGAGGAGCCGAAGAATAAAAAGTAGTTTACGCTAATTTAAAATTTTTGAGAAATTTATGTTTATTTATTTCGTTTTTTGCTGATATGTCATCACATTTTAAACGTTAAAAATCTTTGATACCAAATCAATTTGGCATATTTTGCTACGAAAAAGAGTAAAAAACAAGTAAAAGTGCTATATTCGGCTGTGCCGAATCTTATATACCCTTCATCAACGTATACATATACATACATACATATTTGTTTTGTGATAAAATTTATAATTTTTTGTTGTAGTGCAATTGTTAGTAAGTGACCTCTCGGTTTTTTCGACTAAAGAATTTGATTAAAATATTTAATTTTCGATATATTTAATATTTTATCTGCTTTTGCAAAAAAAAACTTTTAGTCTGTTATAGAAAAAACAAGTAAAAGTACTAGATATGGCTGCGCCGAAACTTATATACCCTTCACCACCTTACGTGTATGTAGTATCAAAGAATATAAATTATATAGAATGCGCATCTGAGCTAAAAATATTAAACATTTTTTGGTTACGCTTCAGATGCGGGGGGAAAGTATAAAGCGCAGGGTGACCCATGACATTTTTCAAAAAGTGGCACCAAATAGGGGAGGATTTATAAAAAAAAGGCAACATTAAAAAAATCGACACAACTACATTAAAGTTCTTATTTTTAATGTATTATTATATAATTCACTTTAGAAAAAGGGGGACAAAAAGAGGCAAGGCAATCGAAAAAGTGGCAATTTGCTACTTTAGTCGATCAAACGGTCACACTGTACGCTACAGCGACAGTGCTTCGAGTTCTTGTTGCAGCTTGTCGTCACTGTTGCCAGTTTTGCAGCTTTCTCTGCATTTTGCTGATTTTTCATTGAAAAAATTATAAAATGAAATTTGCAGATTTTCTGAAATGCGTGTGTAACATCAATGTTTCGTGTTTTTCTTTACTCCGTAACAGAAACATACACATAATAATCGGTTGATGGTAAGCTTGATGTTCTTTTATCTAAACTAAATTATGTTTTTGAAAGGCATATTCCGCTTCGTAGTGTTCGTGTCAAAAATAAATCATGTCCCTGGTTTACGCATGCAGTGCAACAAGCTTTTCGTGATCGTAATCGAATGTATAATGCATGGAAACGTGATCCCACACTTTTTAACAGGGTTGCATTTACAAGAGCTAGAAATCATGCTACTCTTCAAGTTAGACAGGCAAAGAAAATATACTTTAGACAGAATCTTAATGATAACTTATCCACACAACAGCTATGGAAAAACATCAAGAAAATGGGTATTCATTCCCGTAATACTAATGCCCTTATTTTCGATCCCGATCAACTAAACTCCTTCTTTTGTGAGAATGCTTGTACTAATAATTGTGAATATAACCAACTACCCTCCACCAATATAAATTGTATTTTTGGGTTTTCTGTGGTTTCTGAAATTAATATTGTTAATGCGGTTATGAAAATCCAATCGAACGCCATTGGAGAAGACGGCTTGTCCCATAAATTTTTGAAGATTGTGCTACCCTTTATTGTTGGAACACTTACTCACATATTTAATCATATCATAACTACATCAACTTTCCCAACATTATGGAAAATAGCGCGTATCATTCCGGTTGCAAAGACATCTGCTGCATCTTGTTGTAATGATTATAGGCCAATTAGCATATTACCTGTTCTAGCTAAGGTTTTTGAGTCTGTAATCTCTAAGCAGATTACTGATTATTTGGAAACAAACTCTCTTATGTCTCCGCTGCAATCTGGATTCCGTGCAGCTCACAGCTGTACTTCTGCTGTTTTAAAAGTTATGGATGATATTAGACCTGAATATGATGTTGGTAACCTTTCCTTAATGTGTTTTTTAGATTTTTCTAAGGCTTTTGATAAAGTAAACCATTTTATACTCTTTTATAAGCTTAAGCATTATTTTGGATTCAACAATAATGCAATAGCACTTTTGAATAATTACCTTTCCGGACGTTCGCAGAAAGTGTTGGTAGGAGAAAAAGTATCTGGTCTAAGAGAAATCAAGTCGGGTGTTCCTCAGGGATCTGTTCTTGGCCCCCTTATGTTTAGCATGTTTATTAATGACATCTTTAGCGTTGTAAATTATGCTAAAATTCATGCTTATGCTGATGACATCCAGTTGTATATATCTAATCGTGTTGGATTGATAGAGGATATGTGCTTTAAGTTGAATGATGACTTAGTTTCAATTATAAAGTGGGCCAAATTAAATAATCTAATGCTTAACCCGAACAAATCACTGGTTCTACCTGTTAGTAGGGATAAAGTTGACTCCGTTAACTTTCCAGGAATATACGTTAAGGAAAATGTGCTCAAGTATGTTGATAAGGTTAAATACTTAGGCTTTCATCTTAACTCATCATTTACATGTAAAGATCATATTAATATTGTTGTTCGGAATGTCTTTCTTACTCTTCGTAAATTGCGAGTGTCTTCTGAATATGTGCCAATATCAGTCAAAAGAAAACTTGTTGTCCAACTTATACTTCCATTGATAACGTATTCCGCAGAAGTGTATAGTAAAATTGATTCGCAGTCGCTACATAAGCTACAAGTTGTTTTTAATAATGCAACCCGCTATGTTTATGACATAAGACGTTACAGCAGTATTTCTTCATGGCAGAAGATGATTCTGGGCTGTGATTTGGTGGATTATTTACGCATAAGAAATTTGTTATTTTTGCATGGTATTTTGTACAGAAAGACTCCATCCTACTTATACGAAAAACTTAATTTTGGAACTTCAAACCGTTGTATGACACTTTTGACACCGAGATATTTGCACCTTAACACGTCAAGATTTTTTTTCGTTAACGCTATTAAATTATGGAATGCTCTACCAGTAAGTTTAAAGATCATACATAGAAAGTGCAGTTTTGCTAAAGCTCTTTTCAACTTTTTTTTTAAATATTACTTAGCAGCCCCTCTCAAAGACTATGTATTAAAATTGATGTACCTCTTCATTTATTTTATTTTATCTTTTATACATACTCACAAATTATATTTTATATTTTTATACATATTTATTATATTTTTATACATATATATATTTTTTTTTCTTTTTCTAATTAAATTAATGATATTCGGAATTACAAAAATCCCTTCATATAATCAAAAACGTATTATAAAATTGTCTTAAGTATTGTTATTGAACTCCAAAAGAATTATATTCTTAATGTTCTTATGGCGAAATAAATAAATAAATAAATAAATAAATAAATAAATAAATAAATAAAATAAACACTCACAAATAAGTAGTGCTTGACCTTTAATTTTGCAGTAACCATACCACCAACATAACAATGGTAAAAAGAAACTAGCTAATCTGTATGTATATGTCACATTATTTTAAAGAATTTGAAATATCGGCATATGTTTTTGTACAGCAAGATAATTTATGTTAATTCGTAAATTAAATAAAAAAATGCATACATGACGAACATATAACCTCCTCCTTAATTGAAGTCGGTTAATAATTCGAAAACAAAATGAAAAGCAGTTCAAAATATAGGTGTTTTTATTGATTTTTTCCCGATTTTTTTTTAATTATTTTGCAGATTTTTCAGATTTTTTAGCCAATTTTTCCAGATTTTTTGTAAAATGTTCTGGCACCAGTGCTTGACGTTGTAAACATTCACCCCTATCGTGAATAAAATGTGAAATTTTTTAACCCATGAAATTTTCATTCCCCATGAGGGGAAATTTGCTATCGGGAATTTCATGGGAACGTTTGTTCCCGCTATTGATTCGCAGTGAATGTAAAAAACGGGAAGAAAACTAGACAAATTTATGTTTGATAGTGAGAAATACACACATTTTTTGTTTCAGATGCAATGTTTTTAAGCTATTACATTTAAGTTTCGTATTTCTATTGAGCCTTATTTTTGATATTTATCGTAAGTGAGATTTAATCGCAAATAGACCTTTTTATTTAAATTAAAGTTTTATGGGCCTATCCATAGTTAAGAATTATCAAAATGCCAAATATTTTATAACTTTTAAGATATGGGCTGTAAAATTTTATCGTAAGCGAAAATTAATTATGTAAAATAAATTTGAATATTATAAAAATAATCTTCTCTTCTAATTTAAACAGCATATAAAAATTGTTAATTTTGTGTTAAAAAAAGTAACCAAAATTGGAAAAATTACACAAGTACACATTGGAAAAAAGTAACCAATTTTGGTTACAAGTAACCAAAACGGCAACGCTGATCATAGCATACGCTGTCTACGAGACTGCAAAAAAGCAAAATAATAAAAATCAAACATAAATACCAGTGTTACCAAAATATATATTTAAAATTACACCTCGTAGGAGCCAAAATTACCCGATTTGAAAGGAATTACACCCAATATTAAAATAAATATTTGACACATTTCAAAAATCTTGTTTAAGGTCTACTTATGATTTGGTATCAGCCGCAGTAAAATGAAAATCAAATTTTCTCAAAATGAGTTTCCAAAGCAAATAACTCTTCTATATAATGTTCATCTGTAATATAAATTTCGAATCAAAAAAAATTATTTTTTCTTGTTTTGTATAAATTTTTTATGTGTTTTAACATCCACACTCACAAGAAAACATGTGAAAACGATGTGAAAGCTAGAACACACACGATTTATTATACAAAACAAACGAATTTCAAATTACCCGTAAATTACACCTGAGAGCAATTACCCACGCGCTACACTTGCACATAAAAATTACACCTGATTCGGGTAATTATCCGCAATTCGGCAACACTGATAAATACACACATGCTTTCGCTCTCAGCAATGCGAGCGCAGCATACACTGCAGAAAGAAATGAGAGTGCGTATGCCGGACGGGTAGTACTGGAAATACCCGCATAGAAAATTTTAGCTTGTATGAGATGTGCATTCTATATGATTTATATTTTTTGGTGGTATACCAGTGATGTCAAAAATAAAACTATAGTTGTATGTGTGAGAAACGTTGTCTCGTTGCTCTCGAAAGTACACAGGAAAAATAATTATTTTGAATAAATTATGTTTATTGAAGTAGCTAAAAATAAATAAAAAGGAGCCTATGTGATAGAAAATTAAAAAATAAGATGAAAAAATTAAATATAAAAGTTGGCGGTGACCCATATTTTTCAAGTTATCGGGCTCTGAACTTTTCATAGGAGACTCTGAAAAATCTCAAAAAAAGAATTTTTAAATAGCTTATCAGATAGTAATGTGAAAAATAAGAAAAGAAACTTCATAAAAAAAATTTGCTGCAGGCCATATTTCCCGAGCTATTGGCCTTTAAAGTTTAAATAAAAAGTGCAGTTTAGTGAAAATGCTCCAAAAAATAAGTCAAAATGTATTTTAAATACATATTAATTTCTTTCCTTAAACGTTTTACAACATCAAACACATTAAATATCGCGAAAAGCATTGGTGATCATAGAATATTTTTCGCATACCACTTATTTTCTTTCACTGTATCTATAAACAAATTAATACACCCGCTACGCATGTGTTCTCGTCGCTGTCTCATCGACGACTAAATGGAAGAGAATAAGAATGTGTGTGATTTTAGTTTGCACAATTGTGCCATGAAACAACCAGTGATGTCAAAAATAAAACTATAGTTGTATTGTGAGAAACGTTGTCTCGTTGCTCTCGAAAGTACACAGGAAAAATAATTATTTTGAATAAATTATGTTTATTGAAGTAGCTAAAAATAAATAAAAAGGAGCCTATGTGATAGAAAATTAAAAAATAAGATGAAAAAATTAAATATAAAAGTTATCGGGCTCTGAACTTTTCATAGGAGACTCTGAAAAATCTCAAAAAAGAATTTTTAAATAGCTTATCAGATAGTAATGTGAAAAATAAGAAAAGAAACTTAATAAAAAAAATTTGCTGCAGGCCATATTTCCCGAGCTATTGGCCTTTAAAGTTTAAATAAAAAGTGCAGTTTAGTGAAAATGCTCCAAAAAAAGTCAAAATGTATTTTAAATACATATTAATTTCTTTCCTTAAACGTTTTACAACATCAAACACATTAAATATCGCGAAAAGCATTGGTGATCATAGAATATTTTTCGCATACCACTTATTTTCTTTCACTGTATCTATAAACAAATTAATACACCCGCTACGCATGTGTTCTCGTCGCTGTCTCATCTACGACTAAATGGAAGAGAATAAGAATGTGTGTGATTTTAGTTTGCACAATTGTGCCATGAAACTGACATCAATGTAGTATACAGATACGTACATACGTAAGTACAATCATATAAATTTGTTTTGTGATGTCAATACAATACCAAAAAATTAGGGCTTATTTACTCGCTCCTAAAAACCGTGCTAATATTTAATAACCCTAAAATAATCTTAGTATTGTACCTCCATATCAAAACTTTTTAGTGTCTCAATTTAAACATTCCATTGTAAATTATATCTATATACATATATCAGTATTATGTACACGGTTTATTCCTAAAAAAAATTTTAAATTTTTTTCAGCAGAAAGGAATTGCTGCAGGAAACTGATACGGAACATGCCCTTAATTTATTTTATAGCTATGACTGTTCTTTAGCGATAAATTTTATTTACTAAATATTAATTAGAACTCATTACAAGCTGTCAACGAAAGACCATGGATTAGAAACATAACTGTCTGAGAGCATAATAGACAATATGGCACAAACTTTCGCTTATACTTAACTTAGATATCCATAAGAAAATTTAGCAAACAGAAAATAAATCTTGAGTACACATCTTCCTATAACATGAAATATGTTTAATTGAAAAAAAAAATATTTTTGGCTATTTGTTTACCCAACAATTTTTTTCCAATGGAAACCTGGGAAAAATTGTTTGGATTTGGTTTTAATACTAATTTCTGTCTTTCTAAAATACAGAATATATTTAATTACCAAATAAATAACTAGTTTTATTTAATTAGTTTTGTATATCACAAAAAGTGTACGCTTCCCAATCCTTTAATCATAATTTTAGAGTTTTCTAGTTCCATATACCACTCGAAATCCTTAACAAAAATATGTAAAATATTAAGTGAACAAAGAAAAAAAAAATAAGGAAAATACCAATTTTATTTAGTTACTTTAATATAAAAAAAATGTCCAGCTCTGGAGCTGTAGTTTTTATTTTTCTAATTTTCTATACCCATGTATATTTAATTTATAAAGACAGTCGTTAAGCAGCTCTGGGTCGGAGAACAACATATCTCGCGTCATCGTAATTATTTCTTAAGTGCGGTCAGGTTTGTGTGTGTTGTTTGGCCTTCGGAAGTTTTTCGTCTCGCTCGCACTGATTGACTGATCTGCCACGGATAACCGTATAATATTGCCGTTTTTTTGTGGAATTTCTTTAACAACCACGTTGCTACTTCCTATCTGAAGGCATAGGTAGTGTACAGTCAGTTACAAAACTTTTCAAACTACTGTTAATAGCATCTTGGCCATATGGTCTTAGTTACTCCGCCCATATTTGTGCAACACCATACTATGAAAATTTACTTTGTATAGTATGTTAAATAAATAAATAAATTTATAAAGAAAAATAAAAAAATTAATTAGACCTAGTTACTTTTATATATCAGAAAAAGTGTAAGTTTCCCAACCCTGTAATCATTATATTAAATTTTTCTGATTTTTTACACCAATCGTTTTCTTTTAAGAATGTAGCATATGTTTAATATATAGAGAAAAAGGAAAAAATTAGTTTTAGTAGGTTATTTTTATATAACAAAAAGAGTTAAAGTTTTGCAACCCTGGAAATTATTTTTGATTTTTTAAATTTATTTTTTATAGTTTTAATACCAATTTAATTGGTACTGAAATATAAAATAAGTTTATTTAACAAAAATAAAGCAAAAATTTAGTTTTAGCTAGTTACTTTTATATGGCAAAATATAGTTAAAGTTTTCCAGCTCTGAAACCACCAGCTCGATTTTGCTAATTTTCAATACCAATATATTTTGAACCATTTCTGATACAAAAGTCTCTAGCTTTTATAGGAGATTCGGTAAACCGAATCTATGCATAAGGATTCAGAATCTTATTATATATAATACAAAAACACGTTTATTTGTTATGGGTAAACTCTTCAATGCCTGAACAGATTTTCGCCTTCCACCCCGCAAAATATTCGTAAAGGACCTGTGCGTGTTTACATATATATTCTATCCCGGTAAATGCTACGCCCCTTTCAGAAATAGTGATTCGTCCGACAGATGGCGCAATTTTTAGTTTTTTTGTGTTTTTGAACCGTAACTCAAGCACTACTGAACCGATTTTGACAAAATTTTATATACATGCTCTATGGGGCGTGAGGAGTGTTTCTATGTAGTTTGAAGTTCGTACGGCAGATGGCGCAATTTATAGTTTATTCGTGGGCAAAATCCAATTTTCATATTGTACCACCAATGCCATATACAACACTAATGTTTGCTTAGGGCCAGCAACGCGGACCAGGGTCAGCTAGTATATGTATATATTTAATGTGTATGCGTAAAGTGCGACTTTGACTAGCACGAAGGATTCTGTACGTTGGGCTTTGAGCATTTTTTTAATATGGATTTTTTTTTTGCGTTTTTGACGTTTTTTCAGCTGAAATGATTTTTTTAGTATTTTTCGCTTTTTTCTAGTTTTGGCGATTTTTTTTTTCAGTTTTTGGCGTTTTTTTTTCCATTTTGGCGATTTTTTTTGCTCATTTTGGCGACCAAATCAGCATAGACAACAACCTGTAGCCCGTTATCTTGTTACCATCAAAATAATCATTCTCATATAATTATGTGTAGTCTATTTTTGACATTTTGTAGTCGGTAGCTTGCTGTGGTGAATGTGTTTAATGCTTAATTTCTATTTTTAATGACTACAAAACAAAAGCAGTGTTGACAATGTACCAAAATATGCAAATGAAATTATTGCCAAGAAATATTTTTTATTTAAAAATAAAAAAGAAAGTAACAAAAGTTTAATGTTACATTAGACACATTCACCACAGCAAGGTACCGACTACAAAATGTTAAGGATAAATTGAACATATTTAAATGAGAATGATTACTTTGACGGAAACAAGGCAACACAGGCTAGAGGTAGTTGTCTATGCTGATTTTGTCGTTGTAGTCCAATTAAACTAATTTTTATTTTTGAGGGCTACAAAGCAAAAACCGTGTTGACAATATAACAAAATATGTAAAACAAATTATTGCCAAAAAATATTTTTTTATTGCAAAATAAAAAAGAAAGTTATAAAATTTTAATGCTAATTACAAAAGTAATTCTTGCAAAGCAAAAAAAAAAATATAATTCGCGAAAAGTTGCAAATTTTTAAAAAAAGTCGTAATATTAATTAAAAATTAAAAAAAGTTACTAACAGCGGGATGATAACAAAGAATCATAAGGTTTAAAAATGCATCGTAAATCAAAACTGTTAGGAAGCTAAAAATTACACAAAAAGTCGCTTTTATTGCGAACTTTGCAAAAAATCGCAAAAGTTTGTAAAACTTTAAATAGGCCATAATATGGATTAAAAATCGCTAAGACTGTAAGGAATGCAAAAAAAAATCGGCAAAAATCGCGAAAATTTCCAAACACGTATTAACAGCGGAATGGTAACAAAGTCTAATATTGTTTAAAAATCGGCAAAACTCGTAGGAAGCTAAAAACTGGCGAAAAGTCGTTCTTATCCCGAACTTTGCAAAAAATCGTGAGAAGTTGCAAAATTATAAACGAACCATACTATTGAACAGCGAGGTAATAAAAAAGTCTCTCATATTGTTTAAAAATCGGCCGAACTGTTGGGAGACTGAAAGCATGCAAAAAGTGGCTTTTATCGCGAAGTTTGCAAAAATTGGCGAAAACCATTGAAAATATGAAAAGTTTGGAAAAAAAGCGAAAAAATCGGAAGTTAGCGAAAAATTGCTAAAAGTATTGAACAAATTACTAAACATATTAATAGTAAAATTTGCACAAAAAAAAAATATAAATAAATAAACTGATTTGATTTTTTATTTTTGAATAAAATATTTTATTTTTATAAATGTGAAATATTTGAAAGCGGCACTACTGAAATATATATTTATGGCGCTGCTGCCGTCTTCAAAATAATTAAGTAGCTACATTTGTTGCCAGCGGCACTTGTAGCTGTGTAGCCATGTAGCCTGCTGTGGTCAAACTATTTAATGCTTATTGCTAATGAAATATTGTTGCTTCCAAAAGCTATCTATCTATACGGGTATGTTCTGTATTCCACACCTTTTAATTTTCCGTGGAATACAGAACATACCCCATATATTCCTTAATTACAACAGAGTTGTGTGTTATGAACTCGGTTATCGCAACAAATCTGTTTTCTCTGTGTACGTCGCGTCAGGTGAAGTGTGGAAGAGGATTCGGCTCAGCTGTATACAGCACACTCTTGGTTTATCAATTTTATAATAAATAAATAATATTTTTATTATTTTTTAATATTATAAATAAAATGCTCAAAATCGATACAATTTACTAACGTTTTTCGTTCTTGTATGTTTACAGACATTTAACTCTGGAAATATGTCTGATAGTTGTGGTTGTCTTACTAGCCAACCAAATGACCGAAGGTAACAGGTGGTACTTTTCAAAATGACTCGGAAAATTAATTCTTCTAATATTTTTAGAATATAAAGCTATTACTGAAGATAACACCTTATTCGCAGACATTAATGAAAAAAACATTTGCCTTACGGAAGTATGCAACAACACCGCCGAAGTGGTTTTGAGTAAAATGAAGCTCGATAAAGAACCTTGTGAGGATTTTTATGAATTTGCATGCGGAAAATTTGTTGAAGAAACGAAAATCCCCGACGAAGCAGAGGTAGTTTCTACCTTCAATATTATAGAAGCCGAAGTGAAACAGCAACTGAAACATATTTTATCAAAAGAAAGACCTGAGACGGATCCTAAGCATTTAAAATTGCCAAATCTTTTGTATACAGCGTGTATGAATAAAGGTACGTTTTAACAGGATTTCTGCTTAATGTACAAACAATAATGCTTAATTTTAATTTTCGCTTTAGATAAATCTGGTCCCGAACATGTCAAGGAAATTTCAGAGTCTTTGGGTGGTTGGCCCGTGCTTGTTGGGGATTCTTGGAATAGCGATAATAAATGGACTTGGCAAGAAACCGTCAAAAGTTTTGCACGTTTAGGTCTCGGTGTTAATCCTATAGTGCGTTTTGGGGTTAGATCTGATCCCAAAAATAATACTAGACATATTATCATTGTAAGTCCATAATTGCTTTAGAGTTAAAAACATTAAAAGCTCACATGCAACTTTACCCGCTTCAATATACGAGTATATAGGACAGCTACGTCCAAACGTAAATACTCTGATATTTGAATTTGAGGTAATTAGCTTTGAGAGCTTTTAAATTTGTTCTTATTTCTTTGCCAAGTAAGAACAAGCTTTGTTATCGTCGAGATCTGATTGGCTGTTGTGCTCTTGTCGGTGTTGAAGCACAAAAGCTATTTTGTAAAAGTTAGCACATTGTGCACATAGCTTGGACGAATCTGACCTAGGATATCAATATCTAGTTGATTGTTGGAACCATGTTGCTCAAATTAGTTTGTTAAGCTTTGAAAATTGTTCCGAATTAAAATTTTTAGTGTTGAAGAAGTTGGTTCCATCATAATAATTATTTTGCGATTTCGTACAAAAATATAAAATTTTTAACAGACTGGTTTTAAATTGCAAAACATTTATTAGCCTAAAAGGGCCACATTGTATTCAAAGTTTGGAACATAGCTCCTGATCTTATATCTAATTTTGTATTTTCGCATATCGCCAATACCCTTTTAATATCAATTGTATTAAAATACACAATAACCGAATCAAAATAGAATAGAATAGAATAGAATAGAATAGAATAGAATAGAATAGAATAGAATAGAATAGAATAGAATAGAATAGAATAGAATAGAATAGAATAGAATAGAATAGAATAGAATAGAATAGAATAGAATAGAATAGAATAGAATAGAATAGAATAGAATAGAATAGAATAGAATAGAATAGAATAGAATAGAATAGAATAGAATAGAATAGAATAGAATAGAATAGAATAGAATAGAATAGAATAGAATAGAATAGAATAGAATAGAATAGAATAGAATAGAATAGAATAGAATAGAATAGAATAGAATAGAATAGAATAGAATAGAATAGAATAGAATAGAATAGAATAGAATAGAATAGAATAGAATAGAATAGAATAGAATAGAATAGAATAGAATAGAATAGAATAGAATAGAATAGAATAGAATAGAATAGAATAGAATAGAATAGAATAGAATAGAATAGAATAGAATAGAATAGAATAGAATAGAATAGAATAGAATAGAATAGAATAGAATAGAATAGAATAGAATAGAATAGAATAGAATAGAATAGAATAGAATAGAATAGAATAGAATAGAATAGAATAGAATAGAATAGAATAGAATAGAATAGAATAGAATAGAATAGAATAGAATAGAATAGAATAGAATAGAATAGAATAGAATAGAATAGAATAGAATAGAATAGAATAGAATAGAATAGAATAGAATAGAATAGAATAGAATAGAATAGAATAGAATAGAATAGAATAGAATAGAATAGAATAGAATAGAATAGAATAGAATAGAATAGAATAGAATAGAATAGAATAGAATAGAATATAATAGAATAGAAGAGAATAGAATATAATATAATATAGAAGGGGTACGATATGGTTCAAAGACAGGCACTGCGACACATAGTGCATCTTTCGTGGCACAGATGTACAAACTAGATCAAGCAATACAACACCCCCTTATGAAAGTTAGCACAGTTGTCGGAGAAGCCCGCTAATATCAACTGAACACAGAAGCCCAAAAGAAATATCGCGCCTTCTACTCTAACATAAGATAAAATATTTTGTTTCCATGCAACACAGATGTTTAATTGCAGTACAAACAATTCATACGCTCACATAATTACAACTTGAAATACAAAGGCTCATTCGTATTGAGTGCCTTTCATACTTATACTCCGAATATGCTTATACTCAGAGTATAGATGTTCATTCAGACAAAATAAATATAAGCGTGATACTCAGAGTATTTATTCACCATACGCACAAGTCTGCATTTGTATATAAAATGGAATGGAAATGTGCTTCAATTGTTTTAAAAAAAATAATTAGATAACTAGAAGTAAAAATTTAAAATAACTTTACATAACCTTTAAAATTCGTTAATAAAGTGATATTTTATAATTCGTAAAATAGGTCTCTCTAGTAAATTTTTGATTAGAAACGTTTCTAGCATAATCAGGAATTATTAAACTGCCGAACACCGTTGCTATTTCAGCGTTTCACCAATTCACTTTTCTGGCAGCACTGATGTTTGAACTGTTTGCAAATAAAATACTTCTGTATAAGCGAAAAAGTACTCAGAGTATTTTTATTACATATGTGCATACTTGCAACTGATACAATGTGTAAAATTTAATTATAATTGTGTCTGCTACATAATTTAAGGAATGTGTATGAAGATTAGAGTGGCCGTTAGTTGTTTAGGGGGTGCGTCCGGTCATGAGATGTGTCGCTTTCAAATGAGACCAATACCAACACGCTCAGTGATGGTACACCAAAGATACGCGTATTTAAATCTTTAAAATGGCTCTCCTGAACAAAACCGGTGTTTACCCTTAGGTCCCTTTCTACTTTTCGCGTCACATATAGGCATGCTTGACCACCAGCAAATAAATTTCAATTATAAGTATACATTTTTATAAGCTTTCATATCAATATAAGCAATGACAGGTTATTCAATTTGTGATTTTTTTTATATTCTTGTCAAATAAAATAATTAAAACTTACAAATGTATCAAAATGTGCACACCATTTTTGAAAGCGTAATCAGTTTTCTTTTCAAAGTCGTTAAAGACATTAAAATCAAACAAAAACCGACATATTTACAGGTCGATAAGTTGTCAAACATCACTGAAAATTGTTATTTCAGAATAACTTCTGAGTTTTTGAGTGTTTCTGTAAATTTTTTAAACAATTTATAATGTACTCAACAAGACCTAAAACGCACTCGAAATCGTTTTACAAATTTTTTCTCACTGCAGCACTGTGTACTTTTAGCTTTTTGAAAGCGTACTTGTATTTTCGCCTTCCTAAAAAATAATTAATTGATTTAAATTAATTTTGATGGTTTAATTGCACCATCTTTTTGCTTTAAAAACTATGCAGCAAATAAAAATTTGTGTCTGCCAATATGACAACTGAAATCAACAGCTGTTAGTTGCCAATTGCAATCCGTCTACAACATTTTGGCAACGAAGATAACGTTCGGTTGCCAACCATAATCGAGCCATAAGTGAACTAAGTATAGTGAAATATTTTTTTTTTGTTATTTAAAATTTAAACGATATTATAAAGCATTAGTTCATATAATATATTTTAATATATGAATGTATGTACGGGTATGTATTTATGTCTTTCTAGCTGGATCAATCTGCTACTTTTTTAGCCGCGCAATATTTTTCGAAAGGCATCAATAGCACCTTTGTATCAGCCCACTACGAACTTTTGGTAGGCATAGCGGTGCTTTTAGGGGCTGAAAAGGAAACTGCTGAAAAGGAATTAAAGGAATCTCTGCAATTTGAATATGATTTGGTTAATGTAAGCTCTTAAATAATTTTTAAGGAGTTAAAGAAGTAACTGCATTTAATTATTTTGCCACCTAACAGATCTCTTTATCTCAAGAAAAAAGGCGCAACAAAAATAATTTATACAATTTAAGAACCATTAAACAACTGCAACAATCTTATCCTTATGTCCAGTGGCTGGACTACGTTAACGGACTTTTGCCGGAAGGTCTCACTGTCGATGAAAATGAAGTGGTCAATCTGATGGTACCCAGTTTCTTTGATGATTTGGGTAAACTATTGGAAAAATCGGCAAACCGTACCATTGCCAACTATATGATGAGTGGAGTTTATTTATATCTGCAAGACGGACTGCCACAAGAATTCGCAAAGAAACGTCAGCAATATAATACTGTGTTCTTTGGATACCAACAAGAGAAACCCAGATGGACGGGTTGTTTGGATTATGTTACATCTTAGTAAGTATGCCAGTGATGGAGAACACAGAAACTCAGAATGAAAAACACGCCTTCTACTGTCACATCATACGATACACTTAGAAAGAATGTGTGCCATAGTCTCGTCATTTCCTAAGCATAAACGCCACAAAGGTAAACGAACTTGGTTACTTTTCTACAGAGGATAGTTCAGTCCAAAGTGACCAGAAATAAAACCAGTAACAAGCCGTAAATTATTCCTGTTGAGGTTCATGATGCCACACAGAGAAAACACTGCCTAATAAATACCTCATAAAATAGAACAAAATTAATCAGAAATCTCTATGGATTTTTTTTTCAATAAAGAAATCTTATTAATTTCATAGGGAAAACCTTTTTGAAAAAATCAAGAAGAAATCTTCTAGTTTTTATTAGGTTATCTTATTGATTTTTTCAATAAGTTTTTCTTCTTATTTTTATTAGGCGACCTCAAAAGAAATAAAAAAAATTTGCGTCTTTATTCTCTGTACTTATTAATGGTTTTCATTTAAATTCTATACCATATACATATGTATGTATGTACGTAGTATATTGTAGATGTTACTTATATATACATACATACATACAAATTATTTTATATTCTTAACTAACTTACTCACCAAGTATTGAATCAGCAAACTCTAACAAATATGCTAACAAGCAGCCTGAATAACCATTGAAATTATACAAAACATTCTTATACAAAAATTAAAAAGATCATGAAAAAAATTGTCTCTGGGTCTATTTATAGATATGAAATAACAAGATACCTCATAAAATCAAGAAGATTTCCTTCTTAAAAAAATCAATAAGATACTTTGCACATAATCATATAGGAACCTAATAAAATCAAGAAGAAAAATCAATAAGATAGCCTAATAAAATCAGGAAGAAACCCTTTTTAAAAAAATCAAGAAGGCAACCTAATAAAATCAATAAGAAATCCCTATAGTTTACAATTTATAGGAAAACCTAATAGAATCAAGAAGTTTTTCTCTATGGATTGTTTTTTGGTGCCAAAAATAACGGAAATTGAGTAAAAAAAAGTTGTGAATAATAAGATTTCTTCTTGATTTTATGTGGTTTTCTTCTTGATAAAATTAATAAGATTTAACACTGGGATACTCCTTAGCCTAAAAACGTTTCATAAAGAAAATCTTATTGATTCTATGAGGCAGTTTTTTCTCTGTGCAAAGGTGAACGAACTTGGATACTTTTCCACAGAAGATAGTCCAGTCTAAAGTGACCAGAAATAAAACCAGTAACAAGCCGTAAATTATTCCTGTTGAGGTTCAGGATGCAACAGCACAGAGTTAACATAAACATGAATTTTATGCTGACATCCTCTCAATCATTTTTGACTCATCTCTGCATTAGCTTTGAGTTAGATAAATGTTAATTCAAAACTTTTTGAGGAGATGTTAGTTGTACAAAAACAACTCACTAATCACAGCATCAGGTTTTAGTAATCTTAAAGTTAGTTCAATATTTATCGGGAAGAAGACAGTTGTGCAAAAACCAACCGATTCACATCTGTATCATTTATGACCTAGTTCAGAAGCTAGTTGTAAATGAGTTAGCATAAAGTCACCTATATTTTGAATTAGCTAATAAAAATCCGACAGGGTATACACGAACATCAATACATCCATCGTGCTTCGCTTATTATACGACAGCATTTGTTATTGCTTTACACTTCAAGACTGCCCAGCGGTAAAACTCAGAAGACCTTCTTGGTGCAGGCCTTATTAAAGGACTCTTTTGCATAAAATATACGATATACATTCCAAACTCCCTTCTATGAGTAGGCAGAAGGTAAGGAGTAAAATGTTTTATTTTGATTTTTCACCAAAACAAAAGAAAAATTCATTAAATTGAAGGCTTTCCAGAATCTCTGGTGAAAGAAGCAGGAACAGAAGGCCTGCTTCGCAATGGCAACGCGTGTAAAAAAGATATAAGAATGGAATGGATCGAGCAGGCTTTCTACATCCAAAAGAAGGCGTACATAGATAGGCCTTCTAGAAGGCATCCTTATTCCTTCTAGTTCCCGCTGGGTGTGTACGCAGGCCTCTAGTACGCATGTGTGTTATCGTTCATGCCCTGTCGGATAATGTGTGGTTGACTGCAAAAATAATTAACTATTGCATGAAAAACACATTCACCACAGCAGGCTACCGACTACCAAATGTCAAGGATAGAATACACATGTTTAAATGAGAATTATTTTTTTGAAGACAGCAAGGCAACAGGGAGACAGGATGTTTATATATTTATGATTTGGTTTGTAAGTCAAATTACATGTGATAATTATTAATAAACAAAGTTAGTTGTAAATATTCTGATAAACAAAGAGTTGAACGGAACAATTAGCTGTTTTCGAAGACCACTAAACCTTCATCATTAGCGTTCTTGTGTTTGGTCGACTGTGTGTGGTGTCCGTTAATTTATATTTCTGCTTTATATGCTCAATCATTATTGCATATAGAATATGTGATCTTATTTCAATTTGCTGAAAGCCATTTTGTACTGAAAGCCCAATTTTGCCATCTCTAAATTTACAACAGTCTTGCCATTGTCGTTTGTTCTTTACTAATTATGCACATGTTAGTTAAATTGCTAATTTTTGTTCTACTTAAGAGAAACTTTTTTGATTTGTTACTATTAAGTATCTTTATTAATTTTTGCCACAGCCCATTACTATTAATTTTAATTATTATTGTTCGAACTTCGTTTGTTTCCATATTTATGATTTTATTAGGCTAAAGTTCGTATCGCTTTGTAATTTCTATTTCTATGGCTACAATGAGCAAATGCAGTGTTGCCAGTAGAATACAAAATGTTGAATAAATGATAACGTACTGTTATTTCATATTATTTACCAGAAACAATATCCAAAAATTTATGTAAAGAATTAATTTATTCATTTTTGTACTTTTACGTGAAATAAGTACATTTTAAAAGAGTAATTAATTTTTATTAATGCAGAATATATGAAAGTGGCAATACTGAACTATATATTTGCATGTATGTATACAAGTGTATATATATATATATATATATATATATATATATATATAATTGTCTGTATATTACGGACGAATATCATAGCGAAAACAACAGGGTTCGTTGATCACCTTTGGAAACCCTAAAAAAGTAGGACCAAAAATGGACCAGGGGTATTCTTTCTGCCAATCGCAAACTATCTAACCAATTTCAATGAAGTTCATTACATAGATACGTCGGCGCCTAAAGGGGCCCACGCTTATATAATTAAAAAAAATACCATTTCTGCTTCTTTGAAGCTTTACAACAGGTTATGGTTAAATTTAAAACATAGATAGAAGGGACACGCAGACTTTATATTTGAAAGTAAAGAGCCATACAGAATTTCTAGCTTCCACGATTTTTTTTTTTTGCCATTTTGACGATTTATACGTATTAAAGCATCTTTACAATAGTTTGGAAGAACAATTTAACTGTGAAAAGTTGAACACCGGTACACTTCAACAGATCTAAAAATAAGTAAATATGTGTATATCACATCATTATAATATTACTTTTCGACAATTTGCTATACATTTTCGAAAATTAGAACACGTAGGTCCAAATGCACAGTCTACAGTTAACTAACGCCCGTGATTTAACTAACAATTTTTCTTGTCAATGTCATTGGTTAAGCCACCTTCATTAGTTAACCAAAGACTGTGAATTTGAGCTTTAAACGATTTCAAGAATGATCATGTCAATTAATAATCCCAAAATTTATCGACTCCATTCCATTATAATACAGTTTAAGTCCCCTCCTGGCATCTGTTTACATACGCGAACACTTTCAATCGGACACCGAGGCGGCTGCCTGGGAAATGGTCAACAATATACGTAATGCGTCCAGTCAAATACTTGACAAAGGCGACTTAATGGATTGCAACACAAAACAAGAAGCCATAAAAAAGTTACATGCAATGACAATCGATGTGGGTTTTTATAAAGAGTTATTTGAAAACCATACATTAGAGCAGCACTATCGTAAATTTGAAATTGATCCTGAAAACTTCGTCCGAACTATATTAAAACTAGATCTTTTAAGGAGGGAAAATAATTTTAAAAAATTGCGCTTGCGAGTGGAGGAGGATATTAAGAAAGAGGGCACGCCATATGATGTTGGTGCCTACTATACACCTGAGAGAAATAACATGCGTAAGTAACTACTCGTATTTTTATTATGTTCGAATTAAGTGATTTCAAAATTTTTTCTTTAGTCCTAATTTACACTAAGCAAGTCTTATTGCTAAGCTGATTAGTTTGTCGGAGAGAGAGACGAGGAGAACATAAACGTTTTTTTTCTCGTGTCTTTCTCTCTCTCTCCTAAAAAGAAACTAATCAGCTTAGTAATAAGACTTGCTGAGTGTAAATTAGGACTTACATTACATTACATTAGAATGTTCTTTAACGAGCAATGCTAATTATGAATAATAATTTTAGGGAGTATTTTTTTCCGTTTAAGCGGTTTGATAATATAACAAATGCAAAATAATTAATTCAATCAAAATGAGAGAGAAACAAGGGGAACATAAACGTTTCTTTTACCCTCTTCTCATTCATTCTCTCTCTCTCTCCCTCTCTCCTAACAAACTAATCAGCTTAGCAATAAGACTTGCATAGTGTAAACTAGGACAAACACAGCGTGCATTCAAGTTTAAAGTTTTTTTTTTCAATAAAAAATTGTTTCTGTGAAAACTGTTTCCTTCAATGTCAAATATTTTCTTAGACTTTTAGGGAATTTGAGAAAAATCGGTTAAATGGTATATATAATTTAATTGATATATTATAAAGTGTTTTCGCAAGAAATCGTCAAATCTAATGAGATAAACTTTTAGTCTTAGATTAATTTAAAAAAAATTGAACTTCAAAGTATCAACGAAAACATTATTATAAATTCAATGAAGAATATAAAATTAACAACTGCAGCAAGAGAGCAATTTCATTTAGCAAATGAAAATGATCATTCATTCTATTAATGGAACATTTCATTGATATGATTAAGAAATATCAATGAATCCGCTTTATTAGTTGAATGAATAATTTTTTCGTTCAGTGTGGTATTTATTTTTATTTTAACTATTTAATATAATATTTGAATAATATAATAATTAAATTATTTTGGTAATGACCTAATTTTTATTTTGACATATTCCAAATAAAATTGTCATAAATGATTGTTGGCATTTCTAATGCTATTACACACAAACTCTTCATACTAAAACATTAGTTTTTCAATACTTAAGCCGAGTACACACTGTGGCATTTTGTGACAAAAATGGCAAAAATAACAGTGTTAACTAGTGGAAAAGTTTGTCATTTTCGATAGTTATATTCGTTGTGTGGCATTACCACACAAACTGTTTGCGCATCTGATGTAAACAGCTGTGAGAATAAGTTGGCTGCATTGCAAACACAAAAATTAAATTTCAGCGTGTTGACATTTTGACAAAAATACCGAAAGAATTTGTATAAAAATTAAAAAGTATGGAAAACGAAAAACAAGTGGAAAAGCATAGAATAGTGTGAGAAAAATTCAAGCTCCCTCTGGACGCATGACATGACGACACAGCTAATTATAGGGATGCAAATGCTAGGAAAACTGCATGGGCAGAAATTTCGTTTGAATTAGGTCACGAAATTTTTAAACCAACTTGAATACTGCTTCCGTAAACTGGAATGCAGAGTACAATAGCAAACGATACACAGTGGGGGATTTAAAAAAAAAAGTGAAAATAATTCTGCAGTTTCTAAACGAGCCGTCCGATTGTTATGAAATTTCATACAGTATTTAAAGAGGTGTCACCAAGTCTGGAATATGGACTATACTTCTCAAAAGGGGGCGGAGACACAAAGCCCTAAAGTGGGCAGCTTCGGTTTAATGAAAAATTCAAACTGATGCGAAGCTGATGTTTTTGATCTGATGAAAATGATTTTTTGCAAGTGGATTTCTCTATGCCGTTTCGTTCCGTTCCGATTACACTTTAGGAAATATTCGAGAGAAAAAATTTAAATTTTGGCATTTTTACCAAATTTGATCAACTGTTCTGCTAGTGGAGAAGTCAAATCTTGTTCGATTTTAAAAAAGAAACTTAGTATGGGTTAAGCACAAAATTTTTAACATTTCCCAAAAAAATTTAGATTCAAAAGCACAACTAAGTAAAACGTTTTATGCAATTTAAATGAAATATTTGGAAAAAGTCGTTTTTTAGACGTTTTTTTGTTACAATATGGTAACAAAAATTTAGTTAGAAATTTATTATTACCAAATTGCCAGAATAATGCTGTAAATGTCATTATGTTAAAATAAGTTCTTGATGTAGGCAATGATACCGCATTGCCATTATTTAGGGATGGGACTCGGCATTAGTTCAGTTTGATATTAAAGCGTGTTTTTTAGATTTTTTTCTTAATTTTTAGTCTCAGCACGTCTATGTCTTGTCTTCAAATTCACCCATAACAACTTTTTGTTTTTATTATTGACCTTTTTCTATTATTTTGCGTATATATGAAGTTATTTTTTAACTATTTTAAGCTCATTTTAAGGTCATTAAATTAAAAAAAAAACTATTTTAAATTTTCCGAAGTTTCGTTGGAAAATGCCAACTTTCAACAAACAATCCCTTTGTTTTTTATACAATCTGGTAACATAGAAAATTTTACGGCTTTTACTATCTTAGCTTTGCCGATATCACGTAATTGCTATTTAGTTTGTATGAGGAGTACCCCTTTCCGCGCAGCTACCTCGCCAGTTGCTTTCCTCCGGTCGTGTCTTGCCTTAAATTGGAAGACTCTTGCTCTTATATTTTTCACGATATAATATTATTATTAATCACTTTGTAATGGGAAGTGCCCCTTTCCAAGGTCCTAGTCTACCAATATTTTGAATTACTTCGCACCTCGCACTCATACAAAATTTTAAAACTCTTATTGATTACTTTTTATGGTGGTGGCTCCTTCCCCTGGTCCTATTCTGCCAATATCTTGAATTACATTGCACCCCACTCTTCAAAGAGTCCATTACAAATTTGAATATTTTGCCTGCTGTAGCATTCACGATATAACATATTTCGTACGTATCGGCGTGACACAGCCCACTTTTATATCCAGTGGATTGTATTGTCATCGAAACCTAGAGGGTGTGCAAAGTTTCAAGTTGCTCAAACGTCTTGAATCTGGTGAAAATTACGTTGAAAGTTTCCATTACATAAATACATACATATCGTTACCTTAATATAGAAAGGCCTTAACTCATTTTTTTTAATCGGAATTTATGTTTATTTCGCTAGAAGAGCATCCAGTGTATTGAAAAATGCAAAAATCAAGATTTCAAAAAACTAATGAGTTAGGGCCTTTCTATATTAAGATAACGATATGTACAAACAGGTGAAGCTAATAATAATTTTTGAATCATTTTTGGCAAATTTTTTTATTTGATTTGTTTCTAATGACAAATAAAAACAATTTGCATGCAACTAATTTCATAAGAAAGATGCACCAACAAACAAAAGCAACAAAAATTGCAAAATCACTTAAAATTTATTTATATATATGTATATTTAATTTTTTTCTGTTAATAATTAACTATGATACGTCTAAATCAAGCCTAAAACTAAATATTATTGAAATAATTATACAAATAAATGATCAAAACAAGAAAAATCATTAAATATTTTGTAGTTGCATTTTTGACTTTTTAATAAATATATAAAATATACAATACAATCGAAATGAGAATTTAAAAAGGATATGAAACTAAAAACCACTTTTAATCGAACTTTTTGCTTTAGAAAATCTGCTTGAAACGAAAAGTTTTCAAATTCTCTGAAAACATTTCAAAACGTTTCCGTTTATTTCTTTTCTAGCGGCGTACGATTCAATTAATGTATTTTTTGTCGCCGATGGCGGCTGTTAGCCGGCTTACAGCCGATCGCCTGTGTTCTTTGGTTTGTGCTCATGTGCAAAAACAAACAAAAATAAATTAAGCGATCGTTCTCATTGTTTATGTTTTGTTTTTGTTTCTCTTACTTGAAAGAACAAAACAAAGCAAAATCAATTTCTTTAGTTTATTTTCGTACTCCGGTTTTAAGTACAAGGAAATAAAAAAATAAATTTATAACTGTAATAGCGTCAATTATATTTGTTACGAAAATCACGTCTTAACTCCTGTATCGCGCAATAAATAGCAAAGCTATAAAAAATGGTATATTCAAACTGACAAGTTTTCTAAAGTAATTTATTCGAATGGAACATTTTTCTGAAGCAAGCCCTTCGAAACGAACATATAAATTCAAGAAAATCAATCGAACGATAAAGTTTTTTACAAAAATCAACTTGAATCGAAATGTTTTCTAAGGAAAACACTTCGAATTTAAGTGTATTTATTTTGTTAAAGCAAAAAACTAAAATGTTTAATTTTTTTCTATAGAGATTCCAGCTGCTGTACTGCAAGGTCACTTTTTTAACAGCAAACGTCCGCAATATATGAATTATGGTGCGATAGGCTCAGTTATTGGGCATGAAATCACTCACGCTTTTGATGATGAGGGACGACAATATGATCATGCTGGCAATGTAGTGGATTGGTGGCAGCCGGATACTGAAAAGGAATTCTTAAAAAGGGCCCAATGTATAATTGATCAATACAGCAATTTTACGGATAAGCTAACTGGGCTAACTGTTAGTAATACCAATCATTAATAACGTTGTACAACAAAATTAAACTTTTTTCGAAATAACAAAGAACTAACGACTGATATGAATATACATATGTATATAGTACCAGCTTTTACCCGCGGCTCCGCTCGCCTTAATCTGATATTTTTAAACTATACCTAAAATTTATGAAGAACCTAAAAGGCGATAAAGATAATTAAAAAAAACAGACTAAAACACGGTTTTAAAAATATTTAAAGAATCAAACCCGAAACGAAAATTGAATTAACAGACCAAAAATATGTTTTTCGGAAAAAAATCTGAACTAAATATAAAAAACCGGTTCCGAACCGGATAAAAATATAGCCCATATTTGACGCTAATAGTGTAGCTTTCTATTGGCGAAAGAACTGTCAATATCGGTTTAGTGGTTTGAGCGTGAAATCGTAGCAAACAAACAAACTTACTTTCACTATCAGCCCAAAAGTGGTGTAATTCCAAATTATTTAATTACTAAATTGTTATATTTAGTGATACAATTATTTTTTTTTACTTGCTAAATTATGTTCTGTGCAAAAACGTTTTTTTTTACTCCAAACCAAAGGTGACTTACTATAGTTGATAGTTGGTAATATTGCAGATGAACACATTTATCACCAGAACAACAAATAAAAAAATGTGGGTTACGCCACTATTGCTTTGATCCTCCCATATTTATTATATATGTGTATGCATAAGCGTGTTATATAAATATAGAGGTGGTCTGAATGGGGCAAGAAGTCCGACCCAACCCCCTTTTGCAGATTTTTATGGTGAATTGCCTTAACAAAGAATGAAAGTATAATTTTATAGTTAATATTTCTGTGGAACATTTCAGTCTGTATCAGGGAGTACACTGAGGGCAAAAATACGTTGCAAAATCAAGAACGTCTATGGTCAATGTAAGACCCTATGTTGTTACTTTTTTTTAACAACGCTAGTAGACGTCAATTTGTACACGGTAATATATCCACGACACGTTGTCAACTTTTGATTATTGATAACTACACACATTCAATTCTAAATACTTGATTGTCAAATTGCCAACAGTGTTTACACTTTTGACTATGGTTAGGTTAGGTTAGGTTTATCTGGTTGGTCCAAAGACCTCGCATAAACCGGGATTGATCCTTAGCGATACCAGCAGATGAAAAGAGAACCTGTTAGTACGGCAGCCTAGTTCGTGGTTCCTGTATCGAATGACTCCCACACCGATTTAACAAATCTTAGCAACCTACACATTTCTACTCTCGATACAAGCTCAAGACTACGAAAAGTGTAAGCACCAAGATGGCTATATCTAGTGCGGCTTAAAGCCGGGCAGTGACACAGTAGATGTTCCATTGTTTCCATTTCTCCGGGTTCCTTACATTTCCTGCAGGTACCGTCGGTTATTTGTCCTATTTTGACAGCGTACGAAGCCGTCCAGCAGTGCCCACTTAATACTCCCACTAGAAGTTTACAGTTGCTTCTAGTTAATGATAAACATTTCTCCGCTTCTTCCCTCATTTTAGAGTCTATGATCTCTTTAAGGTATTGAATTGGTTTTCGGATATATACCGTTATCTCAGCCGGTAATTGAGTTCCCCTTTTGGCCAGTGTATCGGCCATTTCATTTCCCTCTATCCCCATGTGTCCCCGGATCCAGAATATATGTACTTGTCTACCAGTACATAATATATCCAGGGCCTTTCTACACAGGAGCACAACCGAGGAGTAGTTGCAGTCAGCTGACTATGAATATGATCAGTTTAAGCTCTGGGTGTATATTTTCATGCAAACATATGCTGGGCAAACATAGCACTTAGACCACGATAACTAGACCGATAACTACTCTATAAAGTATAACGAGGGCAACTGAGGCAAAGTGTACCTAAACAAATTTGAACGTACCCAGAGAATTCTCGTAGCAAAACTCTGCTTTACTCGAGGTCTAAGCAGTACAGCCACGACTACTTTAGATATTATATTGTACCACACTAACAAAAAACATTCATTTAGCTGATGAAGTAGCATAATTATAATAACTCTTCATTGTGTGAAGAACTTTTCATTAGTGTATTGAAAGTTTTCATTATATGCATGAAATGTCATAATGTACATGAAAGTGAACAAAAACCAACCAAAAGTCAGCTCGTTTTTAATGACAAAATTCATTGATCCAATGCAGGCTTTTCTTTCAGTGTAGTTGCAGTGAGCACGGCATATAACTCTGTTAGGCCAACAGAAAAGACTAGTAGATAATATGGCATGAAGTACAGGCTATATCACTGAAACTTTTAACTTCAACGATAAAACACGCATTAATATAGAAGAAGAACCAGTTTTCGATTTTTCACAGGTGGTTCAAATACAGAAGGAGTTGCTAGGTGGAAGTGGGCGCGTGTCGTGCTTGTTTCGTTGGTTTGGTTGGTTTACGTGGCTGCCTACCACACGCAGGCATATAAGTAGAATCTATATGGTCCCTTTTTGAAAGAACCACTACACTCATCATTAGGTCACTCTATCCAATCTCAGATAAAACTGATAGATCGTCTAGTACAGGATTGGCTAAACATGTGTGTCTCGAGAGATGTAAAGCTGGACATTGGCAAAGAAAGTGGAAGATTGTTTCTTCTTTGCTTTCTTCTTGACAACTTCGGCAGAACTCATTATAAGACAGACCTATCCTACTAGCATGTCTGCCGACGGTCCAGTAACCTGTCATGACTGCAACGAGCCTGGAGATGTGCCTACGGTTCCTATTTGTTAATTGTATTGAGCGCCTATCATTGTAGCAAGGCCACATTTACTTAGCTACATTTACTTAGCACGTGACCATATTGCGCCATCTTCATTCAGCCTTATAGAGATAGCTCTGGAATATACCGCTTCTAATAGCACAAAACGGCATGGCTACCGATTCGGTATTGGAGGCATTCATAGCATAGCTAGCTCGTCCGCCCGTTAGTTACCTAAAAATTTGCTATCAGCTGGAATCGAGATGTGGGTGAGGTCAACCTGACCACCCAGTCTAGATAGCAAACTCTTACACTGCCCGACTAGAATAGACGAAGTGATATATGTTCTTAGGGATAGAAGCGCTGCTTGGCTGTCGACAAAGATACCAACTTTACCCTGGACCTCCTTCCTATCAAACAGCACTCTAGCAGCTTCTTTTACCGCTAAAAAGGTGTATTATATACCAAGATGGTCTGAAAAGACCCCAAAGCCGACACCAGAGACCATTTTTGATCCATCAGTGTATGCTCTGACGTCGTATTCTGTTACTATTGTGCCTCCCTTCCATTCCCGCCTGGATGGAATTAGAACTCTAAGTACTTAATCAAAGTCCAGATGTGACACCATATAAGCAGTAGATCTACTCAGCGTAGGGGGTAGTTGATCCAGGATTCTGGCTTGACCATTAGACCTTGATATCCACCTTCCAGATGCCGCTAATCTTCCCGCACTACTTAAGGATACCGCCAAGATCTTCATGGTGGATCGGCATAAAGTTTAGTATAGCATTCGGAGCCTCCGAAGGACTAGTACACAAACATTCTGTTATCCCTACACAAGCTGATCTCTGTATTCTATAAAGCTGGTTAACCACGTATTTCTTATTTGTGGCAGGACATCATACTACAGAGCCGTAAGTCAGTATTGGACGCACAATTTCCGTATACATCCATTTAAACATTTTGGGGTTAGGCCCCATTTAGATCCAAACACCCTACGACAAGAGTAGTATGCTACCGTTGCCTTTATTACTGTGTTGAATATTCAGTTTCCATGAAAGTTTTTGCTCCAGTATAACTCCTAGATATTTTGTGTTGCCCGATAGCGACAATTCATGATTATTCAACCGAGGAAGTCTAAAGTTCTGTACCTTGGTATTTTTTTCGGTAAATAGTACCAGTTCCGTTTTGTTTGGGTTCACTCCTAGCCCAGAGTCTGTAGCCCACTTACTAAGTGTGCCCAAGGCTTTGGACATGATATCACTAATCACGTCCGTGAACATCCCTGAGACCATTATTACCACATCCTCCGAGTACGCTACAACTTTAACCACCAAGGCATCTAATCTGAAAAGTATTGTGTTGGCCATTGATGGTAATAAACTGGTATGAAAATGAAAAGAAACTCTACTACCGTCTGAAGAAACATTACTGGTCTGTATACCAATTCAATACTTCAAAGCCAACATGGACTCTTAGATGAAGGAAGAAGCAGAGAGAGTTTGGCGCGAAACAAAACTTGTATGACTTCTACAATCGCATGGAGGAGCATGCGTATATTTTAAAATCGAACGTAGACTTAACGCCACACAGCTTGACCGCTCCATATGCTATCAAAATATTACAAATACTGGATGGCGTCTGCATAAAATATAAGGTATCAGCAGAAAATGAGACAACAAAGCATCTGTTGTGACATTGTATGGCTATATGCGGTCCCAGATGTTGGATCCCTACAATTTTCAAATATTTCAACTTGCACCAAGACCCGTATGGTTTATGTTACTGATGTTTGTTAAATCGTGTTAATTGCGTGATATATACATCACAAACTAGATAATGATACGAGTAATAGTTAGTAGGATTTTGTCTTCTACAAGTTTAGCTAAGGACCACTTGTGGTCTATGCGAGGTCTATGGCCATACAAAATAATTTTACTTTACCTAATCGAGCCTAATGCGTATCCATTTGATAGAGCTTTTTTTTGGGTTGGGGTTTCAAAAATATATTTTGCATCCTATCGTTTTCTGTGCCAATGTGTAAACGGGAGCAGTGGTGGATTTACGTTTAGGCCCGTAAAGTCCGGGCCTAGGGCCCTTAAACCTTAAAAACTAACATTTTAAATAGTTTGAAATCGATAATTTTTGTGAATTACATTTACTTTATGTATACCAATGAAAATTTTGAATATAATTCTGACCATACCCGTTAATTTATCGGTGCAATGTAATTTTTTTTTAGATTTGTGTGATAGTATGATAGACCATTGTGCATTGTTGAGATTTAACAACTGTTCGGGTAAGTGTATTTTAAAAGTTTTGAGAAGCAGCGTTTAAAAACTTCTGATTTGCATAATTGCTTTTGCTTCTGCTTCTGAAAATGTAAACAGTCGCAGTCAAAGCAAACGCATGAAACGAAAAGTTATACACAACGGCAAATTTCACCAGTTAACATATTAAAATAGTTGGGGGTTTGACTGCTCCTTTAAATATATTCGGTTGTTAAATTTTTATTTTCTACTACACTATACTTTTTGTTTGCAATAAAAAAATTACTGAAACTCAACAATTGTATGATTTTATATGATTTTGGAAAAAAAATTTAGCGTTGAAAAATTGTGAAAAATTATAATTTTTGAGTTAAAAAGTGGTTTGTATGATCTAGACACGTTCAGATTATATTGCCAAATATTGTTTAAAAAAAAATTTGGAGTCGCTGTTGGTTATTCTAAAAGAAATTAAAATTTCTAAATTGCATATTTAATATAAAAAAAACTTTTCTTCAATCTCACGGGGCCTAGGGCGACATCAAAGATAAATCTGCTTTCCAAAAAACTCAGACGTAGACTTCCAAAACACCAATACACGTACATATATTTTTTTTAGGCTCCACACACAAAATCTGTCGGTTATTTTTAATTTTGTATTGCTTTGCAGTGTAAGTAATTTAAATTCACGATGCTTTTTTGCTATTTCAGATAAATGGCGTTAGTACTCAAGGTGAAAATATTGCCGATAATGGCGGCTTTAAGCAGTCTTATTTGGCATACAGTCAATATTTGGATAAAAATGGTGAAGAGCCAACATTGTTTGGGCTCAATTTTACATCCAAGCAGATGTTTTGGATATCGGCGGCTCAAGTCTGGTGTGAAAAAATCCGAACAGGTATATCTTTGCTAAAACAAATTATTCCTAAATACACATATGTGACCCGGTCTATGAAAAGGTGGCTTATGACTCAAAAAAACAACAACTACCGAGAAACTGATGAAATACATTGTTTATCTTTAACAGCTGATTTTGAGTCATAAGCCACCTTTTCATAGACCGGGTCATACACACAACTCTTTTTTTATAATGAATATGTTCCCAAAGAAATCGTGCAAAAAATATCGTGTAAAAAATACACGAAAATTGAGTGTGCGTTCCATATCTTTAAAAATATCGTGCAAGTTGAAAAAAATTCAAACATTTACTAAGTGTTCACGTTTCACATAAAAAATACATATTAAATAGCAAAAACAATTCATTTGCACAGGATAAACAAAAAAAAAAAGGAGGAGAGAGGTGTCTTAGGACATCCGAAGTTAGGCTTAGGTTTAGGTCTATCTGGTTGGTCCAAATACCTCGCATAGACCGGGATTGATCCTTAGCGATACCAGCAGATGAGAAGATAAGTTGTCAGTATGGCAGCCTAGTTCGTGGTGCCTGTATCGAATGACTCCCACACAGATTTAACAAATTTTAGCAAACTACACATTTCTACTCTCGATACAAATTCAAAACTACGAATAGTGTGACCACCAAGATAGTTATATCTAGTGCGGGTTAAAGCCGGGCAGTGATACAGTAGATGTTTCATTGTTTCAATTTCCCCGGGTTCCTTACATTTCCTGCAGGTACCGTCGAGTACTCCTTCTATTTTGACAGCATACGAAGCCGTCCAGCAGTGCCCAGTTAATACCCCCACTAGACAGTTTACAGTTGCTTCTAGTTAGTGATAAACGGAATTTAGTCAATTTGGGATCATAGGAGCTACACATGGTTTTAGAAGTTTTGCAAGTTTTCGTCGCACTCCAACATTTCTCCGCTTCTTCCCTCATATTAGAGTCTATGATCTCTTTAAGGTGTTGAATTGGTTTTCGGATATATACCGTTACCTCAGCCGGTAATTGAATTCCCCTTTTTGCCAGTATATCGGCCATTTAGGACATCCGAGTAAAGCTATGCTGCTTAGCTATACACAACAAATTTAATGTGTGAAATAACAATGCAATTAAATTATATTATATGATGATGCAAAATTCGCCGCAAATATTTCTAAACGTTTGTATTTATTTCCCATTATTTTATTTATTAACTGCGTCATCAATGTATTTTTTGTGGCCGGCCGGTGGCGGCTTCGTTCTCCGGTTGTGCTCATGTGCAAAAACATTACAAAAACAAATTTAGCTATCTAAACCCTTATTTTTGTTTTGCTTATATTTCACTAACATCAAAGAATGAAACAAAACAGAATCAAAAATGTTTTTTGTTTATTTTCGTAATCTACTTTTAAGTACAAAGAAATCAAAACAAAAATAAATGTATAACTGTAATAGTATCGATTATTTTTGTTACGAAAATCACGTATACAGAGAAAAAACTGCCTCATAGAATCAAGAAGATTTTCTCTATGAAACGTTTTTAGGCTAAGGGGTATCCCAGCAGAAAGAAGCTAATTTTTTTTTATTAAAATTCCTTATTGTTTTTATGTGGTAAGTCTTATTAATTTTATCAAGAAGAAAACCACAGAAAATCAAGAAGAAATCTTATTATTCACAACTTTTTTTACCCAGTTTCCGTTATTTTTGGCATCAAAAAAAAAAACAATCCATAGAGAAAAATTTCTTGATTCTATTAGGTTTTATTATGAATTGTAAACTATAGGGATTTCTCATTGATTTTATTACGTTGCCTTATTAATTTTTTTAAAAAGGTTTTTTTCTTGATTTTATTAGGCTATCTTATTGATTTTTTCAATAAGGGTTTCTTCTTGATTTTAGTAGGTTCCTATATGAGTACGTGTAAAGCATCTTAATGATTTTTTTAATGAGGAACTCTTCTTGATTTTATGAGGTGTCTTGTTATTTCGTTTCTATAAATAGACATACAGGCAATTTTTTCATGATCTTTTTCATTTTTGTAGAAGAATGTTTGCGCAATAATTTCAATGGTTATTCAGGCTGCTTGTTAGCATATTGGGTAGAGTGCTTGTCTATCAGGTAGAAATTTGCTTCTATTGAGTAAGGTAGTTAAGAATATAACATAATGTGTATGTATGCATGTATAAGTAAATAACATCTACAATGTACTACATACATACATATCGCACCTTATCAACAAGAGGGTATTAACTCAAAATTTTAAAATGTTCAGTAGAGACGAAAAACTGTTTGTGGTTAGATTAGAAGAGAATTTGAAAATCCGAATCCATAGTAGTAATTAAATTCCATTTGCAAATATATTTGCATTGTTTTTATTTCAAAATGTTGGAATTCTTGGGAAAAAAAATCTATGTTTTGAGTTAATACCATTTTTCTGAAATTTCTCGATATATTTTTTTGTATTATTTTGAGTTATGACGCTTTAGTTGAAATTTAAATAAAGTTTCAAAATATATTTTTCAACAAAACAGTATCATCTCAAAATACAATAAAATTTAAATAAAACAATTGGATTATTTTTAACTTGAATAAAGGCTCAATTCAAAATAATACCTTTTTTATGAAAATATAAGATACATTTCTGTGTCCAATTTGTACTAACTCAAAATAATACCTTTTTGATTTTATAAAGGTAGTCACTACACTATCATAAAAATGATCTCAAATGTGGTTTTCGAGGTAAAAGAGTAATCGGAACACGTTGAAATTTTTACAGTAGATAGATATTGATGTTGTTAGTTGATTTCTTGCAAAAAGTGAAATTTCAAAAATTTTGAGTTAACACCCTCTTGTTGATAAGGTGCGATATGTATATGGTATAGAATTTAAATGAAAATACATAAGTACAGAGAATAAAGACGCAATTTTTTTTTAAATCAATAAGATAACCTCATAAAAACTACAAGATTTCTTCTTGATTTTTTCAAAAAGGTTTTCTCTATGAAATTAATAAGATTTCCTTATTGAAAAAAAAACCATAGAGATTTCTTATTAATTTTGTTCTGTTTTATGAGGTATTTAGTAGGCACTGTTTTCTCTGTTTAGGTAGTAACTAAGCTAAGCATATTTTTTTTTGTTTTTTTTTTGAAAAATGTCAGTTCTCTAACGTAAAATATGACGTTAAATTTTTATGAACTTGGCTCTTCCTCGCTAATATAGCATTCGATGCTTTCCGATTTATCCAGTTCGTAACTCACCCCTTAACTTAAATTCTTAATTTCAAGTTTAAAGTTTAGATTTCTCTTGGTGATCTCTGGTTTATTTATGTATCGAATTAAAGCTCAATGGTGCAAATTCTAGGTTAAGACGTTATGAGTGTTACATCGTTAAACGCCTTAGGTTTGTGTTTTTAATTCTGAGATTTATGGGCGTAGCCCTGTACCCTTGCTATAATTTCCGTGTTTTCAGATTTTTGTAGCTAATTACTAACCTGGAACTACTTGTTTAGCACTAGCGTAAATTTTAATTTTTTATTCTTATGGGCGTAGTCCCGCCCACTTTTTTTAAGCACAGGAATTTTCTTTGGCCCGTTTTTATCTTTGCTGTTTAGTTTCGTTGGAAACGGATAGTAGTAAATCCATAAATATTACATTTCAATGTGCTGACCCGAAGTACATGAAATATGAGGCTAAAATTATTAAACTTTTTTCGAAAAAAAAAATTTAGAACCTTTTATTATTGCAACATCTGTGCCAAATATCTATAAAATCGCTTGAGTTAAATTCTGAGCTTCATGGGCGTAGCCCCGCCTCTCTGGCTAAAATTTCCGGGTTTTCAGATCTGTCTAGTCAATTTCTCACCTAGAGCTACTTGTGTGTCAAATTTAAGCTCACTAGCAGAAATTTAAATTTAATGGACGCAGCCCCGCCGGTTTTCCGGTTTTCAGATTTTTCTAGTCAATTTCTCATCTACATAGGTCTACTTGTGTACCAAATTTCAGCTCTCTAGCGCCTACAAAAAAAAATGATTGCAAAAAAATCATTTGTTCTTATTTTTGAACCGTGTTCTATCAAAATTGTGTAAAAAAGGGTTGAGTGTACGTACATATAAATACGTATAAGTATATAATTTTTATTTTGTCTATTTTTTGCAGAACGACTTAGATCGATCATCACCTCTTTTAACCATGTGCCTTCAAAATATCGGATAGAGGGATCCTTTCACAACTTAAAAAGTTTTTCCAAAGATTTTAAGTGTGCCGAAGGCTCACCTATGAATCCTGCACACAAATGCAAGGTTTGGTAGATTTAATGTTGCCATATACTTTTGATTAAAATATTAAACATAAAATATGTAAAACAATATACAAATATGAAAATAAAATCAAAAGTTAAGCTGGTATGAATTCTTTCATTAAATGCTACTTACTTGGTAAGTAAAATTTATGCATTGTATGGCCGCTGGAATGCAAAAATTTGCAATGGAAGTTTTTAAGATTTAGAACCAAAAAACTCACGACGGTGTTTGCAGGCATTACATAAAAAATTTAACTTCATTATGAATAATTGCGACCTATAAAACATCTAAAATCTAAATTTACATTTTCTTTTTACAGAAAAAACAGAAGAAAGTGTCTTGCAGTATTCAGAAAAAAATATTGCAATCTGAAGACCTTCGGGCCCATCCCTGAAACTTCCTACCAGTTTTTCAGTCCGAAACAAGAACAAGAAATCGTAAATAATTTTGATCGAGTTTGCTGCTTCCAATATACTTTTTTTATTCTATAAAAATTAGTGAATACCTAAAATTGATTTGACGAATACTTTTGAAGTTATTAAAAATAAAGCATTTTTTCGATATTTTTCATCAAAGATATCACTCGAACCAATCACTTGATTTTAGTAAAATTTCCAGAAATCGACATACATATCTTTTTTGAGGTTAAAGGGAGGATCACACGATTGCCGCAATGTACCAATTTATTGCCCCTTACGACAATCGAGAACAATATTGTCCTAATTTGCCGCAATCAAATGCAACTCATGTAAACGGTTGACAGGCAACCATGCCCAATAAAAAAAAACTTAAAATACACCAATATTTATTGCGTTCTCGAGCGGCAATTAAAGTAGCCCATGCGCGAAAATTTTTTTAAATTAATTTAACATTTGTTGTGCGCCAAGTACCGTAAATTACAACTTACTTTATATACAATTATAACTTATTTGGAACTGTGAGTCAATCTTTAACCCACATATTTAGTTTTTGTTCGTTTAACAGAACGAAAATTGCCTTTGCTTTGTATATTTAATGGGCCATTTTATTTCTTTTAAACGAATAAACCATTTACACCTACAACATAAAACAAACCAAAAAAGTTTGTTTGTATTGCCGCAAGTTAAAACAATTGTATGACTGGGCTGCGGCAATTATTGCCACAAATTCATTCCTCGCCAATCTGCGGCAATTAAATTTTTATAAAATAGGGCAATCATGTGACTGCAACGTATTTGATTTACGATTGATAACATCGGCTCCATGGTACATCAAAAATTCAAATTTGCATCGTGATTTAAATATGCCACTATTGACTGAAGAATTTGGCAAATACGCAGGCAAATATTTAATAAAACTCGAGTCTCATCCTAATCCGCTTGCTCGTAATATCTTGAACTTTAATGGACACGTCCGCTTACAAAAGAGGACACTAAGGCTCTAATACGCAATACCGCAGATGAAACTTGTTGAGAATATTTTTGTACATCAATCTTGTATTAATAATTACTATCACAAAATTTGTGTTCGACATTGGTCGGGAATTATATCATTTCGGCGGATTTTTTCATTTTGGCGATTTTTTTCATTTTGGCGAAAATTTCGGTTTTTTTGCGATTTATATTTTTCACCTTTGGTGTACGCAACCCTAAAAATGCCAAAATAAAAAAAAACACCAAAATGAAAAAAAAATCGCCAAAATTAAAAAAAAATCGCCAAAACAAAAAAACCCCAAAAACAGAAAAAAGTCGCAAAAATTAAAAAAACCCCAAAAACGGAAACAACCGCCAAATTGAAAAAAATCGCCAAAATGAAAAAATCGCCAAATTAAAAAACCCAAAAAACCAGAAAAAATCGCCAAAATGAAAAAAGTCGCCAAAATAAAAAAACCCCAAACCAGAAAAAATCAAGAAAAAATGTACAAAACTGAAAAAATTTCGTTTAAACTGAAAAAAACTTCAAAAAAGCCTCATTAAAAAAAATGCTCAAAACCGAATGTACGGAACCCTCCGTGCGCGAGTCAAAGTTACACTTTACTGAATTTATTTTGAAGATACAATGAAGTAACACGAAAAAAAAATACTAAGATTTCGGATCATTTATGTGTGCAAATTTTTTAACCAACTGTCATTTTGAGTTTCTTGGCTCTATTAATAAGTTTAAGCTATATATATAGCCCGCCTTAATTAGCTTAAGATGGATACACTTCTGTCCCTGTGCACACGCTTCTGGTGTTTTTTTTATCTACTTAAATGCTTTTTCCCGTTTGTTAATTAAATCAATTGTTTTCAATAGAACGAACAAAATAAAAATGAAATCATTTGGAAAGCTCGCAAGCTAAGCTTATCATGATTTAACACTTTATTAACTTTAAATTACACACACACTCGTACATACACGCTTCCGCAAATAAATTTAGAAAAACCTAGAGCAAATGCACATCTTTAAATATATGTATGTACATGGTATACACAGGAATATTTCAGGCACATGCCTGCTCAGTAACGTAGCCCCCTTGACCAGAAGTCCCAAATAATTAAATGTGCTAAAAATTAAGATTTTTCATATACAAAAAAAATTCCAATTATTTGTGCGTAATAAGCACATGATGTTACAAATTTTCGATTTCTTGACCCTTTACTTGGGAATCAGCATTCGAAAATACGTTTTTCGTTACTCGTATGTATATACATAAATCTTCTAAATTTTTTTAATTTTTTTTTTTTATTTCGTTAAGATTTTTCCAGCCCAAGGTGTGCAGTGTTCGAGAAACATTCGATGGATTGTCATGTGGGATGCTTGTATTGGATAAGTGAATTGCTTGATATTGCAAATGGAGAATAGAAAAATCATTCATGTCGTAGAAAAAGAGTTCATGGCTTCAAATGTATGTGCATAATTGGTGAATTGAGTTAATAGAATGTAAAAGATATTTAAAGACAATTCGACAACTAGACTCATGAGATTAAATTCAATATTTTAACTCTGATGCATGCAGCACGATGCCATATGTTTCATAGAGGATCTTTCTTTAAGAACGATAGGATTTTAATATTGAATAAAACATTAGTTATTGAGTGCTCCAGGAAATAGGAAAATTTTACTCATTAACTACACTGCTCGCTGCAGCTGCGTTGTCTCTTTTTATGGCTTATGATCTTGTAAAGTTAGGTTAGGTTATACAATTTGTGAGTTGAAAGCTCAAAACTAGACCACTAGTAAGATCCATTGTGCTACCCAGAATGGAGACGTGAAGAGAGGCAATTTATTTTACGTTACTCCTGTAACGGCCTGACGACCGGATTAACAAGTTTATCTGTCTAATGTTGCAGTTTGACAAGCTGTCAAATTCTGTAGTAGCAAACTGCTCAGTAAATTCACCATTTTTTTTTTGTCAGAGAAAGAGAGTGGGGCATGTGCAGAGGAGGTGTTTTACTGTCTCTTCCTCTTCCCCACAGGGTAGTCAATTTTTGACTACGGGTGTGGCAATTCCGGGGTCCTAGCTGGGGTGATGTGGCTTTTTCCGTTGACGTACCTTTGGTATATTACCCATAGAACTTATGTGTTACTACCCGATCTCTGGCAACAGAGGAAAGGATGTGCACAAATTTATAAAAGGAAGATAGGTCCTGTTGATGTCAATCAGATGCAGCGTCACCTGGAACTGCCCCTGAGTTCAAAAGACGATAGAGGTGAATCCCTTGTGGTGGAACTTCGAGGTCTAACCAGAGGCTACTTCTGGTTCCAGGGGTGCCGGTTGCCCGACAGTCGAGCTGCTCTGAAGTTTGGAGTGTATGTAGCTAAAACTAGTTCGTCCTACCCCATGGGGTTAAAGGGAGGATTTTGATGTGCGTGGAGTAGGCACTGGATGTTTTGCAGGCATGCGTTCATCTCAGATGATTGGTTGAGCTGTGCCGGCAATGGTTAAGGAATTCTCTTGGGTACCTCGCTGTGGGTGTATACACAACACCTATGGCGTGAGAACCGGCAGAATAAACGTGGTGGCTGTGGTTGCTACCAAGAACGCTGGGAGAATAGTATTGGCTTCCCAGTGTTAAATCAATGCTAGTGATTGGTCTGACGCGGTCAGCCAGATACTCTTCTAGGTGCTGTTGCCAAACAACATATAGTACTGTTTTGACAAAGTCATTACGGCGAAGAGTTTAGATAGCTCAAATTCCCTCAGCAAGGTACTTGAATATAGTACAGGGATAACTATATACAAAGATTGCAACCTATGTGCCTTTGAGGACGGGCATTAGGTTCATGCTAAAAAGTCTAACCCACATCCGGTGCTTGGCACCCGTGAGATAAGGCCGTAAAGGGAGGTGCTCACGGAAATCTAAGCACATCTGTCTCTTCCTCCTCTTCATTACGACAACTTTTACAGAAGTCGTTGTATGATAGATTTAACGCTGTATTGATTCTGGAACTTAAAACTTATTCTCTATTGAAAATGGAGAGAAAAACGCCTCCACCCACACCACAATGTGATTGGATCCGTCCGTAAAGATCTATAGCATAACCTCATGATGAAAGGACGGTGCGTCTAAGAGCATTACAGCAAATCCTTTTTCAGGTAGAGGTGTTGCTGAGCAGTAATAATTGTTTTGCGGCAGATTAGCCTTTTTCCACGTACCTGCTGCCTCCACTCTGATCGCAGACTTCATTACTAATGGTTTAACAATAAGATCAGCTGGCAGCAAGAGCATCATTGTACAGAGTGCTTTTGATAGCACTATAATCATGATCATGATCTTAGGATCATTTCTATGATTCAACAGTATGTTGTCTTGTCTAGTGCAGTCCTTCATAGTACGTAAGTATTGACTTTGCCACCACGTTAAAGAACCATTTGCAGCTCCTGGGATTTATTTCATTTGCTGGTAGTTAAGCATTGTCTATATATTTCATTGGTGCTTAGCCAAATCATCAGTAGACTTCAATGCTTAAGCACAATATATCGAATAATACATTTCCTAAGAGATATATTTAAAAAAAAAACTATCAATCTAATTGAAAGACCCTTTGCTTATGCGTATCTGTAATTATGTATGTATATGTGGGCGACTGAGATTTGCTTTGTTGAGGGAAGTCAAGTGTGTGTGTTTAAAAATAGTGTCTTGAAAAGGAAGGATATAGAAAACCAAAGATAAACAATATTTCATATAAACATTCATAACATCCACAAATACTTACATACATTTATAATTGTATGTATATGTGTTTAGACTAGAGATGGACGCGTGTCGAATTTTTCCAACACTATACAAGACGAACACGAATACCATGATGACCAACGAGTACGAAACACGCACGCAAAAAATTTCCCCTACGCGATACGACACAACACGCACGAAATCAACTTGAATAGCAAAAAAAGGATTGTTTTTTTATATTTTAATACATATTTTTGTTTAACCTTTACGTTTCATGCATAACTTATGTCCCATCAGCCCACTTGACCAAGACATTCGTTATTGTTATCGATTTCAAATATATCTCGAACATTTATCGTGTCAAACTATCGAGAGTGACACTCAAAAATGAATCGAAAAAAGTTCACTTGTCACTCAGTTTTGTTAAAAAAAACACATTCGATTTCGAAGTTTCGCTAGCAATATCAAAAGTGAAAGACCATCGAACTAATTTCGATATCGCAAAAAGGCAGCAGAAAAAGTAATTTTATTTTTTAACCCCCGACCAAAAAAGGGCTGTTATAAGTTTGTAGTGTGTGTCTGTGTATCTGTGTGTCTGTCCGTGTCCATGTACAGGCCAAACGGCTGGACCGATTTTGATTTAGTTTTCTCTGTTTGAAAGGTGACTTGATCGAGATGGTTCTTAACCATGTTTGAAAAAAATCGCTCCAGCCATTTAGAAGATTTCACATCTTTTCTAGATATATCGGGGGTTTTTAAAATTTTTAATTTTTTTTATTAATTAATTTATTTTTTTTTTTTAATTCCTTAACTTACACTCTGCAGGCATTGAACATGGTACCTGCATTCTAACAGACTAGCACACATCCACTAGGCTATCGTGACAAATTTTTTCCCGTTCAATTATTGCACATATGTATGTATGTGTAGGAAAATTAATATCAGGAAGTTAGGGATAAAATTGATTTACATATTGATTTAACAGTGGAAATGGTTAGGAGTTGTTTCGCAGGGAGTGCCCTTGTGGTTTAGTAAACTCTCATTTACTTCCTCTAGAGAGACACACTGAGAGATGGCATATTGTTGAAGAGTTAGTTAGAGTTAAAGTACTGTCAATTGCTGTCCAAGTATCGCATCTATGTTTTGATCCAGAACCGGTATGTGGTTGCTCGTTCATAACCCATATGTCCGCATAACTATATTATGGCATATACTATCTTGAGCATCTGTTGTACACCAGCCGTAAGTTTTGGTACCGGAAATAGTCTGCTAAAACGTCAGAGACGCTGCAACAGCATAGATAACTGTCTCACAACCATAGTATTATCATTCTCTCCACAGCTAAACTGGAATTATTCTTCCAAGTGACTTCTAGCAATTACACAGTGTGACAAAAGAAAATAGCTGCGAAGTGTGCCTATTTATCTGGTAGGTATTGTCAAGTATAACAATAATCTGTACTTGGAATTTTCCAAACTCCCCCAAAAATCTTGAGTTACGGGTAAAAACCCAGTCTTTCGTACCCGTAGGCACTTATCAACTTCTAACTAAGTGAAATATTAACCGATTTTAAATTTATAAATGGATTTAGAAAGAAGATACTAAAACCTTTCGAATCATATATATCTTGTTTAAGTAAATTTCAAATATGTCTGTATTTTTTTTCGACACTTTTCTACCATGGACACGTTATTGAGCAATATTTTATCAAATATTTTGTTAGAAGACTTTTTGTTAAAAAAAAATCACCTGCATGATGTATTTCGCATTCTATTCATACCCTTTTGGTGTATCTAAGCTTCCAGGATGATGAAAGTACAATTTAATAGACGTATATCAACACACAGAGTACGAAATTTGTGCAACAGTGGTGGACAGACTTGTTTTCCTTCAGAACTATATATCTTATTGTATTAGGCATGCTGAATACGAATAAGTTAAAGATTTTAATATCCCATGGCTAGTTTTTGAGATATGGTCACTTTTAACATATTAGTACCTAGGTGTTCCGAAAAAAAAAGTTAGTAATATATGTAAAAATTTTAAACTGTTAATCGAATAGTTTATCGAATATTATTATAGTCAATGATATAAGCTTTCGAAATTTAAAATTTGAAGTGACCCTGTTACAATAGAGATTGAGTTCGAGAGTGGCAAAGCTGACCACGTCAAGAGGGAAGAGGCTTCCCGTCACCCTTAAGTTTTTTCTTGTAGCTTTACAATTCTTATAGCTAGTATGGAGTAAAAGAGCTGACAAATTTATTAAAAAATATATGTATATATATTTAAAAAAATAATTTTTTTGTCTTCCGACGAAATATGCTAACTCTTCAAAAATATCGACTAAAATATGCTATATCAAAAAAATACGCAAAAAATTGCAAAATAATTTTATTTTCATACTTATAAATTAGTAAGCAAATCTTAACCATCTTACATCTTTTTTTTACAATAATGAGCGAATTAACTAGTTTTTTCACTCTACTGAAAAGTTAGATTGGCAACAATAAAATGTGCATTAAGATGGGTCGAATACAGTCCTCTCCTTCACCCCCTGTCAATAAAGTTTCTAAGAGAGGAAGAAATATATTTATGCCATGCCCCAAAATGCCACAGTTTTTATTATTTATATATACCGCCGCCATTTAAGCTCGGGTAACTTTAACCCGACATCAAATTCGTGGTGCTACCTATGCCATCTTGGGTCCTTCTTCGTAATGTCTAATTTTTTTTAAGTGTCAAAAAAAATTATTCTGATATTCGAATACGAGAATCACCGATTCAATAAAAAAAATTATTGATTTTTTGTCTCGACGATTTTTGCATATTTGATAAACAAAATTTTATGCACGTTTGTTGAAAATATATATTTTGTTCAGTCAATAAGGAAATTTAATGAATCCAGAAAAAATGGTTGATCGAAATTTTATTTTCAGTGATAGCTGTATATTCACATATACATATATACAAACACATGTATATATATATATATATTTATTCCTTTTAACTCCTACAAGGAGCATAGGGCCTTAACAAGATTATTCCAATATAATCGATCTGATGCACGATGTTTTATGTCATTCGAACGTAGATGAAGATGGGATGTTTCTATTTCGACTTGTCGTTTCCAAGTATGTGATGGTCTTCCTATTCGTCGACTCCCTTGCGGATTCCAGTCTATAGCTTGTTTTGCAATATCTGTCGATGGTTTCCGCAATGTATGTCCAATCCAACGCCATTTACGCATTCAAATTTCTAGATGGATCGGTTGTTGTTTGGTTTCTGACCACAGCTCGAAATGCGAAATTGTTCTGAGCCAATATATATGTAGGATTTTCCTCAAGCATTTGTTTACAAAAGCTTGTGCGGGCTGTATGTCACGTGAAGCTGCATTCCACGTTTCACATCCGTACAACAGTGTGGATTTTACGTTTGAGTTAAACAGATTTAGCTTTGTACGTCTTGATATGTATGATGAAATCCACACTGGTTTGAGTTGACCGAATGATTGCCTTGCCTTGTTTATGCGGCTGGAAAAGTCAGCCATCGAACCACCTCTCTTGTCCAGTATGCTTCCCAGGTAACAGAATGATTCTACCTCCTCAAGCCATTAATTTTGCTCATTATTAGCGTTTATTCTCATTGTTTTAGTTTTGCCAATGTTAATTTTTAGGTCAGCGCGTGATTTAATTTCTTCGACTAATGACAGCTTAGTCTACATGTCTAAAAATGTATGTGTGTGAAGACAGATATGATCGGCGTATTCGAGATCCTCCAATCTCCCTTGGAGATCCCAACTGATTCCTCTTCTTTGGGAAGTCGCTTTATACATGACAACGTCAAGTACGCAATTAAATAGAAGAGAGGATAGGACACAGCCTTGTCGTACATCAGAATTAATGCTAATTTTGTTATTACCTAGTTGCCTTTCATGCAAAACTCGGCAGGTAGCATTATCATATAGATATTTTATGAGACTTATTAACTTAGCAGGCACACCTTGTCATTCTAATGCATTCCATATCGCTGAGTGGTTCAATGTATCAAATGATTTTTCGAAGTCTATGAAAGTGAGATACAGAGGTGATCTCCATTCCACACACTGCTCTACGATTACTCTCAAGCTATTTACATGATCGACACAGGACTTGTAAGCACGGAAAACGGCTTTTCTAAGCTCAGGAAGAAGCCTAGTTGATAGCCTTTTGTTAAGTACATATGTGCGCAATAGAGCGTCTCGCCCTACAGGCAACAAAAAAAAAGTTCTCCGTACACCAGCAAATATAAAGTATTATTCCAAGGAGATTTCAAAAAAAATTTTTTTATTTTTTTTTGCCGAACGTAGGGGTCGCCTTTTTAGTTTTTTCTTTATATCTTCCATATTTACAGTCCGATCTTAAAGTTTGATATAGCGAATATTTTTGTCTAAGGGAGGCCAATATTTTTGCTCTAGGGTCCATTGACCTCAAGTGTACCGTTCTAGTACTTACCCTCCAAATCTCATTTCCTACCACCCTAATGTGACACCCTAATGTTAGAAATTTATAGCTCGCAAAAAATCATAAAGGTTTTGCTAAGAAAGTATTTCGATAATTACAGCACAACTATTTAAAAAATGCTTTTATAAATTTATTGTTGCAGACCGTAGGGGTCACCTTTTTAAATTTGTCATAGCTTCAGTATTTACATTCAGGTATGAAAGTATAATATATCGATGAGTTTGTCTGTGACAGCTGAATTTTTTGTTAATTCAAAAGTCTTTGACCTCAAGTAACCTTTACATCATACCTCAAATTATACAACAAGGAATAAGCAACAAAAAGCAAAGTAAAATAATAGAAATTTTAGTCGATCATATCTCGACGTGGTTCAAGTTGGCTATATTTTTGACGGGTCTCGAGTTTAGAAAAAATGTGGCCCATGCTCGGTGTTTTGAGAATGAGATGGATAAGCTGTGAAAATAATTAGGTTTAGCAAAGAAAACTATGAAATGAAGATATTTTTCTTGCGCTTACCTGGTAATTCGATTACATCTTGCGAACATTGTAATGCTTCTTGATGATCTTGGGTATAGTTAAAACTGCAAGCATTGCGGCTCTGTCAATTCGAATTTATTCCAATTGATCATATCGAAGTATGAGTCACTTTTGAAGTTTATAAAATTAACAACTTGTGGGCCGAACATTTGACGAATGCATCCAGTTGTATCATTACAGGCTAATAAAATTTTAGTATATGATGGGTTGATACTATAGACGTAATTGAGGTCAAAGACTTTTTATTTAAAAAAAATTGGCCTGCCACAGACAAACTCATACATATATTATACTTTAATATCGTCAAATGTTCGGTCCACAAGTTGTTAATTACCAGGTAAGCGCAAGAAAAATATCTTCATTTCATAGTTTTCTTTGCTAAACCTAATTATTTTCACAGCTTATCCATCTCATTCTCAAAACACCGAGCGTTTTGTTCATGTAGTACAACGCATGGGCCACATTTTTTCTAAACTCGAGACCCGTCAAAAATATAGCCAACTTGAACCACGTCGAGATATGATCGACTAAAATTTCTATTATTTTACTTTGCTTTTTGTTGCTTATTCCTTGTTGTATAATTTGAGGTATGATGTAAAGGTTACTTGAGGTCAAAGACTTTTGAATTAACAAAAAATTCATCTGTCACAGACAAACTCATCGATATATTATACTTTCATACCTGTATGTAAATACTGAAGCTATGACAAATTTAAAAAGGTGACCCCTACGGTCTGCAACAATAAATTTATAAAAGCATTTTTTAAATAGTTGTGCTGTAATTATCGAAATACTTTCTTAGCAAAACCTTTATGATTTTTTGCGAGCTATAAATTTCTAACATTAGGGTGTCACATTAGGGTGGTAGGAAATGAGATTTGGGGGGTAAGTACTAGAACGGTACACTTGAGGTCAATGGACCCTAGAGCAAAAATATTGGCCTCCCTTAGACAAAAATATTCGCTATATCAAACTTTAAGATCGGACTGTAAATATGGAAGATATAAAGAAAAAACTAAAAAGGCGACCCCTACGTTCGGCAAAAAAAAAATAAAAAAATTTTTTTTGAAATCTCCTTGGAATATTACTTTATATTTGCTGGTGTACGGAGAACTTTTTTTTTGCGATACGGTCTAGTGCGCAATTACCTTGTTAATCATACTTAAAAGTGTAATACCTCTCCAGGTTTTACGTTCTGTGAAATCGCCTTTTTTTGGTAAATTTACTATTACGACTTGAGCAATTTCTTCAGGAAGAAGTTCCGTGCACCAGAATTTTCTTACAATAGGCAGGAGTCGCCGAGCACTGGTTGTTGCGTCAGTTGTTAGCATCTCAGGAGAAATATTGTCTATACCAGGCGATAAGCGATTTGATGGATTCGCATGTCTCAGAAATATCTGGGCAATTGACGGGGATATTTGTGTTTATCGATGGGATTCACAAGAGCATATCGGTTCTTATGTGGAAACTGATGAACATAACATTTTACCAAAGAAATCTTCCCAAAGTTGTAATTGTTGTTGTTTGGATGTTATAAGTTCTCCATCATCGGTTTTTAATGGTTTTCCTGAGGATTTTGTGTTTCCGGTTAGTTTCTTTGCCGCACGATAGAGATCTCGCGACCGGTGTGTTTCGGCAGCAGTTTGAGCTTCTTTAGCGATACTGTTGAACCAATTTCGTTTATCACGCCGAGCACTTCGTTTTACTTCATGATTAAGGTGATTGTGCAACTGCTCTTGAGCTTTTTTGTTCGAGCGTGCTCTGCTGGAGTTGATTGCAGCCTTAGCTGCCTTTCTTTTCAATACTAGTCTCCAAGTTTCACGGCTAATCCAGTCTCTTTACGAGAATTTTCCTTATATCCTAAGTGGTTTTCTGTGGCTTGAGTAAAGATATTTTTTGTTTCTTCCCAGCTTTGGTCAGAATTATTGACACTGAGTTGCAGAGATGATTTCAAAGGAGGTTGCAACTGATGGCTCTTTGAGTTTATCCACATTATACCTACTTTGGGAAACTTAGTTATTGTTTTCAATAGCAGCAATTTTTAAGCGGTTAGGTGATGATCACGTGCGATATCGGCTCATCTTTTGTTCACATTCACATATACATATTTATATATTTTTATTTTATTTATAAATAAGACTGTTAGTATTTGCCACAAAATTTTGTTTAATGTTGAATATACTGAGAATGTGGGAAAAAAATAGAGAAATATAAATAAAATTGTAGAAAGAGCTAAATCTATATGGAATGCGAATATTTAAAAAAAAATTTTTTAAGAGAAGTAACACTGATGCAATTAATGCCTATTAATATTTCTAGGTGTCACTTTTTTAATAACGCAGTTTTGCAGTGCCTCTAGTGTCAATGAGGCATATTAAATTTTTGAAGCTGTGTTTAGTAGCCATTTTATTGGTTAATTTACTTTGCCGATAATTCTGCTACACAACGAAAGAGGGCGCTCTGATGTTACATTAGGATAAGTAACTGCTGAAGGCGGTATAGTCCACTGACCAGTGACTATGCCTTCATCACTTGAACTTTCCTACAACAACTGATACAGAGAGACACTAATGCACATCAGAAAAATGAGTGGTGTTGTTATTTAATGACTGCTGGATAGCGGGCTCGAACCCAGGACCTTCGGTTTTGTAGTCAACGTGCTAAGTACTTCAGCCAACGTCACCCTCCCCTTGTCTTTAATCTAAAATTAACAAACTATGCCGGTTCACATATTGTGTAAAGTGAGCACTAAACTCCTAAACTCAAACACTTTCAAGACATTCACTGCAGAGGTTTACTATAGTATATAGTATAGTATACTTACATTGACCACTTTTTGAAGTTTAAGCTTCTAGTACCTGGAATGTAATTCGACAACAATTGAATTCGGATTTTTATTTCCATGCCCTTTATTCTGCTCTTAATTGGTTGCATTAAGTAGATTTTACTTGTAATTATTTCATTAAATCTTTTGCAGTGCAGCTACTTGAAGTAGTGACATTATTTGTAGTAGCAGAAGAAAAAAATCAAACTGAAAACTTTGCGGTATAAAAGAAACCTTTAAATACATTTAATGTTTTTGTGCCACAAAACAGTTAGTTGCACTTTCTCTCTATTTTCATTCCGGTAATTAAAATAAGTTTTCTTGAGGAAATAACAATTCAGCTGAAGAAATTGTAAAAGCATACAAAAATTTAAGAATCTTATAAATAAGTAATTTTGAAAGCAAATGTTACAATTAGTCGAAGCATATCTAGAGTTGAGATAAAATTTTATTATTATTTTTAGCTGAATAGTTTTTTGTTTTTATGTAGCTTCATAAAGTTTTTGTATCTCTGTGCTATTTGTTTGTTTATATATAGGGTTTGGGAAACGGGAATTCCTGGGCGGGAAATCCCGGGAAATGTCTGTCTAATTTTCCCGGGAAATTGTTTAGATTTTCCCGGGAAAACGGGAGATTAAAAGTGCATGTTATTTCATAAATATATAGAATTTATAATCCAATTTTACTTTAATATAAAAACTTATTATTTTTTATATATTACAAAAGTTCGTTTGAATGATTGTATGACTAAATTTACACGAACGTTGACACGTTTTTCATCGTCTGTTTAAACACTTACATATTCCTTGTTCGAAGGAAATTTTTTAATCTTAAAATTTAAATTGAGTTTTTGTTTTAAATGTAACTGTAAGAAAGAAAGAATTCTTTCGACTCCGATAAACAAGAAGTAAAATGTCCATGTTTTTTTAAAATAAAATAAAAATGTGAGCTATTCAAATCTAGTCTGAAATTTCATAAAAATTCCATTATGACCTCAATGGTCATACCATATCTCCTAAAAAAAGTGGAATAAATTGTATAAGTATCAATGATTGCAATGATATAATCGTTTCCTAAAGTAAATAATTCGATGCTAAGCGAACTTGAAGTGATTTTTCGCCGAATTAGTGAACAAATTTTGAAAAGTGTAGTGAAAATTTTAAGCTGTAAGAACTCTGAGTTGACGAAACTTAAATTGATTACAAGTAGACGCTATTATGGAAACCCTGCAGAAAATATTTTAGGAGAAATAAAATGAAAGACACTTAGACATACTGTGGCTCAGGGTATTCAAAATTCGGCGCAGCGTAGTATGGTACTGTAACCTGCTTGTACTTAACGATAAGAAACCGCCTGGAACTTTTTCAAAAAGAATGAGAAACAAGCAAGGCAAATTCTTATTAAAATGAAGGTATTTCTTATTAGAAAATTGTCTACTAATTGTGGTAACAGTCGTCAATTGGTTTTTATATGATCATTTGCTGTGTAATAACTTTATTCGATTTGCTTAAATTCAATTAAAAACTCTTAAAAATTTGTCTTAGAACTGCTTTTTGTTTGATTCCCGTTTCCCGGGAAGTGCAAAAGTCCGGGAAATCCCAAACTCTATTTATATATCATATGCATCTCAAGAGTATTTAATCGCTCCGTATTTGTTTTTCATTTGAAGTTTTTTTATTTGCCTGATTGGAGCACAAGCTGTGTAAAGGTATAAGTCAACATTGACTAAATCCTATTGTTCTAAACTTCTTTAATTTTGTTACCCGCCTGTATCGTAGAAACTTAAATTTATTTTTCTTCATTTGAGAGATATTTTTTTGATTGATTATTAAATAACATTTTAATCATTACCAATAAATGCAAGCGTGAAAATGATACAATATTGTAACATCACTTCGGAATTACCTGTTGTTGTTGTTGTTTATATTTACCCTTCACCGAAAATGGTAAAGGATATATATACATATGTTTGTCATTTTGTGTGTAATTTCCTCAGTATGAATATGCGACCCATAAAGTATATATACTTCTGGGTTGTTATGAATGGGGAAGACGAATCGGCGATGTCCGTCTGTCCGTCCGTCCGACTGTTTGTATGTGAAATCGGTTTTCCGAAGCTCCCAAAAACAACTAGAGACTTCAGTCTTCCACTGGTGTGTTAGAAATGGTCCTAAAAAGATTGGTATTGGATATCAGCAAAATCAGTCAGACGGTTTGAGAGCTGGAAAGCTTAAACTTTATTTTTTCATATTAAAGTAACTAGCTAAGGGTAATTTTCACAACTTGCCTTTAGTTAAAGGTATGACTTTGGCTGCCCTATAAATATTTTTGCATTATTGCAACATAAATTTTTAATTCTTGCTATTATCAAAAATAATGATATTTAATGAATAAAAAAATAATAAATGAAGCCATTTATCGGGCAGACAAAAACCTGCCTTTAGCTCAAGGCAAGTTGTGAAAACGGCCCTAAAACTAGTTTTATTTTTCAATAATATAATTTTATATTTCAGTACGAAAAAAACTGGTATTAAAATAAAAAAAAAATTTAAAAATCAAAAAGACGTTTCCAGGGTTTGGAGAACTTTAAATTTCTTTTTTACATAAAAGTAGCCTACTAAAACTAATTTTTCCCTTTGCTCTATAAATTAAACATATATTATACTAGCTGACCCCGGTCCGCGTTGCTGGCCGTAAGCAAACATTAGTGTTGTATATGGCATTAGTGGTACAATATGAAAATTTGATTTTGCCCACGAATAAACTAAATATTGCGCCATCTGTCGGACGAACTTGAAACTATGGTCTATGGGGCTCCTCACGCCCCATAGAGCATGTATATAAAGTTTTGTCAACATCGGTGCAGTAGTTCTTGAGTTACGGTGCAAAATCACAAAAAGAAACTAAATATGGCGCCATCTGTCGGACGAACTTCAAACTACACAGAAACACTCCTCACGCCCTATAGAGCATGTATGTAAAGTTTGGTATAAATCGGTGCAGTAGTTCTTGAGTTACGGTGCAAAATCACAAAAAAAAACTAAATATGGCGCCATCTGTCGGACGAACTTCAAACTACACAGAAACACTCCTCACGCCCCATAGAGCATGTATATGAAGTTTGGTCTAAATCGGTTCAGTAGTTCTTGAGTTACGGTGCAAAAACACAATAAACTAAAAATTGCGCCATCTGTCGGACGAATCACTATTTCTGAAAGGGGCGTAGCATTTACCGGGGTATAATATATATATATAATCACGCACAGGTCCTTTACGAATATTTTGCGGGGTGGTAGGCGAAAATCTACAAATCTAACAAATAAACTTGTTTTTGATTTTTATATATATTAAGATTCTTCAAAGAAATATAGGGATGTAAAAAATCAAAGAAAAATCTAAAAGGATGATGCCAGGGTTGGGTAACTTACAACTTTTTTTTTATACATAAAAGTAGCTATGTAGGTCTAATTAATTTATTCTTTTTCTTTATGAATTATAAAAATTTTATTTTGTTTTGGAAATAAAATTTTGGTATAGAAAATTAGAAAAATTAAAAACCATAGCTCAGCTCCAGGGCCGGAAAATTTTAAGCTTTTTTGGATATTAAAGTAACATAATAAAACTAGTTTTTTCCTATTTAATTTTTTCATTGTTCACTTCACATATTTTACATATTTTTTAAGTAATTGGATTGGTATATGGAGTCAGATATATATAAAAAAATGATTCCAGGGTACGAAAATTTATTATTTTTTGAAAGTAAAATTAACTAGGTCAAATTAATTTATTCTTTTTGTTTACAAATTAAGTATATTTTATGTTTTAGAAAGAAGTAGTTTGGCATAAAAATTAGAAAAATTAAAGACATAGATCCCGAGCTGGAAAGCTTAAACTTGAAAGCTAATTAAACAAAACTAATTTTTTCTTTGGTACTTAAATGTATTCCATATTTTAGAAAAAAATAAACTAGTATTAAAAACCGGAAAAACTTAAATTATGGTTTCAGGGTTGGAAATTGAAAAAAAAAATTTGGTAAAAAATAACCAAAGAATTATTTTTTTTCAGTTAAACATATTTCATCTTTTAGAAAGAAATTTAAGCAAGATTTTTTTTTAATTTGTTAAATTTTTATATGGATATCTAATTTAAATATATATCGAAAATAAATATTTCAATCAAAATCTTTAGTCGAAAAATACCGAAAGTATGTATATAGTATGTTTCCACCGACTTTAAATCAAGTAGGTTTATATAAATCACTTCAAAGTGTTTCCGCCGAACTTGTGAGTGATTTGTTGCTCGAATTTTCGTACTCAATTTATTACGATCTTTATAAGGTGGGCGCAGCAGCTGTAATGTGAATTTTATTCACATGTGGTTGACATTTAAAATTGATTAAATATTCTTTAATATAATTTTTTCGTAATTGTCAATCACTACTGATGGATGACCCAGGCATGGAGTTTGTAATTTTAAAAGCAACGCAAGGTTGCATATATAAATCGAGTTCGAAAAATACTATTTTCGACATTGTTTAAAATAAATCAACCACTTTGAGGTGATTTATCCATATCCAAAATGTATGGTAAATCATTAACATGATTTGCACAAATCATCATGATTTGTATAAATCATGCCGGTGGAAACATACTATGTATTACTAAAATAGCACTAAAACAAAAAATTAAAATTTTTTGTCATAAAACGAATATGTATGCATGTACTCATGTATGTATCGGTATACCACACATAGTACGTACTAGGGATGGGCAAATGAAGAAAATGTATCGATATATATCGTATCGATGTTTTTGAACAGTATCGATATATATTTTTTGAAAACATCGATATTTCGATATATCGATATTTTTTGCTGCATTAATTTCGAATGCACAAATAGTCACTTTAAGAAATTTAATACAAAAGAACTATTTATGTTAAGTTATCGTAACCTACTGTAGCTGCTTAAGACTTCATTAGTCTGTACTTTCTGTTGCTGCTCTGTGCTGTACCGTTCTGTTTCTAAATTTTAATAGTTACTTTTCTGTAATAAATTATCATCTGTTTCTGACTAGAACGGTCACAGTTTTCCACTAAATTCATGAGTCTTGCATCGTCCATTGCTATTAGAGTTTTTCTTATCCCGCACTTTTTCATTTCCCAGCGTTATGTATAAAATCGCCATTGAACAAAGACTCATTGGCAACATTGTATTTCTATTGAAATGACATTTTACTTGGCTAACCACACTTTGTAATTTTCAGAACCAAGTTATATTGAATTCAAACAAGACTTCTTAGTAAAGTGTTGAATAAATAGAAGTAGGCCTATCTAATAAAATTTATAGAGTTTTATTTGTTAGAAGTCAAATACAAAACCCGGGAAAGTGGGAACAACTTTTCGGTTTTTAACGTTTATAAACACAAGTAAAAAAAATAATACAATTTCAGTTCCCGGCCGTAATTGTTGTAAAGTTTTAGCTATAGTTCTACCATCGCATTCATAAAGTGAATAACGACATTCATCGAGTAATGTGTACATTTGTACATACTAAAGTTGCTCGCACAAATTTCCCGGGATTTCTTTCCCGAAAATTCCGTATGAAAAACACTAATTGTTATGTTTCAATATAGATTTATGTTTTTCTGGTAAATATTAAATTTGTTTAAATTCTTAAAGCACAATCACAGTTTATATCGAAATGTTTTTATTTTATTTATGCTGCCACTTACAATTACTTAATAGTTTTCACAGGTTGAACCGAAACAGATATTAAGGAGAGAAAAACTAATGGCTTATATATGATTTCTATAAACAAAAAAGAGTCAGCTGATTCGTAACAGAACATAAAGTAAAAACAAATTCTGCCCTTAGGCTTATACCCACACAATCCAAAAAGTCACCTGCCTCACTTTATAAATTAGCCTGGGATGTTGTTATGAAATTTCTCTTTTTTTTCTTAGCATCACTAGTAGTCATGTCAATATCGTACAGTTAAAAAACGGCTATAGCTCTTAAAAGTATCGAAACTCGATACTCGTAAATAAGAGTCGATGTATCGATTTATAGGTTTTTGAAATATCGGCGATATATATCGATATTTATTTTCTCAAATATCGATATTTCGATATATCGATATTTTTTGCCCATCCCTAGTACGTACGTCGTTGAAGGGTACATAAGATTCTGTACAGCCGAATATATCACTCTTAAGGCCCTGTCACATACAACTTTTGCTCCGCGTTGCGTTGAGGATTCGCCTTGACATATAAGACATGCTTTTATGCAACATGTTACATAAACTACTTTTAACGAAAAGCAAAGCGAAAAGTTAGGCAACTCTCAACTTTCTGCGTGCTTTAACAATCTGTGGATATACTTTTCTTAATTTGTTTCACCAAACTCGCATGTTAATATGATATTTTTATTTAATTTCGGTAAATTTACATAAAAACGAGTTAGTGGCATTAGAGTAGTCGACTTGTGCTGTCTTTTATGCAGAAAACAAAATAGTGAAACAAACAGTGAGTGTTGTCAAAGTTTTTATTGTGTCATACACATTTTGCACATTCACGCTTTTTTCTCAAATTTAGAAATGTCACGCGAAGCGTTAAAGTTGTATCTGACACCGCCTTTACTTATTTTTATTTAACCTTTTTTTCTCTGTGTACGACAATTCACTTAAAACAATAACGGATAAAACAATACCTATTGGTATACATATCGCTCTAATACTTGAATAGTGTCAAAACACAAAAAAAAAGTTTTGCAGAAAACGCGCTTTAAGTTTTCAATTTGCATACAACGCAATGAAGACATGCAAAAATATTCTACTCTCAAAAATTGTTACACAACATAAAATACGAAACGCCTTATTATTCTTCATTATTAAAAATTAATTTTTAATTTTTTGAGTTATGACACTATTGCAGTAAATATGTTTACATATGTATATAAATTTCATCTATTTTTAACCGACTTCAAAAAAAGAAGGAGGTTAACAATTCGTCTCTATTTTTTTTTTTAGGTGTGTAGGTTCATAACTCGAAGCATTTTAGACCGATTGTAAAAATTTTTTTGTTGTCTGAGAGGGTATAGCTTCCCATTGGTCCCATTTGAAAAAAGTGGGTGGGGTCACGCCCACAATTTTTTAAATTTGATTTTGTGATCTTCTACTTATTTGATTACTGTGAAACCAAGCAAACATCTTTGGTTCTTGTAATTACAAAATTTTTAAGTTGAAAAAATGGGCGGGGCTACGCCCATTAATATGTATTATAACATTACACGTGGTTCTACTTAACCGATTTTTACGAAACTTAGCACACACCTTGAACTCTAAAGTAGACACAATTTTCTTTTCAAAAAATGGGCGGAGTCACGCCCATTAAAATTTTATATTATATTTCACAGGGTTCTATTTAACCGATTTTTACGAAACTTGGCACACACCCTAAGCTTTAATAAAGGCACAAAATTGCGTTCAAAAAAATGGGCGGGGCACGCCTATTAAATTTTAGTATAATATTTCATGTGCTTGTACTTAACCAATATTTACGAAACTTGGCACACACCTTGAACTCTTAAAAATACACAATCTTGTTTTAAAAAAAGGGGCGTAGCCACGCCTCATAAAATTTAATACTTAATTTCACTTGCTTTTACTTTATAGATCTGTACGAAACTTGGCACACACCTTGAACTCTTAAAAATACACAATCTTGTTTTAAAAAAGTAGGCGTAGCCACGCCCCATAAAATTTAATACTATATTTCACGTGTTTTTACCTAATCGATTTTTACGAAACTGGACCATATTTCTAAATAAATAAAACTTAAAAAAAAAATCAAACCGACTTCAAAAATAAGCACTTAAAAGCTACAAATGATATACATCTAGTTAAATAAAAGATTTTTATATATGTTACCTACAGTGCCGTTTGAAGTTGGTGCCAGTAATACTGGTACTAAGCACATAGGAACATGCCCGGTAAAAAAACTGCAAGTAATTTTTATGTACATATGTATGTGCTTAGTTACCAATGTTGCTGGCACCAACTTCAAACGGCACTGTAGGTAACATATATAGAAATCTTTTATTTAACTAGATCTATATTATTTGTAGCTTTTTAGTGCTTATTTTTGAAGTCGGTTTGATTTTTTTTTTAAGTTTTATATTGTTTGTATTTTATTAAATAAAATCACATAGCCAAAGATGAACGAACAGAAATTTATGCTTAAACATCTATCTATTTAATGAAGGTAATTTATTTAAAAAGCCGCAGACAGAGGATTTAAAAAAAAAGTAAATAAATAAATTCGTAAAACAATAATTCACATAAAACACAGACACAAAATTTATTGCTTACATTGCGCTACGTACAAAATAGCAAACTGTCTGACCCGGCCACTGCAACAGTTTAGCACTAGAAGCCACATCATCAGGAACGACAAAAAATAAACACGTGTGAGGCAATATTTTCACATAATTTGACTAAAACTTACCCACAACCATTTGCTTTGAAAAGTTAAATTTATGTTTTTCTGCCTGCAAACAAAAGCCATCGTAGGTACGTACACAAATCGTGCTGTGTCAGCAACACTATTGCATGATTGTCGACATAACTCAACATTTTAATTGTAGCGGCACTAAAAAATCTAGTGAATTTAAGCACCAGCATGGCATTACAGTGAATCATTTTATAACTGCTTTTGAAATGGTTGTAGTGTAACACTTACGTACAGCGCACCACCATTTGATCCACACATCATCATTATCGTTCAACAGCAAAAAAAAAAATAATAACTAATGTTGTCACACTACTGAACTTACCAAAGATGCCAATGCTACTGGTGCGAATCCCAACTTAAAATGTTTATATATAAAAATTTTGACTAAATAGCGTTAAACTATCAGGGAAGTTAAACAAGAAGGTTCATAGACTACAAAATTTATTTTTCTACAAAATACCTTTCACTTGCTTTTTAATTTTCCCAAATACCTAACGCTAGAACAAAAACTTGACTCAGGAAGATCCAAACTGCTACTGGACATGAATAGGAAGGCAATGCGAATCGTGATAGAGGCGTTGACAGGTCACTGCTCTGTCAGAGCAGGAGCCAGCATTTGAGAAACTGGCACTCCAGGCGGCAAATCACGGCATTCGATACCATTCGTAATTTAAAAATATTTCAATAGAGTTTATATAGAAATATTTTTAAATTACGAGTTATACCGAATGCCGTGATTTGCCGCGGCAGATTTCTGTAGGATGTGCGCGGATGAAGAGGAACCAGCAACCATTGAACATATTATCTGTCAATGCCCGAAGCTGCAACGTCATAGGCTTAGATGGCTGAGCAGGCGTTTCCAAGAGAGCATTACTGATATCGGGGACATGAGGGGCTTCATCATGAGAATACAGCGGCTTAATGACGGATAATAGGTTCACTTCTGGTTACAAATTGGTGGGGGGTGAATATATTTTTTTTTTAATGGGCAATAGAAGGGAATCACAATGGACCCATCGAGTCTGCGAGTGGAGGTGCGGTATAGCACCACCCTTCCTAACCTAACCTGGTGCAAACAGAAAGAAATAGGTTAGGTTAGGTTAGGTTAGGTTAGCAGGCTGCTAGTGAAGAATGAAAATCTAGGAGTCTAGCTCACTTGGGTCCAATACGATGATCCGTTTGTGCTGCCTGTAAGTTGAAAGTATAAGAATAAGAGGGAGAATATAGATGGAGAAGATATAGATGGAGAGTTTTTGTACAATAAGAGAGAGTAGAGTAGAGAAGAAGTGAAGAAGTGGGACAAGGAGAGGGTCTAGTACATACACATGTATGTACGTGAAGGCTAGCGGCCATACCAGCCGCTGCTCCTAATGTATAGACTTAGGTTTCTAAGTCCTATTTCCGTTAGCTCGGACAAGCTATTGAAGGATATTCTGCCAAGGAAGTGCAGACGGAGATCCTCCAAAGCAGGGCAGCAGCAGAGAAGATGCGAAATGCTTTCCTCCTCTTCCTCATCATTGCAGCTGTAACCGTAATCATTATACGGGAGACCCATACGTTTAGCGTGGGTTCCGAAAGTGCAGTGGCCTGTAAGTGTGGCCAGGAGATTCCTCAGATGCTTTCTGGTAAAGCTAATGAGGTTTCTGGTTTATTTTAGTATCTAGACGAAGCCAAAGGGTTCTCGATATAACGCAGGTAGGCTCATTGCGCCATCTTTCCTGAGCTGAATTAAGAAAGGCAGTATCGAAGCGCCCACAGAGATTGTCATCGACTTCCCCGAATAGGGTTCCTCTCTTTGCTAGTTCATCCGCAACTATATTGCCTGAATTAGTTCCGTGTCCACGCACCCAGTATAGTGTGATGGTTGCGTGCTGCGCCAGTTGATCCAGGACTGTGCGGCATTCTTGGACAAGTAATGATGTAGAATATACACCTGCAAGGGTTTTGATCGCGGGTTGGCTGTCCGTTATTATCTGGATATTACTATTGTGTATCCGATAATAACTCAACCAGTGTGTTGCTCTTTTTTTGGCGGATATTTCTGCCTGTAATATGCTACATTCGTCCGGGAGTCTGAAGGATATTTCAATTCCAAAATCTGGAATATATATCCCCCCTCCAACTCTTCCCTTCCGTATAGAGCCGTCCGTGAAAACCTGCACGGCTCTGTCCACAGAAAGAAATACTAATGTAAAATCACCATGCAAAAAGTTTGATTCAAATTCATTCAAATGACATTAAATTTACAAGTAACAATCCCCCTTATCGTGGTTGGCGTATTTCGACTCCTATGACGTTTCAGTAATAGATTAAAGAACATGGCAACATTTTTTTTTAATCTAGGACGAAACTGTCCTAGTCGAAGTCGAAATACGTCAACCACGATAAGGCCCAATATAAAAAGTATTCCAAAGAACAAGAAATAAATTACATGTTAAATGATCAATGAAATAATTTTAAATTAAAATTTTATGCATGATGGTACACATTTAGTGTGTATCTATATATATATATATATATATATATATATATATATTTAATCCCGTCGTTCCAAAGTGGTACATAGGGCCATAGTTTGTATCTAAAGAATATTTAAAGTTGTTGTGGCTGCAGGGGTAAGCACGTTGACTGCCAAGCGATGAGTTCCGAGTTAAAATCTTCGCCGGGGAAGCCAATTTATATACAAAACAAACACGTTTCTGATGTCTATGTCAACCACACGTAAATTAAATAAATAATAAAATAATTACTACATTAAATTAAATTCATGTTGTTCCAACTCGAAATAACTTTAATTCAACATGATTCTGCATTTTGATTTTAACAATACGTAAATGTTTAATCAACGTGAAATAAAGTTATTTCAAAAGGAAAATTTTTCTTTGAAAAATACTATAAATCATGTTAGATTAACATGAAACACATATGAAGCAAACTCATTGCCGAAAAAGATTAGATTAACCTTGTTTAAGTAGATTTAAAGTTTAAATGTGTCTGTGTGTGGTTCGGGCATATGTTTACATAAACTTAACTTAAGCCTTTTTAAGAATTTTTTTGTGGTTCTTATCATAAAATTTATGTCTAGTAAGAGTTTCAAAACATTTGCTTAAATGAATGAATACAATTTTTAATTTGTTTAGCTCAATATTTCAAATAAAGAGTTGTTTACTTCAATCATAATATAAATTGAATTTTGAATTAATTTGCTTTGTTGATATATGTAATACATATTTTTGATTATTGTTAACAAATTCATTTATTATTATTATTAATTCCATTTTTTGCAATTCTGAAAATCGATATCATCATTTTTATTGCAGGGTTGAAGATTTGCCAATTTTTTTCATTGATTCAAGCAATTTGATGATTTATATTTACCTCTATAGATTCTGCTTTTAGTAAATTATTTTTTTTTCTTTAAAAAACATGCAATAGTTTACCTTGGAATTCCTAAATAATAAATCATGAGACTTACTAGCAATGCATTTTGGCATCCCTATTTGGGGCACACAGTAATATGTGTTAACACTTTCTAAAATATAAGTATGGTTGCATATATGCATATACAGTCAGTCTCAAATATATTTGGCTTACACTATTTATTTTTAATTTTCAAGGAATTTTGCTGTGATTTCTAGATTTCTTTTATTTGCTCTTAAACTAAAACAACAATCTTCGTGATGGCAATTGCTAACAACAGCGCAGTAGTTTAAGGATTACAAGGCTTTTCATAATCATCGTTGTTCTGTGATTGTTTGCTTTCTAGCTTCATAGCTCTACCATTTGTAGACGAATTTCAAAAACTATTTTTTTTTCTTCTCATTACCAGAAAAGTGGGAATGCCACTTACATATATTCTTCCGAGTGCTATGAATCCTAATACAATTTTGATTCTTGTACCGACACAATCTCGTGCTTAAGAAAATTGGCGTGGCCACGCTCATTAGTTTTTATTATGAGATTTCATAAACTTCTTGGCATAATCTTAGCTTAAAAGCTTACACGATGTAAGCTTTTAACCGACGAACGGATTTTGCCGACCACCTTTGAATCTTATGAAACTTAGTTGTCTTTTTGCACGTTACTTATCTAAGATCAATATAAAATTTTGGACTTCCAGCTTCTGTTTTTCCTGAGATATGTCGCGTCAAAAAATTAAAAACTCATTAAAAACAAATATATGTAAGTACTATAGAACATTGGGGCAAATTTTTGCACAATTCTAAGAGGGTTAGATAAAAAATTGCGTTTATTTTTCGTTGATTTAAAATGAAATTACCCAATATATTCTTATATTATATGTGCTTTTCACATCCAACTTCCACGATAATCGACAAGCAATTTGAGTCCCAGAAACGAATTTTGTGCTAAAAAAAGTGTGAGGGACCACGTCCATTAAAATTTAGTACTATATTTTACGCGCTTCTACTTATCAGAAAGCTTGCAATTAAGGTCAAAAAATAATAACATTTTTGAAAGTTGTTGGCACAATTTTAAAATTCTCAATGCCATCCCTTAAACAGAATACCGGCATAAACACATTTTCCGTACATATTGTAACAAAAAAGCAGTCGTGAAATGTAATCTATTTTATTTTGAGAGCATTTTTTATATGCTCTGACATATAAGTACTCATTCTCTCAAGAATTTTTCAATACTTTAAATAAATTTCATACATTGTGTAACCAAACTATAAAGAAAAAAATACGCACTAAAGAAAATAAAACAAAGATTAAAGAGCATTTGTATAGGTAGTTACTACCATCGATGTTACTATGGGCTTTGTAAATTTGAGAGCGCTTTTCCTGAAGTTGCAGGCTGTGTTCTGTTTCATGACAAAGATTTATTGCTGTTTTGTACGCCGACAAACGACGAAAAGCAATTTCTCTCTCTCTCTCTCTCTCTCTCTCTCTCTCTCTCTCTCTTTGCATAAATAATAACAAACTTTATCAATTACAAGAGCTGAATTAGCAAAGTAAATAAATTCTTCGTTGCTGTGCTTCCCACGACGAATTTACGCATCGAATTCTTATGCATTAAACACATTCACCACAGCAGGCTACAGGAACACACGACTTCAAATGCCGCTAGCAGCATTTGTCGCCTCGTAGCCAGCTATTTAATTATTTTGGAGACGACAGCAGCACCATATGCAGCTGATATTCAAGTACAAATACATAGTTCAGTATTGCCACTTTTATATATTTTGCATTTATAAAAATTAATTTTTCTTTTAAAATGTATTTATTTCACGTAAAAGTACAAAAATGAATCAATTTATTAATTACATAAATTTTTGGATTTTTGTTTCTGGTAAATAGTATGAAATAATTGTAAAATATCATTCATTCAAAATTTTGTATTACACTGGTAACAAAGAAATAGAAATTAGTTTAATTGGAGTACAACGACAAAATCAGCATAGACAACAACCTGTCGCCGTGTTAACTTGCTGTCTTCAAAATAATCATTCTCATCTAAACATTTGTATTCTATTCTTGACATTCATACATAGTCGGTAGCTTGCTGTGGTGAATGTTTTTAATGCATAACTGATGAATTCGTCGACTTGGCCGAAAGTCGTGGGTCGTCCCAGTTGTGTTCCAAACATAATATGTATATAACTTTTTAAATGTTCTATTAATTAGGCATGAGGAAAACGAAATCTTGCACAATATGACCACAAAAGTTAACAAATGCAACATCGTTCTTAAAAACATCGATGTAAAGATGTTATAGAAGCGATACATTGATGTTTTAATTTCTTATCATTATATCAGTGCTGGCCAGCCAGGGAAATATTTCCGTGTATGTGCGCTCATTTGTATAAGAAACGAGTAAAATTCGGTACTCTGGCCAGCTAGGCATTAGATGATTTAATATGTATATACACCCAGGGAAAAACAGCTTATAATCTATAAAAACCATATTGAATTAATAAAAAACATTAACGAAAGTCTAGTCATGTTGAAATTTCTTACTTCAATATCGAAAAATATTAATTTACAGTATTAATTTATTAACTTTATTTATTCGTTCGTTCGTATTTTTAAGTTGCAGCTTTTCCCTGAGTGTATGTATGTGTATACCCTGCAGGAGAATAGGTGTCAATTGTCTAAAAGCTACTAGTATAATTACTAGAACAGTAAGAACTAGTGCGAAAAGGGTTAAAGTTGTTGTATAAAATTACTAGTTCTGATGAGTACTAGTATATGAAGTAGTTGCAAGGCACCACATTGCAAAATAAATTTTGACTGTCTAACACAGCACTTGCAATGTACGAAAATTGGTATTATACAATTATTAAAGTTTTAGGTTCACCTATAAATAATTATAATCAAATAATTACAATTAACCTTGTGTATTTTTGAATTTTGATAAATAATTGCGAATTTTAACTACCAGTTGTCACTGGGTAACAAAGGGATAAAACCACCAATTTTATAGAATTTTTCTTTGCAAAAGAACTGGTAATTAACTACTCCTAAACTAGTATCAATGCACTAGTAATTTTCTAAACACACTCAATGCTAATTTGAGCATTAACATTTTACAGGAAAGTTTACGTTTGGGAACTAGTGGTGGTGGCTTCTGTACTAGTAAAATACCAGTTAGACACTAGTTCGATCTCCTGCAGGGTAATCATGGGTTCAAGTGATGAAGAACTGTTTCGAATTAGGTAAAACATGCCTCATTTTTAAACTAGTGTGTCATTGGAGACTATGAGTTTATGTGAAAATTTCTATAAATTCATCTCCATTAAAAATAACGAATTGATACCATGCAATTTCCCTGCTCCCTGCAGATACAACTGGTCCATACATCCATGTAAGGTAAGGATTACAATCCTTAAAACGCAAGCACTTGCCGCTTACTAACAAACTCTTCTTTGCAAATAACATGCCAGCATTACATCGGAGAAGTCTTAAAACGACGACTACGTTTATACGTGCACTATTTGCAAATAAATTAATAACTCACGCTTTATACGGCAGAACTAGTAAATGTGTTAAACCTTGGTAGCACTTATATATAAAACTTACTTATGTTTATAACAAACACAAGTAAATGTATAAAGTAAAAAATAATTATTTGCTTTTATTATCATTATTTTCATCTATCTTTTACGGCCATATGCTCCTTGTAGGAACAGAAGGAAATAATATATATATATGTATATCATTATTTTCTTCTATCAATGTTTTTTTGTTTGTAATATTTATATATCTATTTCAACCTCAAGCATTTTATTTGCAAATAGTGCGTTCATTGTGAATAGTTTTCTGAGTTAGTAAGTCGCCATAAAACAATAATATGACAACAATTTACAGTTTTATTTGCAAATAAACCGTGCGTATAAACGTGGTATGTGTAACTTTGTAACTGTACAAGTCCCCATACAGACCAAACGGCTGGACTGATTTATTTACAATGTGACTTCACCGAAAATGTTCTTAGGTATGTTTGAAGAAAATCGGTTTAGCTGTTTATAAAAGATATCACATCTTTTCTTTTTAAAATTTTTAATTTTTTTTTATGACTAAGCACTTTTTGTTTAAGTTATTTTGATAAGCCTACATATTTATGTGAGTAACTGTCTTTATGCTTGTATATGTATGTATATATTGCTACCTTAATATAGAAAGGCCCTAAATCATTATTTTTTTTTAAATTCGAGTTTTTTGTATTTTTCAATAGAAAAATTCAAAAATCTCGGGTGTGAAAAAATAATGAGTTAGGGCCTTTCTAAATTAAGGTAACGATATATACACCAAAGTATATATACATCAACAGTTAAAATGCAAATTTTATGTGATTTTTGTGTTGGTGTATATGGGTGTGTAAATTGCACTACATTAATGCTGCGATGACAGCTTTTGTGATGAATGACACGATCTGCACTTCATTATGCACGTTGTTGTACATGGTCTGGTGCAACAAGGCATTTACTTATAATACACACGTTCAACCCTGTTTGCAGAGATTTCTATATACTATCAAAAATTGCCTAGTTATTTTATGGTAAGTATACGCAGATGTGCATATGCATATGGGTACCTCCATTTCAAAGTACGCCGTGATCAAAATTTTAAACAAATTAAATTAAATTATTATTTAATATAGTAAATATTATAAAAAATTTAAAGCTTATTTTACATACTACAACGTGTTGCACATCACAATAATAGTGCTGTTGCTTAAACGGATAGAATAAGGCTCCTTATCTGGGATCAGTTTGAAAAATTAAACATCGTAGCTTGTCCCTGTACAACAGTAGCTTTGAGGACAAGAGAATGACAGTAAGAATTAAAAAATTATGCTTCCTTTTTGTAACTCGTTATACTCATAATTGAAGCAGAAATAATTCTTATAGTATGAGTATGGATATCTATTTGGACAAAATAAGTATAAGCATGATACTCAGAGTATTTATTCACCCATTTTGATATCACAATCTTATCATTTGCACATCACCTCCACGTAAAATGACCAGGCCGTCAAATTGATCTTACACAATTTCCAATGTGGCATGAGCTGTGTGGATGGTAGCACTGTTTTATTGCAACTCGACATCATTTTTCAATTCTGGCCAAAAGAAGTTGCTAATTATTGACATGCAGCGCTCACGATCCTAACATGGGCGAAGTGTACTGAACAATTTTATATTTTGTATGTATTCCTGTGCTCTGCATTCGTCGGGAGTTATTGGGCAAAACAGACTGAATAAATGACAGCCAATTTAATATGGCCGCTATTAACTGTCAAAGTTTGTAGGTCTCCATTAGAAGACCCGGCGAAAGTTATTTAAAAATTTATTGATTACTTTCATGGACGCATTGACTACTGTACTCCCAAATGCCATTTCAATCGAAAATTTAGTATTTCATTGACAGAAGGGTTCTCCTCAATAGAGACAGCCGTGCAGGTTTTTAAGGACGGCTCAATATGGGCGGGAGGAGCGGGAAGAGTTGCAGGGGCCATTTTTATTCCAGGATTCGGAATTAAAATGTCCTTCAGACTCCCCGACGAATGTACCATATTACAGGCAGAGATATCCGCCATTAAAAGAGCAACACACTGGCTAAATTTTTATCGGATACATTATAGAGAAATATCCATGCAATAACTACTCAGCATCTGCAATCAAGTCCCTTGCAGGTGTGTACTCCACATCATTAAGCAGCACATCATGCAGCACTCAGCCATCACACTGTATTGGGTGCGTGGGCACGGGATTAATTCAGGCAACATAGCTGCAGATAACCTGGGAAAGAGGGAAACCCTACTCGGAGTAGTCGATATTGACAACCTCTGTGGGCTCCCTCTCTCATCCTGTTGGGGGCTTTTCGATGCTGCCTTTCTCAATTCAGCTCAAGATAGATGGCGCAATGAGCCTACCTGCGTTATATCGATAACCCTTTGGCCTCGCCTAAATATCAACAGAACCAAAAACCTCATTAGTTTCATCAGGAAGCACTTGTGGAATCTTCTGGCCACACTAACCGGCCACTGCACTTTCGCAACCCACCATAAACGTATGGATCCCCCGCACACTGATTACTGCTACAGTTGCAATGATGAAGAAGAGGAGGAAAGCATTTCACATCTCCTCTGCTTCTACCCTGCTTTGGAGGATCTCCGTCTGCGCTTCCTTGCGAGAATATCCTTCAATAGCCTGTCCGAGTTATCGGAAATAGGACTCAGGAGCCTAAGTCTATAGATTAGGAACAGCGGCTGTTAAGGTTGTTAAACCTCTTCTATGTCATGTTTATGCACCACATCCTTTCCTGGCTCCCTTCTCTTCTCCTTTATTCTCTCTTTTCCTGAAGAAACTATTCACCTATATCTACCTCTTTACTCCCTATTCCCAATTTTCTTCCACTACTTTCATTTTACAGGTAACACAAAGAGGTCATCGTTTTTGACCCAAGTAAGCTGGACCCCTAGATTATTCATTTCTCACCAGCCTAACTTAACCTTTTCATGTAAATATATAAATATATATACGAATATAGTTTTTAGCATAACACAGTTTCTCCAGAATTAAGGCATAATCCTTGGATAAACTTTATTTTGTTCTACAGTGTTATTTTAGAAACATTTAGAACTCAACTAGTGTCACTGTATTAAAAAATTGAGCGGAAATCATTAGTGACCCTGAATAAAATTCATGTAAATTTTATCCAAATTTTGTGTATCGTTATACGAAATAGGTAAATAACATTCGTGAACTGTTGCAACATTTAAATATTTTACAGTTTACATAAAAATTCCAAGATTAAAATCATATTAAATGCAAAAACTAATATAACGTAATTCAGAATTAAATCTTTATACATTCATATAACAAAGAATTTAGTAGGTGCTCAATATTTGTAATCGACTTAAAAAAAGAGAAGGATATAATTTTTTTTAATACAAAAATATAAAAGAAAATATTGGCAAGAAATTTTCGCTTTTATTTATTTTGTTTTTCTATAATTTCATTAAATCATCATCACTTTAACGTTTATTGAGGCAGCAACATTTAAGTTGTTCACTTTCGTAAATATTGTCACGTATTTGTGATTTAAGCATATTCAGAAATTCTAAATTATTCATAATGCACAACATTTGAATCACAAAATTGCGTACAAATATGTTATATTTTGAGATAAATTGTATTTAAATAAAAATTTTCCTATTAAATGGAGTTAAATTTTAGTATTCATGCTACACAAAGCTGAAGTTTATTGTATGTGTGCATATGTTTAGATATGTACATATATTATATGAGTTGGGTTCTACCAGACGCAGAGTCAGGGAGACAAAAAATATATGTCCTCTTCATCCCTAAAAGCAATTGAAAACTTTACATTTTTATTTTGTTAATAAAATAAGATTTTTACTTGGGCTATAGAATGTAACGTATGAGTGATATATTTTTATACATCACTCATACTCTCCCCATTATCATACAAATAATGCAGATAACCCGACTAATCCATACATGCATGCAAAGTGTACTCCATAAAGGACAAGGAGTTGTCTAAATATAATGTAAATGTTTCGAGAAAACAAGGAAAACAAGGTCGATTTAACATTGCGAATTTCTAGGGCTGGATTACAAAGACCAACTTTGCATTACATAAGACTAACCCGGAAAATACCCGATATGAAATTGTTTTGGATTAGTCGTATGCTTACTTAGGCCAAATGAATGAGTGAATGATTATATATAATTTTTAAATACTATTAAATACAAAACTTACTTTTTCAACGAAAAATTCAATGAAACTTAAATTACAAAACATACCATATGCTCTGTGCTCGTGTGTGTTTATTGAAGACATTTACATCAAAAGTATTAATTTTATTCGCTCCACCGGCAGTTTCTGATAAACTATAAATAAAAAATCTCATGTGTGTAAAAATTGCCCTGATATAGTACAAACCAATCATGCGAACTGCACATCTGCCTCAAAAAAAATAACCTATCTTCACTATAAAGACTTTTGGCACCATAACTTTTAAATCCAACGCTTTCCCGAAAAAAAATTTATAACCATTTTTGTTTAGAACAAATAGCACAAAAATTTTTTGTACATAATTTTTCCCTAACTATGGCCTACCGTGGTTCTCTAATGGGATGAAACTATGTTTTTTGGAAAGGCTTTAGCGAAAAATTGGAGAGCGATAATTACAATTCGTTTTCATTATTTTATAGTTGAGATGTTTAGATTATAAACTCCCTTTGCATTTGGACCAAATATGTATCATTTAATAATCAAAGGATCAAAGCAATGCATACCAGTTTATTATAACCTTTGTTATGTATTTGGAAATTATCCTACAGCTCGTGATCTTTTAAATATATATCAACAAAACTAGAGTAGACAGATTTTATAATACACAGAGAAAAACTGCCTCATATAACCAAGAAGATTTTCTCTATGAAACGTTTTTAGGCTAAGGCGTATCCCAGCAGAAAGAAGCGAAGATTTTTCCATACAGATTCCTTATTGTTTTTATGTGGTAAATCTTATTAATTTTATCAAGAAGAAAACCACATAAAATCAAAAAGAAATCTTGTAATTCACAACTTTTTTTTACTCAATTTCCGTTATTTTTGGCACCAAAAAAACAATCCATAGAGAAAAACTTCTTGATTCTATTAGGTTTTCTTATAAATTGTAAACTATAGGGATTTCTTATTGATTATATTAGGTTACCTTATTGATTTTTTTTAAAAAAGGTTTTCTTCCTGATTTTATTAGTCTATCTTATTGATTTTTTCAATAAGGGACTTCTTCTTGATTTTAGTAGGTTTAGTAGGATTATGTGTGAAGCATCTTATTCATTTTTTTAATAAGGAAATCTTCTTGATTTTATGAGGTGTCTTGTTATTTCGTTTCTATAAATAGACATACAGATAATTTTTTTCATGATATTTTTCGTTTTTGTATAAGCATGTTTGCACAATTATTTCATTTGTTATTCAGGCTGCTTGTTAGCATATTGGTTAGACTGCTTGTCTATCAGCCAGGTGAGCAAGTTAGTTAAGAATATAACATGTGCATGTACGTATGTATAAATAAATAATATCTACAATATGCTACATACATACATACATACATATGTATATGGTATAGAATTTAAATAAAAATACATTAGTACAGAGAATAAAGACGCAATTTATTTCTTATTTTTAATAAGGTCGCCTAATAAAAACAAGAAGCAAACCTTATTGAAACAATCAATAATATAACCTTATAAAAACTAGAAGATTTCTTCTTGATTTTTTCAAAAAGGTTTTCCCTATGAAATTAATAAGATTTCCTTATTGAAAAAAAAAACCTAGAGATTTCTTATTAATTTTGTTCTATTTTATGAGGTATTTAGTAGGCACTGTTTTCTCTGTGTATTGTTAGTAAAATGTGCTTAAATTTCTTATGACATCGCTGCCAAAAAATGATTCTCAGTCAATTGCGAGACTAGCATTAAAAGGAGGAATATAGTTGTTTAGAAACGAGCATTGAACTCTTTCTAAAAAAAATGTTTTTGTTGAGCCACACTTTTGCGTAAAACAATTAATTAATTTAAATGTATGAAATAATATAATATATGTATACTACAAAAATAACAGATCCCTTAGATTTAAAAAAAAAATTGTGTAATTTTATTTTGCAAATTACATGCTAGCAATTATTAAGAAATTTACCAACCTGGATTTCTGTAAGTTTTTTTACATACAATTCTTATGGAAACCGGAATTTCCCGACTAAATTTTCTTAAAGCAGAAAATGTTTGTGAATTTCTTAAAAGCCTGGTAACACTCATATTGGAATGAGTGTTTTAAACTAAGAGCACTGTCAAAATAAAATAGATGTTTTCTCAAGACTGCTCTTTGTTGCGAGTATCATGCCCAGTATCATGCACATATCTGTCATTTGTAGTGTCATTTATTTAATAGTGTTATTATAATAGTCATAATTGACCTATTGTGTAAGTCCTAGTTTACACTATGCAAGTCTTATTGCTAAGCTGATTAGTTTGAGGGGTAGAGAGACGAGGGAAACAGAAACGTTTATTTTTCTCTCGTCTCTTTTTCCTAACAAAATAATAAGTTAGCAATAAAACTTGCATAGTGTAAACTAGGACTAAGGAATCGGAAATATTATAAATACAATTTAAGAGACTGGAAGCGTTATAGATGCGGCCAGGCCAGCATTATTGTAATGTGCACACTGCCGAAAATATCGCTTGTGGTAGTGAAAGTATGGCGGATAATCCGAAAAATCTTTACGATCAATTCAGAGAGCTATAGGCATATGATATGGGATTTTTTTAGCATATAATTGAAGATTATGAACTGAACAATATGTGACATCAACAAAACGGCGCCACGAGCAGCACAAAGCAAACGATTTATGCTATATTTTATGGGAAGTTTCCAGTTTTGTTGATGTAAAGTTGACAACTAAAACATGGGATTTGATATTATTAGGCTTTTTTGTGGGGCTGCGCATTTAGTGTATACGAGGATATTCCACTAATAGTGTAGCCTTTGAAAACCAACATTCATCAAGTTATCGCCGAAATTCGTCCCGAATTATGCAAAAAAAAAAAAAAAAATGGTCGGAAGCTACCACAAAATGATGGACGCTGCAAACAAATCCAGAAGCGGTCATTTGAATGACATTTTATTTCGTACGTAATCACAAGGTCCATGCATTAAGCTATGTACAGACGATTGTCAGATAATACAATATTGTCAGATCTGGCGAATTGCCAGTACAAGGTTCACACGTTTGTATGAAATTTGTCAAAAAATCTTACAATGTATTGCCAGATGGTTGTATGACAATAAATTCATTTGACAAAATCGCCAGTCGAAAAATTGTCAGTTCACACGGTTGTCATATACACAAATTGTCAGATCTGTTTTGTTGTGCGTTGCCAGACTCAAAAGCATTTGTTAGAAATTGTTAAATATCAATCGTTTCCGGGTGTGTTAACTGTAAAAAGTGAAAATATAAATTATTAAGGACCATACAGAAGCAATTGCAATGATTTTGTTTGCATATATTTTATTATATAATTTTTCTTTAAAATTTAGCTTGCGCAGTGTTGCCCATAGAAAAAATTCTCTTACAAAGATGCCATTGTCAGATAAATAAACTTCGCACAGCTGACAGAATTAAAATGTCTGACAAATATCTGGCAATAGTTTTACAATGTGTTCAGACGATTGTAAAATGTCTGACAATTTGTTGTCAGCTGTTAGTCTTGCAATGGACGGACGAAGACGTCTGACAAAAATTGCCAGTTCACACGGTTGTAAGAAATTTTGAACACATTTTACTGGCAATATTGTAAGATCTGACAACCGTCTGTATATAATGGGTGTTTTTTATTGAGGTATAGAACTTTAAGTTGGCATCACTTTTTTAACTGGCGGCCATTTTGTCAGCTGTCAAGTGATTAATATTTAGTTTGGTTTGCCATTTCATCATGAACAGGTTGACAAAAGAACAACGCTTGCAAATCGTGCAAATTTATTTCGAAAATAATGGTTTAGTTCGCGAAGTTTACCGCAAGCTCCGTCCATTTTATGGTCGACATAATCGTCCATCAGAGCAATTAATTCGGTTAACCATGGATCGTTTTCGCACTACGTTTACTCTATGTGATAATACGCATCCGCAGAGACGTCGAACAGTGCGCACCGAAGAAACAATTGCCGCTGTAGAGCAAAGTGTTGAAGAGGACCCGAATGAATCGATTCGCCACCGTGCACAGCAATTGGAGCTTTGTCCATCAACTTTGTGGAAGATTTTGAAGATTTTGAATGTGGATGAGTTGTGGTTCCACAACTGCTGCCACACAGCGCACGTCAAAATCGATTTATTGAGGGAAACATTCGATGAGCGCATAATTTCGCGGAATGGACCTTTCAATTGGCCACCAAGATCGTGTGATTTGACACCATTGGATTATTTTCTTTGGGGATATGTGAAGTCGCTCGTCTACGCCAACAAACCAGAAACGTTAGGGGACTTGGAAGCCAACATTCGTGGCGTTATTGCCAACATACGGCCCCATATGCTCGAAAAAGTGGTTGAAAATTGGACCTGTAGAATTGGCTTTATTCGAGCCAGCCGCGGCGGCCACATGCCCGAAATCATATTTAAACATTAATGGCATAAAATTATCCTTCCAATAAAGCCAAATTGATGGACATTAAAACGATTTTCTTGTGTTTTATTTCAATTCGAAGTTCTATACCTCTAAAAAAACACCCTGTAGCTTTACGATGAAATATGTAAAAGATTTATGAAAATCATAGCTTTCTGTGTATTTTATTTAACTTTACTTTTGAAATCGAAAAATAGATAAACAATTATGTCACTTTAATTAGAAATTCTCGTAAAGACACAGTTCTGTTTTATCATTAACATAAAAATAAGTTCCTTTTTGAAAATTTTCATCAATTATATCTGCCGAATCATTTAATCAGAATCAGATTTGCGATTTATTTTTTTAAAAACAATATTAATTATTATTTTATTTTTTATATATTTATTATTTTATTATTATTAATTATATAAAATTTCTTCTTTAATATTCCTTACTGAATAAAATATTGTAGTGACTTGTGCTCAAAAACTGCTTATGGCAAAACACTAGTTTCTATTGGCTTGTTTTTCTATCATCTGAGCACTTTGTATTTTTATTGAAAATACTAATTTAAAAGTCTTTGTTTCCTTCCATGCTTGGAAGTGTTTTATTTTTCAAGAAGACTAACAGAAAAGTTATTAAATGTTATAGATTTTATTGCAAAAAAGCCCTTGACAGAAAAACAATATTGTTTGCAACTGATATCTATTGAAACTGAAAACGCAATTTTGTAGATGCAACCAGTGCGCTGGCTAATAAATAAGATGATAACGAAAAAAAAAAATGACCTATTATTTACATACCCAGCTAAAGCAATTCATATCAGAGATGCGCTGTAGTCACGTAATATGAGAAAGCCAAATGTGGATATATGTACATAACTACATCCACATATTTTACTTTTAAGAACTTCATGTATACAAATGTGAGTGTAAGGAAAATTAGTGATCATGCATTGTCGTTTCAATTAAGTCATGATCCTCTTGATGAAACCAAATTATGGTGAAGCCCGCCTAATGCCACTCGAACACAGAAGTGCAGAGTGAAAGATTTGCCTTCTACTAATACTTAAAACAATACTCTACACCATGCACAAGCGACATAAAAGTGAACAACCCTCATTAGTTCTCCGCAAAGGATATGGGACCAGTAATCAGCTGCAGGTAATTTCTGTTGACAATTAGGATACCACTTGGTATGAGAGGAAGTTTGCAACAAAGCAATAGAGAATCAATACTTCTTTTTGACAAGACCTCATTTATCCTTATTACCGAATTGGCCCTCGAGCAGTTGATGCCACAAAAAGGAACTGGGCCATAAGTACTAGCAGCGGTCCGCTTAACCAATTGATATGCCTTCTTGTTACACTTACATTTGCTATATTATTATGTAATAAATAAATCCCTCTAAGATAAGCTTGGTTCAAGGTTTCCGTGTGCTAGCTACACGGAAAGAAAAAATATGGTTGAGGTAACCATAATCAAACAGCAACATACTATTATTGAATTATATGGTTGCAGTCAAATCATATTAATGTCAATGGAAAAGCAAAGTTTAAATAATATTATTTTCTGAGTTAATAATAATAGTATCTACAAAAACACTTAACATTGTTATACCTAATCTTATTATTGTAAATAAGACAATACTATTGTTAGATGTGAGTAAAATATAATTGAGACTTACCATACCATGTTCTAATATTATAATAATATTGTTAAATATGACCATAGTACTATTTGATGTAATAATAATATTTTGTTTTTTAATCATATATTTATTGGCAAATTTTTTGTTTAAAACAGCTGTGCGGTAAATCCGAAACAAAAATAAATTAATATTGTTGAAATAAAATGTATGTATGTATGTATAGAAATGTATACTTACATATATGTGTATATACAAAATACAGACACATCTGTATAAAGAGATATACATACATACATATGTACACATTATTTTTATTTATCTACCCTCTTGTTTATACTTTTTTTTTATTTAACACCACGCGTGCACTACCGATAGCTTACAAACGAAACACTGAACTGACAGAAAGGGTTTCTAAAAAAAATTTCTTTAAAACTTAACATAGTATGGTTTTGGATAACATATTGTTTTTTACATCATATTATAGTCATTAATTTTTAACAAAACTATATTGTTAAACTCTAACCATATCTAACTTTCTATCAATATATTATAATGTAATTATTAAATTCAAACATTAGTCTGTTTATCGTAACGAAATTAATGTTTAAAATAACAATAACTAGTTTTCAACGACCACACATTTGTTTCAGAGAACACAATATTGTGTTCTCAACCATTTTACAACCATATCTTTTCTTTGCGTGTAGAGTCAGAACTGTCTGACTGTAGGAGATGATATCTACATGTGTGCTCTTACAACTAAAATTCTTATAAGTAGTGATCACCTTAAACAGCGTGAGCCTTTCACCCACAAATATAGAATTCCTGAAGTTGCGCTGAACGACCGAACGACAAATCCATCTACGATTTTTAAAGACACCGAAAACTTCTGATATCGACAGAATAGTCGTAATCCTCGCAAAGTAATTAGGATTGCCAATACAATGACTAGAATTTGCCAAGAGGAATCGTCTAGATTCTACTTAAATGTCTGCGTGAAGTGGACAGCGATGTAAACCATGACCACAGTTTCCAAGGCCTGATAATCTTAAGAAAATAAAAATTTGTCAAAATTTGTTTCACAAAATTAGGCCTTAAGTCTGCTCTAAGGTGAATCCGGGAATGTCACATTTCTCTTGATAAGATCTCGCATTATTTCATCATCATCCCAAAATGGATGCGACAACGAGATTCCGAGGTATTATGGTCAAAAATGTGTGCATTGACACTCTATGCGACATTCTACTCTCATTCCGCTGGAAAACCAAGTAACCTGCTTTAAAGCAAGAACCCTATTAATTCACTTTGTTATAAGAAAAGTACTGCAAATTCTTAGACTTTAAGGCAAAACTAAGAGATATATAGGCTACATAGCAGGATGCCAAAATGCGGAATCTTCCCTCTACTGACTACTGTTTGATATGAAACTATAACACAACTTTCCTGTTTCTGTCGTGCACTAAAAACTCGCCTATCGGAACTATGGAAAATGGAGCTTAAAAGCCTGTAAAGAGTGGTTAGTTCTGCCTCGAAACACCTCCTAGGCAAGTAATGCATGTTATCCTTTCAGTAATGACACCCTCTATTTCTTTCTTCCATCTGAATACCTAATACTTTTTCTTTCTTCAACCCTAACTGACATATTTTTATACCTAACTCTTATCACTTCCCAAGTGAGAAACAGTGAGACTAGCCTCTCAGTCCGGAGGTCATGGGTTCGAAATAAGCTATAGACATTGGGTGTTTTTCGTGGATTGTGTTTGTTAAAACAAAATAAATAAACTTACGGAGTAAATAATTTCTCGGTGAATTGTTAAACTAACCTTATCTATCGCCCTGTACGCTCATATGATCATTTTAGGAGTTAAGTCTCATGAACGTCCTGCAAAACTCTTCACTGCTAGAAGAAGTGGATAATAATTCTAATGTGACATCAGAGCGTCCTCCTTCTTAGGTGTTGTGTAGCAGAATCATCGGCAAAGTAAAATAACCAAAAATGGCTGCTAAGCACAGCTTCGAAAATTTAATACTCCTCATTGATGCCAAACGTGCAAAAAGCAGAGTTTTAAAAGAATAAAATAGTTTTACCACAAGGTAAAACATAGTAATAGTAGTAGGTTTTCATTGTCTGTCCACAAGATTCAGATTCAGATTTATTTTTTCTAAACCATCATACAAATAATATTAGCTTAAAACTAAAACGAAGCCAGAATTTCGTTACATACTAAAGTACTTTTTTTTAAGAATATAATATTAATAAAATTTTGTACAAATTAACAGACATCCATCTCAATATAATTATAAAAAACTATTTAATAAAGCAATTCACAAAAAAAGGAAGCAAAAAGGGAATAATACTTACAAAATTAACGAATTGAAATAATGTGGTATGTGATGGAAATTGATCGATTTCAAATCGCTCGATTTCCTATAACCAGCGATGCCAACTATTTATAACCCAAACGCGCTATTCCCCTTCTCAAAACGCGCTAGAAAGCGCCAAGTTATAGCACTATCAACTATTTATAGTCAAAACGCGCTATTTTTCTACGCGCTAAATTAAATTTTAATAAAAGTCGGTGTATGTATTAGTAAATACAATTACTTTTTTTAAGTCTTTTTCAAATTTTGCATTATTGCTTCTTCGAAATTATATCTTAAATAACTAAAATCATTTAATACAGAATCAGATTCGCCTTATAAATATTCGAAATTCTTAGTTATTGTTTTAATTTTTTTTTGTCAAACATTGTAACAACTTATATAAATTGTCGAATAGTATTGCGATTCAAATGCTTTTTGAAGTACTAAAAGAATAGATGCTTAATAAGTTATATAAATTTTTTTGGGTCACGAGTGCGAGCACATATTTTTAATTGAGAAATTTCAAAATATTTGCCATTTATAATATTAAAATGCATTTTTAATTCTAACCACAGTCAAGGATATTTTATTTGCAACATTAACGAATTTAAACAAAAAGCTAAATTTTCGATATAAGACAAATGTTAAATTTATACAAAAAAGTAAAAAGATATTGAACTGAAATGATAATTTTGACTTTAATCAAAACGCGCTAATTTAGCGCTTTTTTATTAAACGCGCTAAGACGAAAAAAAGCGCGTTTGGCATAGTTAAAACGCGCTAAAACTAGCGCGAAAAGCGCTAAATTGGCATCGCTGCATATAACTAATAATAGCTGAATATGTGTTATGTTAATTGTACGCTAAAGTGAAATCGAATTTAAGATCAAATAAACCATTCTAAGCTCCTAAAACAATAAAAACATCAATAATTCATCTTTCAGAAGATTTTGTTTTTTGAAATCGATGCGATTTGAAATCGATCGATTTCCATCACATACCATAATAACTTGATGTAATATACACAGTATTAGTTATATCTAACGTACGGATTCTTTTATGGTAAAATAGAAGGTTTGTACCCTGCTAAAGCAGTCCAGCTCTCTTAAGGTTCAATAAGTCCACCGGCGAAAGATAGTTCGTCAGTTGATTCCTAATGTTTAAAAAGCCTATTCCAACCACATCCTTGTCCAAAAATTGTACTCTGTCCATAAATTTCAGAGCAACCTCAATCATAAACACATCTATCCCACCAAAATCAATTGCCTGATGGATGGATTAACATGATGATGGTCAACGTAGTTCAGCATTTCGGCCTGAATAATACCTGAAACCCAAGCAGGCAGCCAGAGCAAAATGCTCCCACTTCCTAAGTGGGAGAGAATATACCAAACCAAATCAGGAAACAAGAGGTCGTATAATGTGGCGATAAACCAAAAGACCACCTCTGCGTTTTAATATGCCCTGGTACCTAAAATATATGCGTTTAGCCCTCCTACTAGTTGTCAATGTGTCTGTAAAATTGAGAATTCTAGTGAAAAGTCACCCAAAGGTGTTTCATTTTGTCTACTGTCCTGATCATCTCCCCGTAATAAGTCAAACAATGAATAAATTACCTACAGCATAATTGCTATAGTATTTTTCAAATTGAGATTAAGCCTCACTCTGTAAAATATCCCATCAATTTCGTCAAGTACCTGTTAAGTTGTTCATTAACCGATCGTTCCAATGGCCCCGTAGACGCAATTAGGATGTCATCAGCATAATTCAACAAAAGAGCTCCTTGAGGAGGAAGAGGTTTATCCAACATAAAGCTATTATACAAAACCGACCCGAGCATAGAGCAATGTGGTACCCCAGAGAGAACTTTAAACAAGCGGCTCCTAAGATAGCTATCAACCATATGGCAGACATTATTCTCAAATCCTATGCTCATTAGCTTATAGATGAAGTCATGATGCCAAAAACCGTATCAGGCTTTGGCTTTGGCGATATTTTAGCTTACACTCAATGTCGGGCATGTTCTGTTCAGCCCCCTCATAACTTAGCCCGTTAGTACCATCAGTGAGTGTGTAGTCGAAAGTCCTCGTCTAAAAACCACTTTTTAAAATGTCCTTGTCAATAATAATATCGTTGATCGCCACCAGAAGGAAATACTCAAATATCTTTCCAAAGGATGATAGTTAGTAAGGAAATGGGTCGATAGCTTCTCCTCTCATTCACATTCAATCCTGGTTTAAAATGGGAACTACAAGAGTAACTCTCCAGGGTGATTAAAGGTGCCAGATATCGCCATCTTGTGGTATCCGTCTTCCGCAAAACAAAATTAGGTATACCATCAATACCAGCAGATTTTTTTTGTTGTTAACCTTCTACGTAATGCATCGTCTATTGATACCGACTTGGTTTCAGTCCATAAACTCGCGTATTACAATCCTATCCGCCCTAATTGTCCTGCCAAATGTCACCAAAGGTGTTGTCTTGTCTAAAGTTGCAACTGTCTCACTTACTCTCACACTGAGTGAATGTGCACAAGCAGATTGTCCAGAAAATACCTGAAAAAAACTACTCGCTAGCTAATTCGCCCTTCCAGCACTATCAGAAACAATAGCTGCATCAGAGTCCACCAAAGACTGAACCACATGGCAGGTACATAGGACTTCACAGTCCTATATGCGCAATTATAAAGTCGTATATTCCCTAGAAAATCTGTCCAGTAGTCACGTTCAAAGTTGGCCCTGTATTATTCTGTCTATATTTCTTATCTCTGCTGTTAAAGTAACGCATCTGTCCGGGTTTACACCGCTATGCAACGCTCGTTTCAGTCGTTTCTTTTGAGCAATAAAATTAAGTATGTAAGGCGGGAGCCTCAATAAACCCCTATACCTGAAACGGAAACTTTGGGTATGGAATGCTCCACACAGCATCCTCGGAAGCTCCCTCCAATGCATCAATAGAATGGTGTATATCAGTCTCAGTCACGTTTATGTCTAGTGGAAGTCCACATGAAGCAATATCCATAGACAATCTGCCATTGAATTGAAGTCTGTCTGTCCGGTAATAGTCATATCTCGAGACAGACTCCCCTGCCAAACAAAATTTTGAAAAGAAAGTAATTTCCACTGCTTTATGGTCTGAGTCATAGTAAAGAGTACCCAGTAGGTCTGAAGAGATAGTAGTTATGTCCATAGATGTTCTAAATAATGTAATATAGGAAGATATAACTATATTTATCCTAGTAGGTCCTTCAGTCTCTCGTATTTCAAAGTAAGGACTTAGATACTCGTAGTAGTTATGTCCATAGATGTTATAAATAATGCAATATAGGAAGATATAACTCTATTTATCCTAGTCGCTCCTTCAGTCTGTCGTAAGTCAAAACTTGAGAGCAAAATATCGCGAAGATTAACCGCACTCACATTCGAACACTGACCTCCCTAATAGGGATACTTTGTATTGAGATCAGCACCAATTATGACACTACAATTGCGTGCGAGATCTTGAATAGTGTTAAAGTGTCACGGGTGCCCCTGTGGCTGAGTGGTAGCGATGCTAGCTTCTCAGTCCAGAGGTTGTGGGTTCGATTCCCACCATAGACCCTAGGTGTTTTCTGCAGACAAGGTAATCGCTTCGCGGGTTGTTGTGTTTGTTAAAAAAAAAGGACTTGCCTCAATACCAGCAACAGATGGTCAATACATTGAAATTGCTTTAAGATCAATAGCATTTGATCTTCAAACGCGTACGGCTGTACTGTCAATAGAACCAGTATTGAGAACTATCTTCTCACAATGTAAGGCATCCCTAACAAGGACAGCAGTACCGCCCCACGTCTAGCTTATCGGTCACGTCTAAATAGTCTGTACCCAGTAATTTTTAAATGATGAAGGTTAAACTTAGTAATAGTAGTAGAGGTTCATTGCCTGAGTGTTACTTTAAAAATAAAAAATAAATAAAAAAGCTACAATACGCATATCGCTCATTTACTTCAATAGTGGCATAACTCAAAAAATGGGTTTTTTGAGTTAATAATGCAGAAAGATTCGGCATTTTGTATTTTGTCTTGTGTAAAAATTTCATACAAATAGCTTGTACCATCACCTCCTGAGAGAAGATTTTTTTTTCATATCTCCATTGAGTTGTATGCAAATTGAAAACTTAAAACGCGTTTTCTGCAAAACTAGTTTTTTCGAGTTGTGCCACTATTGAAGCAAATGAGCGATATGTATTGTATATAAATATATCAATGCTGCCATAATCATCACAATACTTAGTTATTTATTCTGCCCAGGAAAATAATATAGACGCCTCAATGATATATAAAGTACATTGGCTTATTGAATAAATCTGCTACAAGTATTTCTTTTTCTTAAGCGTTCGTGAGGCCACAGTTACTCACCATATCATCTCCAATGTAAAGTCATAACAACGATTATCATTGACCGCATCGCTTCGTTGCCATCATACTCGTAACCATGGCCCACATAGTCAACAATGGCTATGAAAGCTAAGCTAGCTATTCTTTTTCCATCTAATTTTTAATTTTTTTTTTAGTTTGATACGCCTCGAATCCGTTGATAAATTTATTATTATACAAGATTGACATTTATTCTTAAAAATTCTTATGAAAAACTATTATCCAAAGTTAAAAATCTATGATTATTGTATGATAGAGAGATTACTATTTTATTAGAATTAAGTTAAAGTATCTTTTAGTGTGCGTGTGACTGTATTGGTGTTTGTTTAGCTGCTGCTGTTCCTTTGCTGCTGGCATTCTTTTGATGTTTGTCAATATCATAAATTTCAAATTGAAATCTATAGAAAAAAACTTATAATAATAATAATAATCACAATAAAATATAAGATGTGATCTGAAATCATTTTTTTATTGCTTTATGTTTATTGCAATAACTGCTGACATCTTCTTTAAGTTCTTTTTTAGAGACTTTTGGTGCAAATATTTCTGTACAACAACTATATTTAATATTTAAAAGTTATTCTTATATTCCTACGTGATATATTTAAAGAATCCTTTGAAGCAGTTTATCATCACGAAAGTTTACAAAATTTCATTGGAAAATATCAATCACACAAGGGTGCTAAATATTTGCTATAATGGTAGTCGCAGACAACCTGTGCACATAAAAGGGAACTTCCAATACAGCGTATATGATATTGTTGAGCTTTAAACGAACAACGTTGTCCCTAAAAAATAGAGACGAATTGTTAACCTCCCTCTTTTTTTGAAGTCGATTAAAAAGAAGGATGCCCCCCCCCCCGCTTATAAAAAATTTAAAAAATACTCCACGTTCCCTTAATGGCGAAACTGGTAAAAATACTTTTTAAAAATTTATTAAATTTGGTGGAAAGAAATCGGTTTTTCCAGACATTGTGCAGCATATTTGCAGAGATTTCTAGTGTTAATTTTGGGGCTTCAATATACGATTGGAAACCTAAGTACTAACGATCTTTTATATTTTACGTATGCACCGATTGTGAGTGTTGAAGGGGAAATGAACTTTTCAGGGCCAAATTTACCTCTATTTATTTCAATTCTTACAATTATTTGAGAATCGTGACCGATTAGTTCCCATTTAAGACCCTCTAGTGTACCACACCTATATGGTGTATTACGTATGCTCTTCCATATTTTACCCTGATCTTCTCAAGAAATTTTACCAAAAAAAGTATGTTTTTCAAAATCGATTATTTAAATTCCAAAAATTATTTGAGAAACGTGAACACTTGGGTCACATTTAGAACCCTCCAGAGTATCACACCTATATAGTGTTGTACGTGTACTCTTCAATATTTTACCAAAATGACTACTCATCTCAAGAAAATTATGTTTTCTTAAATCTAATTTATTGGGTAAACAGACATATTTCTATCACCATTCTTTTATAATTTCATTAAGTACATTTTAGAGCGATTTTTCCAAAAAAAAAAATTATCTATATTAATCCAGTTCCAAGGATTTGGAATCCTAATCCATTTATCGACTACTGGTGTATAATTTATTAAATGCCCTAATTTAGTAAGAAGATTTAGGACGGTTTTGTTTGAAAATACTTTTGAGTTCTTGTTTTTGAATTCACTAAATTATATACTTCAAAAATGGTTGTTGTCTTTGATAATGAAAAATATAAAATTTTATTGCCATGTCTTTAAAACATAAAAATTTAATTAAGGTATTAAACAATCGTTTAAAAAATATATGAAAAAATACATATGTGTTGGATATAATGTTTAAAACAAAATCATCAAGCAAATACACGAACCTTTTAGCATAGACAATAAACAATAATTGTTCAAAAGAATCACAACTGAGGCGCTTTTTTCGTCCATGGGCAACACGATACAGTCGTCGAACAGAATTAGGGCTTACGTTTTTAATGTTCACTCTATGAATTGAGTTGTAATTTTAAATTTAACGACAAATTAGCTTAGGTTAGAGGGCAGCCTTTATGTCAAGTAAAGGGTGTTTTTTTATAGAGTAACACAAGTTTAAATCATAGTAAAGCAAGGAAATATATTTTTAATATCAATGAAATGAGCTTTATTGGAAAGAAAATTTTATGAAATTAATGTTTTAAATATGATTTCCGCCATGTGGCCGCCAGGGCTGGCGCGTAGATGGCACAATCTGAAACACCAATTTTTAACAAATTTTCGCAGCATTTGCGGCCGGATTTCGCCGAAAACTCTTGGAAAGTCAATTTCCAGGTGTTCAATTATTTGTGGTTTATCGTCGTAGACAAGTGACTTAACATAACCTCAAGGAAAAGAATTCAATGGCGTTAAATCACACGACCTTGGTGGCCAATTAATTGGGCCATTACGTGAAATTATTTCTTCATCAAAAGTTTCTATGAGTAAATCACTTGTAGCGCCCACTGCATGGCATGTGGTTCCGTTTTGTTGGAACTACATATCAGCAAGGTTAATGCCACGTAATCAAGGTTCGAAAATATTTCTAATCATGTTCCTATACCGTTCATCATTGACAGTAACATTCTGACCATTATCGTTTTTGAACACATATGGGCCAATTACTCCACCAGCCCACAAAGCGCACCAAACAGTAATTTTCTGTGGATGTAATGGTGTTTCGACAAAAGCTTGTGGGTTCTTCTCACTGCAAATGCTACAATTCAGACTTTTGAATTAAAAAAAAAATTTATCTGCCACAGACAAACTCATCGATATATTATGCTTTAATATCTGAATGCAATTACTGAAGCTGTGACAAATTTAAAAAGGTGACCCCTACGGTCTGCAACAATGAATTTATAAAAGCATTTTTTAAATAGTTGTGCTGTAATTATCGAAATACTTTCTGAGCAAAAGTTTTATGATTTTTTGCAAGCTATAAATTTCTAGGCATTAGGGTGTCACATTAGGGTGCCAGGAAATGAGATTTGGGGGGTAAGTACTAGAACGGTACACTTGAGGTCAATGGACTTAAGAGCAAAAATATTGGCCTCCCTAAGACAAAAAAATTCGCTATATCAAACTTTAAGATCGAACTGTAAATATGGAAGGTATAACGAAAAAAGGGGACCCCTACGTTCGGCAAAAAAAAATAAAAAAAAATTTGTTTTGATATGCCCTTGGAACAATACTTTATATTCGCTGGTGTACGGAGAACTTTTGTTTTGTGATACGGTCTAGTGTGTATATTTACACAATGAAACGAATTAGAGCCAGTTATTACATTGCAACACAGTGAAAATTAATACCCATTACCGAAATTCCTAAAGCTCTTGCTGGGAATTCATTTCAGTAAGCAAAAAAAAAAAACAACATTCACAAACTTTTTAAATATTTTAACAAACATTACTTCTCTGTTGACGGTGATGATTTAAAAGTTGTCATCTTATATTAGATGGAATATCTTATTTGTAAACATTGTTAACAAACATGGTACGTGATTTCTTAATAGAATTTAAGCGAATAGTGAGTTCCATAACACGAACGATAATAATAACAGCATATACTTATATATGTATAAATATAGTATATATGTATGTACATGCCTGCCAGCAAAATAATTTTTTATGTACGCATACTTACTAAGTACTGAAAATACGAGGACAATTTTGAAAGAGTCTATTTTTATGTAGATTAAAAATTTCATAATTTTTTTTTTTCAATTCTTAAAATTTTTCCATAATTACACAGCAATTGAAATAATATTTCAATCTTTTCAAACAAAGAAGATACTATTTGAAAACTTATCGGGCAAGCACCGTGTTTTGCTTACTTAGAGGTTAGCCAGTATTCACTATCAAATTTGATCGTACAATCCGTCAAAAATTGCTTCTAATTTCGCGTTTCTTTTTCTTTAATAAAAAAAATAAAAAATTGCATTGTAATTTAGTTCTCAATCGTTTCGCAACAACAATTTATATTGATAGTAAATTAACAACTAAACTTGGTTATATTAACCAGACAAACAGTATTTTAACCTGAATAGCAAAACCCTTTTTTTTTTAATTTCACTACAAAAGTGAATTAAATTAAGCTTAATTAAAATTTTAAAGCTATTCCTGCCTGTTCTGTAAACCGTATCCAAGTAAATTTCTCGTTTTCAAAAAATTAATAATGGTCCTGCAGACGTGTTGAAAATCATACATGATAATTTTCTTTCAGATATCATATTTGGGAACTTATTTAATAAAATAATGAAAAAAAATATAAAAAAAATATTTCTATTGTCGCAGTTAGGTCTCTAAAATCGTGCGGTTTCAAATCGATCGGTTTACAGAACATGGCCGATTGTTTTCAACTTTATATTCAATATTTTAATATTTGTTAACTTATGCTGCAGCGTCCACACGTTTAAATCGCTTTCAATTTCATCACACATACTGTGTGTCAAAATTCCTAGAAATTGATAGCTGTGACACAAATTGATAGCCAATTTCATTTTTTAAATGTCACCGACGAAGAAACAACAACCACAAATTTGTAGCTTCAGTCATTTTGTGATGTGACCAGCTGTTCAAACTGAAAATTAAATTGCCATATAAATGGATAGGTGAATTTGAAAGCAATCTAGTTTTCAATTTAAAAAGTTTGATTGTGCTAGTAAAAACAGTGTGAGTGTATTGCAAATTGAATGCAATTGAAAGGGAAAAATTGAATGTGTGGATCCCAAGTTAACCAAAAACAAATAGTAAAGTTCATTAAAAATCACATTAAAAAGGGTCTGAAACAATGTATGTAATCGGAAAATATATAACAAATTTAAGGCAACAGTTATGGACAGTTTTAACAAAATAATAAGTTTAATATACATTATCATTATAATTTATAATATACAAAACAATCGGCCATGTCACAGAGTTCAATTCCGTTCGGAATCGGAATTGAATAAACCTCAAAATGTCAAGCCCTAGCCGAAGAATACCCCAGCATACCACCGCCACCCACAGTCTGGACACACTTGACAAATTTCCGTATTTTAGTTTTCCTTTTTAGACACCATCTTTTACAAAAATGGAGTGGATTGAATTCCGATTCCGAACGGAATTGAGCTCTGTGACATGACCGAATTTTTAATTTTCATAAACTTTTTATACGACCCTCGTTGCCTAAATTTAGTCACATATATGTATATTATTCCCAATGGAAATAACATTAGTGTGACTTAGATGACAAATATCTGAATATAATGCGAAAGCATCATCATGTCTGGCATAAAAAATTTCGCAAATGAAACAAAACAAATGAATGAACAAACGAAGTAACGAATGCAAAGAGAAAAAACGAAAGAATGAATACACGTATCAAAACTGAAAAATACTGGCAACACACAACATTCAATTTTATATTTTATCCTGTTTTGCATACTTAATAAGTGAATTTGTAAATAATATATTAGAAAAGTTAAAAACAAGAAAAAACTAAAGACATCAGGCACAGTTTTATCCGCGTTGCCGTTTGCATTTTAGATTGAAAATTTATTTTTCCGCTGGCAGTTCGATTGGACATTTACTAGAGATCGACCGAAGGCGTTTTTTTTTGGCCGAAGCCGAACTTCGGCTAAAATCCTAAACTTCGGCCAAAACCGAAGCCGAAAACGAATGTTTTAAATTTTAAAAATGATACTTACGTTATATATGAATTAAGAAAAAACTTTGCTTTTTTAGATCACTGAAATAGCTGTAATATCTATTGGATACATAACAAGAAAAAAATATATGGTGGCTATTTTGCAATTTCTAGATTGCTTTTTCATATGATTACTCACAAGAACGTCCAAGTAAAAGAAAATAGAAAGCAATAGAGTTGTATTTCAAAGCAACCCTTTCAAAAAGTTAAACACAATAGAAACTGTCGGCGAGCAACGACCAAACATAATTTTAGTTTTCAAGCTTGGAATGAAAAATATTTGGCTTCGGCTAATCGGCCGATTTTTGCCATACGCCAAATGCTGGCCGATTACCAACTTTTGGCCGAAGGCCGAAGCCGATTAATCGGTCGAACTCTAACATTTACACGCATTCGCGCATTTGTTTAATATGCCTGATAATCATGGACATTCACACTTTGTGTAAGGTTTTCTTGGAATAACTTGGCTACAAGTTATTAAACTTTAATGGGTGGGACCCCAGATTTTTTTTAAACACTTGATTGTGTTACTGTAGGAGCACAAAATGTATGGAGAATTTCGTAATCTACCGAAAAATTTTCAATTATACTTTAATGGGCAATAAAATTTATAAAATTTTTACAGTGCGCAAATTTTTCCATCCTAATAAACATTATATTTCATGTTACTTTTTTTTTTTTTTAATTTTATCGTAAATTAAAAAAAAACATTTTTAAATTGGAATGTTAAAATTCTTAGGGCACTGCTACATCCAGTATCGCGATATATATTGAAAGTGTAGCATGCGGTATTGATATATTGCGATCCATATCGCAGAATAGCCTAAATTATGGAATCCAGATCGCCGATCGCAGATCGCGCGATAAGTATTGAACGTGTAGCATTTTCATGATATTAGATCGCGATACGTTAATAAGAAGTGAATTAAAACAAATAAAATAAAAGACGCAGTGCAAAAAATTTAACAAATAAAAAGTAAAAAAGTTTATTACATTTGTGTAAAATTTGTTTTAAAGGGGGTAATGGCAGAAGATAGTGAAAGCGAGCGGGTTCTGCCGGTGGAATCGGAGTTAACGACCGAAAAAATTACTTTTAAATACTTTATTTTTAATTTGGAGTCATTGCTGTAGTTGTGGGACTCGTCGGCTAAAGCTTATTCCGACAAAATAAAAATACATTTTTTTAATAAACGATCCGCACAGCACAAAAATAACGTAAATACTGACGCGATAAATATTGAACTTGTAGCATACGCTCATGATCCATCAATCCATTAAAATTGATCGCGATCCAAATATCACAATATATATTGAACGTGTAGCAGTCCCCTTAGAAAGCTACAAATGTCTGTTTATAGAAATGTATGTTTAAAGAAAACGAACAAGAATTTTTATTTGTCTATTAAAGACAAAAATAATTTTTGTAACATAAAGAGGCGAACTCATGCGTGGGTTCGAAAAGGCTAAACTGGCAACGTTGCTGCCAATATGTGGGCGCACACAGTGGTAGCACTAAAATAATTATCCCATACCCCTTTGAGACACGGACAGTTTACTTTGCAAAGTCTTAATTCAGCTGGGAGAATTTGACAGAAAGAGATAATATTCCTCCCTCTTTCTTTCACACAGCTGAATTAAGACTTTGCAAAGTAAACCTTGCGTGTCTAAAAGGGGTATAAATAAATGCAACATAAAAAAGATTTCCATGCCTTAACAGACCTGTTTTACTGGATAAACAAATATTTGCGAATTTGTTTGGTGAATGCTTGTAAAATTTAATTACAAAAGAAGTTTCAACAAAAAAAAATTAAAGAATTTACAGTATGAATAAATTTAATAACGGGAAGTAACTTCGTGAACACTTCGCGAATGCAATCCCAAGAACAACATTGTTGTGTATTAATATACATGAGTAAAAACATTCATGGTGAGTACACATCGTCGTGAACACACACGTTTTCTATGCATATCCTTTGGAATTCAATGAGCACAATAAAATAGAGATTTTTTGTGTTGTTTAAATAAAAATAGCTGATCCTTAAGGTACGTACAGTCACACTTGGTTGTGTATACACAATAATCATTTCTCATATTCCATTTCATTACAAATTCACGTTAAATAACTGATGTTGTTAATAACAATCTCTGCCCAGGTACATATACATAAGTGTTGATGATGTAGAAAAATTAGCATTTTCCCCAGCTGAAAAGTCTAGTTTAATTTGTGAGAAATGCCCTTAAAACTCAAATTCGCGCTGGAGATTTAAAATTGGATGCACAAATAAATCTAAATCAGAGATCACCAAGAAAAATCTGAAAACACTGATGTTTCAGTCGATATTAAGAATTTAAGAAAATTCTAAAGCACCGATTGTTACATTAGGGAGGTGCGACCACGCGCATAAAAATTTAACGGGGTAGAGAGCTGAAATTTTTTAGACAAATAAGCTTAGGTAAGTTACCAAAATCGGAATCACATCCACGCAAGGCCATAATTTACCGTTTTCATAAGTACTTCGCATAAGCAGATTTTCTACTGGCACAGTCACTATTACTAGAAATATAACAGACTAGAAATCTTAAGTTTAAAAAATTTTATTAAATAAATCTTTTAAAAAATTATTCAGACACCCTGACGAGTACAAGTAGCGATATTTATTGTGCTAAACAAGAACTTGGTCAACATTTTTATCTCACTACTTTTGATGGCTGAAATTTTGAAAAGCAACTTGGCCTTTTTTCACATTTATGTTTTTGTGAGGATAATTTTTTCTGCCAGCTACTTAAAATACTTGGTAATTTCACAAATATCTCAGTAAAATTAGGCTTAATTGTTTTTTATGAAAATTAACTATGATACTAGTACCTTAACAAAAATTTCGTTTAAAAATTATTTAAGCGAAATTTGGTCCGCTTAAAAATTGTTCTTGATTATTGTGAATTTAATCGACAAAACTTGTTTAATTTTTTTTAATTACTAAAAAAGTAAGTAATTTATTTTGTGTAGGTTAAAATTCTTTTTGAAGAGCCACAAAAAAGTATTAAGAGATATTTTTTAACGAAAACCTTTAAATTTTACAAAATTTAAATAAACTAAGAAGCAGAAAGGAAACTAATTTTTAATTTTAATTTAATACTTCCATAAGAGCGATAATGATTAGTAATAAGATTCAAGATTTTATGCTGTAAATCGGGAATTCGTGTACACATTCAATCTATTTACTTTTTTTGCGCAATATATAAAAATTGTATTAGGTTAATATTAAATTATCATTTTTCATATCAAAATAATTAAAATACACAATAAAACGAATAAAACTCTGTTACACAGAAAAAAATTATTTGTAAATACAATTAATTTTTTTGTTATATCAATTAAATAATTAATTGATTTTGAACCTACAATGATTTTTGTAAATACAATTAACGAAATTGTAAGTTAAGGGAAAATCTGAAAAATATTTTCAATTAAATATATCAACAAATAGTTTGTTGAAATTTATTTATTTTTTCAACATTTATTTTTATTAGATTTTAAAGTTATTTCAATTAAAGTTATAGTTATATTAACAATGCGAATTGTTGAATTTCCGTACAAATTTTTATTATCATAATTGTTATATTAACAATTTTTTTATACTTACACAATCACAACCCTCGAAACGATTTTTGCTTGGCTGCGAAAAATACTAAATGGCTTTGAGCGGAGTTGAACCAGCAACATCAGGAGTAACAAGCTGACTTACTAACCTCTCAGCTAAAGAGCAACACTTTATTACACACGCAAACAATGAATACACACAAAACATGATTTCTTGTTTCTTCTGCATGTGGGCATTCCGTTATGATATAATTTAACAAATAATTTTGTTGAGTAATTTAATTGATTACAAACATTTTAATTTGTTATATCAACAACGATGATTGTTAATTTTTAAATTATATATTAACAATTTGTTTTGTTGGTTGCATTTCGATGTGTACCTTTTATTTAAAGACATTTAAGAAAGGCACCTTCTTTCGAAGATTTTTAAAATATACATACATTTTTAGAACACTAATGAAACTATTATACATAACAAAATTTAAAAATTTAAAAAACCCCCGATATATCTAGAGAAGATCCCAGCAAAAAATTTCAGAAAAGGTAATCGGGTTTGGAATTAAGCATTTTTGGTGGAAGCTATTCCGTACTGGATTACCAACTTAATGATTTTAACAAGGCGTGAGACTAAAATATTCGATTCTTGAGAAGTACTTCCTTTTTTTATTTGGCAACTTGTTCACGTAATCTATTTAATCTAAAAAAATTATTCTTCTCATATAGCAACTTGTACATAATTTTTTTAAATTTTAGGTAATGTGATTAGTAAGCGAGTAATGAAATTTGGTAATCAGAAAAGTGAGTCATTATATGGCAAGTAGTTCTGATGGTAATGTGTAATTTTTTGATGGGATGTTATATCTCCTAAACGGCTGGACCGATTTTCTTCAAACATAGCTAAGAACCATCTCGATTAAGTCACCTATCAAACAGAAAAAAACTAAATCAAAATCGGTCTAGCCGTTTGGTCTGTACGTGGACACGGACAGACACACACATACACAGATATACAGATACAGAGATACACAGACACACACTACAAACTTATAACACCCCTTTTTTGGTTGGGGGTTAAAAAGAAATTGTATTTTGACTAATACTTGCACATCCTACGTTTAATTTAATTTTTTAAGGATATACATATAAGAAATTGCTATGTCCTTGTACAGATTAAAGTAAAATTAGCTTAGGAGATCGAAAGAAAACAGTTCCTGTTTCATTTTCATCATAATCCTTATACCGCACGATACGAAATTTTTAACATAGTTGAATCTCATCAAAAATTTAGCTAGGACATGTTTCGGAAAAATGGAGGTTATATTTACGAGTGTTAGGCATGTTATTGCGCCGTATAAAGAGCAATTTTCCCCAGGATTTACTTAAATAGAAAGCTTTAGAAATACTTAACATTTTTATTTTTCCTCTGATCATAATTCCAGCTGACGTTGGATTTTTCTTGTGAAAGATGTGCGGGAGATAGTCATATGCTTGCACCGAATAAGGCAAGAAGACTTTTTACTTAGTTAAGAACACTATTTCAGCTGAAACACAGTTTTTTAAATGAAGGATATACGTGAGTTAAACATATCATTGCTCCGATTGAAAAACAAATTTTCTTAGAGTTAGAGTCTTCACAAATTTAAACTTTTTTCATTTGAAGGATATATGGAAAGCACTAATGTCCTTAAATTGAATAAAACACTATTTTTCATTTTTCCAATACAATTAGTCTTATCATAAATTTAAATAAATCACAATTTTCTAGATAAAGGCTTTATGCGAGTTTAGCATATCCTTGCTCCGATTGAATAAAAATTTTGCTCAGAATTTAAATACATAATCATGGAAAAAAAATTTTGTGCATTCTGATGATAAATTGAACTAAAACTTAATTGAGACATATTTAGATTTAATTGAACTGTAGTGAATTTTAATCAGAAATAATTTTTAATCAGGCTTAAGCTCAGTAATTTCAATTCTTATTGAATAAAATATTTTTATTCATTAATGTGAGTTTCTAAAGAAGAGAAGAAAATTTAAACTAGACTTTATTGGCTGGGGAGAAATGTCGATATTTTTCATCAGCACCCATGTCTATCTGCTGGGGTAGAGACTAATATTATGAAACAGCTGATGTTAATAATAATCTCTACCCCAGTAGATAGACATTTGTGCTGATGAAGTACGTGGCTGCACAGAAAAATATCGACATTTCTCCCCAGCCAATAAAGCCTAGTTTAATTTTTCTTCTCTTCTTTAGAAACTCACATTATTAATAAAAAAATATTTCATTCAATAAGAATTGAAATTACTGAGCTTAAGCCTGATTAAAAATTATTGCTGACTAAAACATAGTTTTCAAAAATTGATGAAAATTTGTCTGAGAGTAAAAAGATCTAAAGATATAAATACTTGTAAGTTTTCGCTTCATTCTGGTAATATTTATAGCGAATTTTTTTTTTTTTTTTTATTTAAAGGATATTTGTATGGAAGCACATCCTTGCACTGAAAAAAACTAATTTTTCACGGAGTTCAAAACAACTATTTTTAAAGATAGATTCTATTATTTCAGTGCATTATTATTACAAATTCAACTAAAACGCAATTCTTTTTAAATAAAGGATTGGCCTGCTTCGATTGAATAAAAATTTTCCTCAGAGATAAAAAAGTTAATTATGGAAATAGTTGTCAGTTTTCGCTTCATTGTGACAATAATTGCAATGGAAATTTATGTGGGCATGCACTTGTACCGATTTGCTTAAGATTGAAAATTTTTAGCCCTTACAAGCTAATCCGAAAAATATCTCAAAGTTTGTGGATATAGCAAAGCACTGTGTATCCATTAGAAATATGTTTTCCTCTATAACTAAAATTCGAGTTCTGCAGGAAGTCAGTGTTTTCTTTTTATTATATATTTCCGAACATTCCAAATATTTCCGATAGACATTCATACATATTCGCATGTATTTATCTTTTCATGGTTAGTTTCCTGCTGTTCTTGAGACATTTATTTCTCTTCTATTATTTTCACTTTTTTTTTCTTTTAATAATGAGTTTTATTGCTTTTGATTGTCAAGAATTGAACTGTGTATTTCTTAGATATGTATGTACATATGCCGAAGTGTCTAAGAGTGAGCAAAAGTTCATTCCAAAGAACTAGAAAAGGAGAAAACAAAAGTGAGTTATACCACCAACCAACCATAAATTACTTGCTTAGAAGGGATATGAAAGAAAGCATCTCAAACAGCACTAAATTACGTCTGGATAAACACTATTTGGATAAGTTAATTCTATAAAATCCCATCCAGCAAAGTTAGTCAAGTGAAAAAATGTCATAAAAAAAATAAAAAATAAGAACAACTTGAAACAGGAAAAAACTAAGCAAATCTAACCTCGTCTTTGAAACAAAACAAACAAAAACTAACAACAGAAACAAACAGAGAAACCAGCAGATGTGCTACATTTACTATGAAAGAAAAAAATCAAAAATAAATTTAGTGTTTAACAAAAATGAATTGAAGCACAGCCGCGAATAACGTTGTAAAAGACATTTTTTAAAAAAACAGTTTTTTCACATATTACCATTAACATAACTCTCTTGCGTTGTTCAAACATCAAACCATCCAAAACTATGCACCCTATTGCCGTCAAAATATAATTACAATCAGTCAGTCAGTGGAAAACTTTGTAAGTAACTAATAAATCATGCAAACAAAATTGTCGAAAATAATTGATAAATGTAGCAGAGATACAAAAAGAAAAGTTAATGTTAGTTATCATTATTTTCCATAAGCTTAAAAAATTTAAACGAAAAAATCAATCTTGCTTTAAAATACGTTTTTTGGCTCTCCTGAAAAATTATTATTTTGTCACTTAAAACGTTATTCGCGGCTAACCTTCAATTGTGTGTCTGTGGGAATTGCCAAAAATCGGCATAAAAATGCTGAAGCTTTAGCAAATTTCAATAGGAAACTACAAAAAAAAAACAACAAATCAGAGACCTACGAATGAGCTGATAAATAAGGTTGTAAGGTAAAACAGACAACCACCAAAAATTATTACCAAAAATATTTAGTCTTTCAAATGACATTCCATAATTTTCTTTGATCTGCATTAAATGGCAGAAAATTTGAATTATATTTCTTGATACTTTGTAATTCCGAATTAAATCTTCAGAGGGGTCTAATCGTCGCTTTCGATAACGAACTGATTCGATCTCGTTTTTCAGTTTGAGATTATAGCATATGTTATCGAACAATGTAATAATATGGTTCGATATCGAAAGCCATAATCTCTAGCTGAAAAAACGTGATCGAATCAGCTCGTTACCGAAAGCGACGCTTAGACCCCAGAGCTTTTTATAACGCCATCAAGTTTCTAACACTTTTCAATAAGTTAAATTTTAAAATGTATAACCCTTGACATAAACCTTGTGCTTTAGCAGAGCTCTGTTGGCGTGTTAAAAGAGTTCTGTCCAGTTATTTATAAATGGGCCCAATTATGGGTGTCGTAGTAGATTAAAGGAAAAATGTTACAATGTTCTTAGTCTAGTATCAAATCTTTGTAGTCGTAGTCGTAGTCGAAATACGACACTCGTAATAAGGCCCAATATTCAAGATATGGATTTTGAAAGGACTTTTTTTTAGTAAATGCTTTCATCGAAAGGTAAAAAAGTAATGCAAATCTATAGACAAAGTGTTACTTTATTATTGCCCAAGAATTTATTTCTGAAAACCGAGCATTCGAACTAGATACTCTGCTAAGTTTTCAATTTAGTATCTTCTGGGAAATACGCATTTTTTTTTGAGAAGGAGTCAATGCGGTCAGAGAATATTGGTCGTCTAAAAATTTGCATACTCAGAAATTATAGCACTTCGGGTTTTCAGAAGTTTTTCGAAAAACCTTAAATTTTCTTTATTTTATTGACATTTTCTAGAACATGACTTTATTTTCCTGGAAACGAAATGATGCAGGCGGACAATAGGTTAGAAAGGGTGGTGCTATAACGCACCTCCACTCGGAAACTGAACACCGGACCGGGTGGATAATAGTAGCCAATATTCAATGGAAGTCTGTTACAAGCATCATACGTATTGTCGATTATTTTTTATTAAACATAAGAACAAAATTGCGTTCATTGAAAAAAATATGTGCATGAAGATAAATTTTAAAAATTATAAACCCTAGAAACAAGGATATGATTAACCCTAGACACAAACCGTGTTATTTAACAGTTCTCTGCTAACAAAAAACACACCTCTATTAAATAATATAAACAGTTTCTTCTCCCGGTCTTTAAAGTAAAACAGATCAGAAAATTTAAGCCGAGTTACTTCCCTATAGGAACTTTATTTGGATAAAACATTTAACAACTTCAACGACACGGAAAGTGCAATCATAGAATGGATGTTGGCTATTGTTTGCTTTTTTTTTTTTTTGTTTTGACATTTCTAGGACATGGAGAGAACAACAGTATTGACGGAGCCTCACAAGTCGAAATTTCGTGTTTTTGTAGAAATTACAATACAATTTCAAAAAAAAATTCTTAAATTTAAAAAGGACTTTGGAAATGTTTCTTGGAAACTTGTACGATAAGGCTGGTACTCTGTACGAAGTTGTGAAAAATTTTCAGTACCATTGATTATTTCGCCTGAAAATTTTGACATGTACTAAATGTAGTCCAACTCGCGGTTTTTTTTTAAATAAATTTCGCGCTTTTATTGCTTGAAAGTATGCGACATTGTTAAAATTCCGTGTGAAAAAAGCACTGCTCATGTTGTTTCGCAGCTAAACTAAAATGATGCCAGATGAATTTTGCATGGAAAAACATGCTGCCAGATAGATTTTAAGTGTTTTTCGCAACAAGAACAGAGTACAGAAGCTTAACAACAAATAAATAAAAAATATGTTGATTATTGAGTTCTTGTTTCAACTTTGTTATTTGTTGTTAAGCTTCTCATTTGTTTAAATGAAAGTTTATGACATAATAACTCTAGTTGTTCTAAGAAACTTTGGGTAAAGGTTCCCTGATGACCTGCATTAGCAACAGTCAAGTGCGCATAGGATACAGCTAAACCCCTCAATAATCAGTTTCAATGTATTTTAAATTTTAAACTATAATTTTTTATTGTTTAACAGAGGTCAGGGTTTTTATTAACAGAGCTTTGCTAAGCACCACGGTTTGTGTCTAGGGTTATAAAATATATTTTAAAATTTATATTTGCGCTCGTGAAAAAATGTTTGTACCTTTTTAGGGTTCCGTACAACAAACGTGAAAAGGAACCCTGAATTGTTTTCGCTAGGTTAGGTTAGGTTAGTCTGGGTGGTCAAGGACCTCGCATAGACCAGAATTGATCCTTAGCGATACCAGACAAGAAACCTGCAAGTATGGCGTCCTAGTTCGCGGTGCCTGTATCGAATGACTCCCACACAGATTTAACAAACGTTAGCAGCCTAAACATTTCTATTCCCGATGCAAGATCAAGACTACGAAAAGTGTGATCACCAAGACATTCATATCTGGTGCGGTTTAGAGCCGGACAGTGGCACAGTAGATGTTCTATTGTCTCAATTACCCCGGGTTTCTTACATTTCCTGCAGGTACCGTCAAGTATTTGTCCTATTTTGACGACATACGAAGCCGTCCAGCAGTGTCCAGTTAATACCCCCAGTAGAAGTCTACAGTTGCTTCTGGTAAGTGATAAAAGGAATTTTGTCGATTTAGGATCATAGGAACTCCACATGATTTTAGAAATTTTGCAAGTTTTCGTCGCACGTCAACTTTCCTCCGCTTCTTCCTTCATCTTAGAATCTAAGATCCATTTCAGGTGTTGAATTGGTTTGGCCAGTGTATCTGTCATTTCGTTTCCCTCAATCCCTATGTATCCTCGTACCCAAAAAACATGTACTTGTCTGCCAGCAAATAACCTATTTAGGGCATTCCTACAAATAAGCACAACTGAGGAGTAATTGCAGTCTGCCGAAATAGCCTTAATTGCTGCTTGACTGTCTATATATATATATATATATATATATATATATATATATATATATATATATATACATACCACCACCATACGAGTATTCCGTAGAGTGGAATTGGTCTAGCTACAGCTGTGTAGGTCCAATATGTAAGATTAGGCGAAAGTTCCCATGTCTTTTGCAGCATCTTTTTACATGCGTATAGAGCAGTGGTAGCCTTTTTGACTCTCTCCTCTACATTGGGTTTCCACGTCAGTTTACTATCCAAAATAACTCCCAGGATCTTTGTATGTGTTTTGGGCGAGAGTGATATACCATCTAATTTTGGTGTTCTCCATTCCGTAACTTTCCTTCTGGTAAAAAGTACGACATATGTTTTTTCAGGGTTCAAGTTCAGACCTACCCTGGCTGCCCATCTATGAATATCCTTTAAAGAGGGCTCAATAATGGAGCTAATTTTGTCGAGGAACTTACCAGTTATGATAGTGGCTATGTCGTCTGCATATGCCGTAATCCTAGCTGCTTTACCCTCGAATTCCATGAGAATGTCATTCACGACAAGCGTCCAAACAAGAGGTGAAAGAACTCCTCCTTGGGGAATTCCTCTATGAAGACCCCCATAGCATAGTACAGGGTGTTTTTTAGAGGTATAGAACTTCGAATTGAAATAAAACACAAGAAAATCGTTTTAATGTCCATCAATTTGGCTTTATTGGAAGAATAATTTTATGCCATTAATGTTTAAATATGATTTCGGGCATGTGGCCGCCGCGGCTGGCTCGAATAAAGCCAATTCTACAGGTCCAATTTTCAACCACTTTTTCGAGCATATGGGGCCGTATGTTGGCAATAACGCCACGAATGTTGGCTTCCAAGTCCCCTAACGTTTCTGGTTTGTTGGCGTAGACGAGCGACTTCACATATCCCCAAAGAAAATAATCCAATGGTGTCAAATCACACGATCTTGGTGGCCAATTGACAGGTCCATTCCGCGAAATTATGCGCTCATCGAATGTTTCCCTCAATAAATCGATTTTGACGTGCGCTGTGTGGCAGCAGTTGTGGAACCACAACTCATCCACATTCAAAATCTTCAAAATCTTCCACAAAGTTGATGGACAAAGCTCCAATTGCTGTGCACGGTGGCGAATCGATTCATTCGGGTCCTCTTCAACACTTTGCTCTACAGCGGCAATTGTTTCTTCGGTGCGCACTGTTCGACGTCTTTGCGGATGCGTATTATCACATAGAGTAAACGTAGTGCGAAAACGATCCATGGTTAACCGAATTAATTGCTCTGATGGACGATTATGTCGACCATAAAATGGACGGAGCTTGCGGTAAACTTCGCGAACTGAACCATTATTTTCGAAATAAATTTGCACGATTTGCAAGCGTTGTTCTTTTGTCAACCTGTTCATGATGAAATGGCAAACCAAACTAAATATTAATCACTTGACAGCTGACAAAATGGCCGCCAGTTAAAAAAGTGATGCCAACTTAAAGTTCTATACCTCAATAAAAAACACCCATTATTTATTATTATGGAGTGCTGTCTCTACTGATCTACCCTTTGTATATGTATGTTGGTTAGAAGACAGAATATTTGGGTATACATTTTCCTTAATGTGTATATCCAAGATTCTCTCTAGTGTTTTCAGCAGAAAGGATGTTAGACTGATAGGCCTAAAGTCTTTTGGATACATATGGTTACTCCTACTTGCTTTTGGTATGAACACAACCTTAGCTGTCCTCCATGACCTTCGCACATAATTTAGTCGAAGACATGCATTGAATATTCCCGTTAGCCAGAGAATTATCCTCTGTCCGCCATATTGTAGTAGAGTCGGAAAGATGCCGTCTGGCCCTGGTGATTTATAAGGTTCAAAAGAATTAATGGCCCATTCCACTTTACTAATGGAAATGACATCACAGTTCTCAGTATCCAGTTCATTTGTAGTTTCAGAGCGAGAGGAGATATCCGTGCAGCCTGGGAAATGTGTGTTCAAGAGAACCTTTAACGTTTCCCGGCTGCAGCTAGTCCAATCACCATTCACTTTAGAGATCGTGCTAGTTGTCAGTCTGTCCGTCGCAGACTGTTTTCTCGAGAACCGTAAGAGCTACGGACCAGAAATTTTGATAGAGTATGAAGAACTTTGGCCGCTACAATATAAATAAAATATATGACAGTTAAAAATTAAAGCGTGTTCCAAGACGAGCAACCAAAAATTTTAAAATCCTATGTAACACACATACATACAATTATATATAGACACTTGAAATTTTAAAAATTCGTGTATTTTTATAACGACCACACCAATTAACACTAAAATTTAAACAAGTTTTTATAAAAAAACATCAAAAAACCCGGCTGCGAACAACTTTGAACCATTAAATATCCTAAATGGTTATTTGAAATGAAATATCATAAGAGAAACTTAAAGATGATTTTAAAATACCAGTCGAATGATACCCATTTTGATATAGTTCACCGACTTTTTATTTTTTTTCGTAATTACAAAATGGCGTCTTTTGGCCGCCATATTGAATTTTGACAACTGACATATCTTTAGTGACACTCCCGGTATTAAAACAAATCCATTGACGTAAGAATCATCAAAATCGGTGCCGCAAAGGAACACACATACATGCATGCATACATACATACCCGAGAACAGCAATGAGTAGTGAAAAAGTGAGCAGATTTGAATCATGACTTATAATTTCTTATACTTATGCGCACTCATACTTATTGCAATGTTGTCTATGAATCATATTCACTGCAAAGTTTCAAGTGCGCATCGAACTCATGCTTAGCAATATTTATGACGTTGTTTATTTCGACTCTCCTTAACTCAGTGCCTTTGGACGATGCAAAATAAGAATGATTCACAATGCGAACTCCGCATACGAACATTAGAGTTCTCTATATACTACTATTGTATACTCCTTGCAAACTGTTTAGTGACTAAACTTTTAAATAAACATACAAGTACATGCATGAGTTGAGTGAGCTGAATCAATGTGCGAGGTATAAGTATTTTCCTGAAATTTTAAATCAAACTGAGGTGATTTATGAGTGTGAGTGTGGTATGACTATGATGTCGAAGTCGCATTCATACTTATTTCAACCTATACTTATAAATCAATGTCAGAGTAGTTGAGTTTAAATGATGTCGTCTAGTCATTTATATTTAAAATTTCATGACTCACTATGAATAGCGAAAAAACAAGTCATTGCCGATCACTGATACATACATATGTACATAGACTGATGAACACAATACGCTTCTTTTTGTTGCGCAGCCGGTTAAAAATCAAAATAAAAGGGTATTATATCAGTTAATGTAATTTTGACAACATGCTGTGCCTTGGAAACCGTAAGAGGCAAACTCTTGAAATTTTCAGAAACGCTAAAATTAAAAATCTCAAAATTTTAAAATCGCCAAACCGAAAAAAAAATCGCCAAATGAAAAAACCGACAAACTAAAAAAAATTTTTAAAACTAAAATAAGTCGCCAAAAACCGAAAAAATCGCTAAAATTTAAAAAAATCGCCAAAGGAAAAACAAGCGCCAGAAATAAAAAAAAATTCTAAAACTAAAATAAATCGCCCAAACCGAAAAAACGCAAAAACCAAAAAAATTAAAAAACGTCAAAAAATAAAAAAACGCCAAAACTGAAAAAAACACCAAAATTATAAAATTCCCAATAACCGAAAAAAATCCGAAAAACTAAAAAAAAATCTAAAACTATATATTATATAGGCTTAGTTTTAAATACTGGGACTCTCAAACATTTTTAATTTTTTTGAGAAATATGTACGTACCTTATTCTTTTTTTACACAGTAGTTGCAAAATTGAACAATTCTTTGATTGATTCCAGCAATGTGATGATAAAATCTATTTTTAATTTTTTTTTTCTTCTGTGTATGTTATATTAAACCAGTTGCATGTAATGCAACGTAATTTTGTGTATTTAAGCTTGTTTGTTAAATTTTTATCATGAAGATCTTATGTGTTTTCTTATAAATTTTCTAAAATTGTAGCACTTACTACTCACTCGTACGTATAGTGCAATGTCAGTGTGAATAATTGCAAGAAAAAAAAACATTTTACTAAAAACGTTTGACCATCATTTTCCACTCATGTTCATTTTTATACACTTTTATGTCTGCAGTGTACGAGTTAAACCGAATAAAACAATTCTCTTTTTTTTTCTTACTTTATCATGTTTGCTTAACCATTTATGGGGAAATTTAAAATTGATGACAACAGATTTATTGCTCCAAGTTTCACACCAATAAGCATTAACAAACAATGTTCAGGTGAATGCCCAAGAGTTATCCTGGCACAAATTACAATGTGGGATGTTAATGTGTATGTACGTTTCTTAGTATGTGTGCAAAGGCATATGTAGCATATGTATGTGTGTATGAAAGTGTTCTGTGTCGTTACTTTAGCAATCACTTTATTTGGTTTGCATTTACTTTGCCTGAAGCAATTATGGAATATAGCAAGACATATTGAGTACTTTTGGCTTTTATTTTTATTTTGAATGCCAGTTTTATCGGTACTTTTATATGATTTTTGAAAGAAAAAGAAACAAGTTTAATATTACACTCAAACCTGTGTGTGTCAGAGATGGGATCGTGAATTGGCTGGCATCAATTTTAATATTTAAGCGAAACGAATTTGCTCACGTAGGCTCACGCATGACCTTGATTTTTTAAAGTTAAAGTAAAAGTTAAGTGCTTGCAAAGTTTTTCTTTCAAAATTAAAAATGTTTTTGATTTGAAATGCCACAAAAAATTGTTAGAAAAGGTAGAGAAAATTTCTTCAGAAAATTACACAAAAAGGGAAATATCACTGGCTAGAAGTGCAACAAATAAAACCAAAAATCTTTTCATAATGTGTTTCTTACAATATGTTTCTTGGAGCTATAAAGAATACTTGTTTTGTTAAATATATGCCAAAACAAATCATCGCAATCGAGCACTTCATTACCTCGTTCACTAGAAGCGTGGAGAAGTTCTTCAAGCAACATTGAACTATCTATCAGTCAATGTGGAGATATTGTGCTAAAAACAATCACAATGTCTAAAAAAACAGGTCTGAATCCCCGTACCGATGAGCCTCCTTAAGATTTAAGCTTTCAAGAAAATGGTGTAAGGACACTTTTATCTCCAAGTTTACAAACTTGAATTTTCACCACAATTTTAATAACAATAAAAAGAAAACTTCTAACTATTTGCAGGATTACTTCTTTAAGCTCTGAAAGAAATTTCGATGCGGAAGCAGCAAGAATACGCTTACCTCTCATATATCCTTTAATTGAAAAATCGCGTTTTAACTAAAATGATGCTCGGAATGCTTTAAAATACAACAACTGCCTCTCAAATTATCTGTTTTCAAATAAGTGTAAATTTTTTTCAAGTCATGCAAGGATATAACTGCCTCATTTATGTCCTTAACGTCACAAAACATACAATAATGATGAAAATGAAGGGAAAACTGATAACTATTTTTATAATTGTCTTGTCCAAATCTACAAGAAATTTCAATTCAATCGGAGCAATGATACGTTTACCTCCCATATATCCTTTAATTGAAAAATCGCGTTTTAACTAGAATGATGCTCAGAATGCTTTGAAATATAGCAACTGCCTCTCAAATTATCTGTTTTCAAATAAGTGTACATTTTTTTTCAAGCCATGCAAAGATATAACTGCCTACTTTATGTCCTTAACGTCAAAAAACAAACAATAATGATGAAAATGAAGCGAAAACTGATAACTATTTTTATAATTACCTTGTCTAAATCTACCAGAAATTTCAATTCAATCGGAGCAATGATACGTTTACCTCCCATATATCCTTTATTTAAAAAATCGCGTTTTAACTAGAATGATGCTCAGAATGCTTTAAAATATGGCAACTGCTTCTCAAATTATATGTTTTCAAATAACTTTACATTTTTTTTCAAGTCATGCAAGGATATAACTGCCTCCTTTATGTCCTTAACGTCAAAAAAACATACAATTATGATGAAAATGAAGCGGAAACTGATAACTATTTGTATAATTACCTTGTCTAAGTCTACAAGAAATTTCAATTCAATCGTAGCAATGATATGTTTACCTCCCATATATCCTTTAATTGAAAAATAGTATTTAAGCTGAAGTTATAACCGGAACACGCTAAAAAAATAACAAATGTCTCTAAGTCTTATTCTGCAAAAAAAATTTAATTCCATGCAAGGATATAACTGCCTGCCAAACATCCTTTTTATAAAAAAAAATTTAATTTCCTCTACAAATACCAGCAGAATTAAGCGAAAATTGACAAACAATTTTTATTATTGCCTTCTTTAACTCTGAAGAAAATTTTTATTTAATCGGAGCAAGAATATGCTTGCCCACCATATATCCTTTATTTAAAAAATTGTATTTTAGCTTAAATTTTGCTAGAAGTATAGTTTAAATAAATAACTATCTCTTAATTTAATTGATTTGAAATCCGTAAAAATTCTTGCTTAGATTGCTGCAAGGATATGACTAACCGGCCATATATCCTTGACAGAGAAAATCTACTTTATACTTTATCCACTTTAATTATGAGCAGATTGTAGATAAAATTAGTAAAACTTCCTACAGTGAAGTATTTTAAGCCTTAAGAAATATTTCGCTTAAAATGAACCAAGCACAAGCTTACCACCCCATATGTCCTTAATTTTTCGAAATCAATTTTCAATTTTCAAAATTAAATTTTTAAATTTTCAACTGAATGAGAATGCTTTAAAAGCCAGCAACTATTTCTAAATTTAAATGATACAACTAACTTAACCCGATTAAGAAATAATTCCTGATTAAAATTCACTCAAGTTTAATTAAATTTATAATGTATAGTGATACATATTAAATTTAATTTATTTATTAATTGTAATATGTATGATTCCACTATGTTATAAATTTGCTTTTGTTCGGTGCAAGGATATGACTTGTTTCCACAGATCATTGAATTAAAAAAAATTTAATTTCAATAAAATTTTGCTAACAATGAAGTAAAATTTGGCAGCTATCCTAAGAAGCATTCTTTCAAATTCTGCAGAAAATTTCACTTCATTCGGTACTACAAGATATTAGTTTTTTTTTTCAAAATTATCAAAGTTATTTTGTTTTTTTTAACCAGTTAATTTAACAAATTCCTAACGATCGCAACAATTTCTTTTGCAAGACAGCCTTCTTTAAAGAATATAACACACCGTTATCCTTTTTGTATGTTATATACTTGTGTCATTTGTACAGCATCAACAGTTGTTTGTCACTACTCAGCAAATGAAATTTGTTGAGTTGTGACTCTTTATGATTTAGTGTGCGATATGTTTATATGTCCTTGTTAATGTTCAACTTGAGCTACTACAATTATAACTACAATGTAGAAAAATAAGCAAACTTTTCCTAAATATATAAATATCATTTTTATTATCAGAATTAATATCTAAATCAATCCTCCAAAGAAAATAGTTGTTTTTTTTTTTACAAAATTGTTAAGAAATTTTATGGGAAAAAGTTTAATATTAAAATATAAACTTTGTTTAGCTCTGGAAAAGTAATAAATAAATTTTGGGTGGTAGAGTATCAAAAAGTAAAAAAGAGAACACTTAGTTCAAGGCTGGCAAGATATTTTGGATGTCAATTGAAGGTTCGATGCAAATAACGTTGTAACTGACAAAATCATAATTTTCTGGTAAAAGAAAATAAGTTTTTTAAAGGCAATACTATTTTTTTTCAACAATTCAGCACTAATCTGCACATTTTTAAAATTAATATTGCTGCTAAAATTATGCTGAAATACATTGGTTGCTTCAATAATTGTTGTTGATTTAGCTAAAATATTTTTACTGCAGAAACTGTTTTATAACAATTTTCTTAACTGCTGCACACTGGTTAGTTTAACCAATTTTGCCGGTTGGTGAAATTTTAAATGTAAATATTGATTGCATTTGCCTAAAGGCTGTTTTCTATGTATGTATATACTAGAGCTGAGCACAAACTGTTTGCTTGCTTAATCTTCATGATGTACATTATTGAATTGTTCTCTCATTTTAGTGCTCTTGATTATAAGAGAATACTAAAACTGGTATTCAATTTTATGAAAGGCATGTAACAGCATTTGTTTATCTGCCAAGCGAGGGCATTAGTTATTGTAGTGCCGAAGCATATTTCATTACTGCACACCGATTGATAAGTGCACACAAGTGTAAAAATATGTATCGGGTATGTTCTGTATTACAAGTGGAATTAAAAGGTGTGGAATTGCCATAGAATTGTTGTTGGAAATATGTGTTTATAACAACAATTCTATGGCAATTCCACTGCTTTTAATTTCGCTTGGAATACAGAACATACCCGTATATGTGTAAAAGAAAAAACCAACAATTTAGATTATTTGACTTTGTTAGTTAGTTAGCATTAAAAAATAAATTACCTATAAAAATAATATCTTTCTCAATGGATCTAATTGTAAAAAGTTTTATTATCACTTAATAGTTTATAAAATTTTGAGTTTTTAAAATGAAGTATGGTGCACTATGAAGTGTACAATAAAAATATTGCACACTTGACACAATTTTCTATTCACAACTGTTGTAAAACTGTTTTTGTGTGTTTCTTGTTTTGTTGTTCTCTATTTTTGCTTTACACTCAATTACAATCACCACTAAAAACAATATTCGCTCTTGAAAAGAAAATACAATACTGTGCAGTCTTGCATGGCTTGCGCTCACTTCTAGTATATACAGAATTTTAAGACTGTAACTTCAATCATTTGGTCTGGGCGATAATGAAACAGTTAGTCAGTCTCTCAATAATGTTATTCTTTTATCTAAGGCTGGGTTTACGTCTGGCATTTCTTGTGTGTCGTTTGCCCAAAAAAGCGTAACCAACTAACTATTAATGCAAAACTGTGTGATTCAGAAATGTATTTATTAATTTAAACAGTTTCCAATCATGTTGGATTCTATAAAATTGTCTATTAGCTATGTATGGAACTATTTAACTTAATAAATACATGTCTGAATCAAACAGTTTTTCATTAGTAATTATTGGTTACGCTTTTTTTACGCTTGTGTGGCACATGGCACACAGATGGAAACCCGGCCTAAGGTGGCTGATTAATTTTGCTACATAAAGAATGTGAAATATTTTCTTATTTCATTTGATAGAATATGTATTTTTTAATGCTTTAAAAAAAACAGATTTAAAGTGGTATAAACACTGAGCTACTCTTGTGTGGCATGTTAACAAAAAGTTGTTGAATCTTTGTGCCGAATTCGGGAGGGACTATCGCCTGATAGCAACGTGGTTAGATACATTTCTCGTTGAAAGGCTAAGGGTGGCCTGTATGGCAGCTGTTAGAGCAGGAATTATTTTTTTGTGTGCTAACTATGAGATTTATACTGTAAGACCTGCGAGCAGACTGTACCATGCTCGAGAAAAGAGTTTACAAAGCTAATTATTGTACACCTGTTTGAAACCGTGCCTCCAAAAGTGCTCCAAAATTCCCTTTTAACGGATGTTATTGCCTCGAGTGCGTCATAAAGGTGCACTTTTTAAATTCATAGGTGGTTCATCATCGAAATCTTGTATTTTTAATCAGCTTAATTAAAAATCCATTTAATTGGTAACTTTCTTAAAAAAAAGTTATTACATTTTATTTTGCTAGCGCATCCTGTGTGTAGATACCCTGCAGAAAATTTGGTGGCAATTGATCCAAATGTACTCGTCCTATAACTGGAGATAATGTGGGTGTTATCAAGTTTACAAAATAAAAACAACATTTTAGTAGAAAAATTATACAATTTAAACTTAATAGATTTAAGTATGAAAAACAGGTTGACCACAAGAACTGCAGTAGCACCGAGACTTTATGGTCTACCAAAAATTCACAAAGAGAATACTCCCTTACGACCAATATGTTCATCAATCAACTCACCGTCCTATGAACTTTGCAAATATTTAACTAATATTTGAAAAACTTTGACGAAAAATTCTATATACAATGTCAACGATGGAAAAGAGTTTAAGTCGAAAATAGACAATGCACGTATAGAAGAAAATGAGATACTAGTTTCAATCGACGTCGTATCTTTATTTCCGAGTGTCCCTGTAAACCTGGTCATAAAAACAATAGAAAATAAATGGGAGATATTAGAAAAATACACAAATATACCAAAGAAATTATTTACAGAAATACTGACGTTTTGTATAAAAGACTGCCGATATTTTAGGTTTAATGAGTATTATTATGAGCAGAAGAAAGGAATGCCTATGGGATCCCCCGCATCCCCGATAGTTGCAGATATAATAATGGAAGAATTGCTAAATACTGTGCTTGATAAAATGGAAGAAAAACCAAAATTATTAACAAAATATGTGGATGACCTTTTTGGTATAATAAAAACTAATAGAGTTGAAGATACATTAAAAGCTTTAAATGAATTTAACAGACAAATTCAGTTCACAATGGAAAAAGAAAATGACGGTCAATTACCTTATTTAGACACATTAGTCAAAAGATCCGGAAAAGTAGTAACTATCGATTGGTATCAAAAGCCCACGGCGTCTGGTAGACTGATAAACTTCTACTCTAAACACCCGAAATATATAATAATTAACACCGCTACCAATTTTATCACTAGAGTGTTAGAGACAAGCAACACACAGTTTCACGAAAAGAACAAAGAAATAATAAAAAACATTTTAATTAAAAATGATTTTCCTAAAAAATTAGTGGATAAACTTATAAGAAAAACTATTACAAAAATAAGACAAATTAATAACAACACAGAGAATAGTACAAAGATCTACAAATCAATCAACTATATTGAAGGATTATCGGAAAGGTTAAAATACTCAGACATTTATGATAAAGACAAATACATTCTAGCAATGAAATCCAATAATACAACAAACATATTATTTAATAATATGAAATCAAAAGTAGATATTATGGATGAATCTAATGTGATATATGAAATAAGGTGTAATAGTGACGAGACGAGATATGCCAAAAAGTATATGTCGGTACGACAAAAACAAAATTAAGGACAAGATTAGCATCGCATAAATCAGACTTAAAAGCAAGAAACAGACCACTGACACAAAAAACTGCACTTGCTGCCCACTGTGCAAAAACTGGACATAAACCAGAACTTAATAAAATTAAAATATTAGAGAGAGAGAAAAACTATACTAAGCGATACATGCAAGAGATGTTACATATAATAAATATACCAAATGAAAAAAGAATTAACTATAAGACAGATACTGATAATTGCGCACACATATACAGACACATAATAAACAAACACAAGACTAAAGAAAAACATATTAACAGTAGGTGACAGAATTTAAAAGGGAATAGATCTAAAACTAAGATCAAAAATTCTAGAAATAAAAAGTAATTATAATTTATAGTGTTCAAATTTAAAATATTTGTTAACTAGATTAAATCATTATTGTTTTATAGTTTAATCGCACCCTGAAGATGGCCAACAAAGTTGGTCGAAATATCGGAAAATAAATAAAAATACAAAACTAATATAAAAGTAATTTTATTTATTTATAAAAACGGACCTCAAGCCGAACACATATACACGCAAATTTATAAATAATTTATATTATTATACATCGAATAGGTCCCTATGGGATAGTTCAGTGACAAGTCACAAGGTGCATACAAAGTATCAATTAACCCCATCCTAGGCCATCCCCATGTAAAAGTGACTGGTCCGCTTCATAGGAAATGGTCCCTATCACTTGGGGACCGGTCACGTGACTAGTCTTGTGTCAGTTCCATTTCCTGCAGGCTAACTACACATATGCATATGCATGTATATTGATATTAGTTACAGCAATTAAATATTTTAGCTTTCCGCATCCTCTCAACCCTTCGTAACTTCAATAAATAGCCAACTCAAATTAAAATTCTTAGATATACATGCAATTTAAGCCAGCTTTTTCTAGGCTCTCTCTTATTACCAATATTATGTTAATCATCAACTAAATTGTAAATATGTACATACAATCATACAGTTAGATACATATGTATATACATACATACATTCGAGTTTGTCTAATTTGCAAAATTTTCAATGAAAAATTCAGTTTACTTGGGATTTTGCTCATTAAATGTATTTAATATACAAAAGGAAAAAAAGGACCTTAAATAATCATTTCCTTAACCCTCGAGCACTAAGCAAACAGTAAGTGTGTGCCTTGAAATTGCTTCAAATTGGCGTATAGCGATTTCGTTAACTGTGTTAGTATGTCGGACGGACGGATGGACGGACGGACGGGCGGCTAACTCACATGTGTGAATAGAACGACCTTTACGTGCTTCATTTGTGTAAATAGATGGAAACTGTATTTTTATGGACAAAAATTGTTTTGGGTCTAATTTATATGGCAATAAAACTAACAACGTATGTTCTCTAATACTTTAAATTTATTATTATTATTATTATTATTACTTTTTTATGTATTTTGCCATTTTCAGCAAAGGAAAAAGAAAACGAAATGTATACTAGTACGAGTACTTGTGCAAAAGAAAATTGTTTAAACGAAGTAATAAGCACATGGCATATTAAACTAAGAAGTGATGAAATTTGAACAAAATTTATTATTCTTTTGCTGGAGAGCAATGAATATTATGTTTGTTGCTTTTCAGCAAAAATTTGCCTAATACTTTACAATAAAAAGTTTAACAGCTTTTGAGTCGCAAGTACATACTAACAATTTAAATTATTTTTGTTTAAGGAGTTCACAAAATAAGGGGTACCCCTTACAGATGTCTTTCAGATTATCGTGAGCACCTGCCATTACGGCCTTATCTCATGATGGCCTAAACACCGGCTGTAGGTAAGACGCCAACCATCGCCCCCATGCACCATGTGAATTAGCAAGAACACATAGGTTGCAATCTTCGATCTTAGTAGTTATCCCTGTACCACGTCAAGTACCTTGCTGAGGTACTTCGCGCTATCATAAGTCTTTGCAGTAATGACTTTGTCAAAACAGTACTATCAATTGTATGGCAACAGCACCTAGAATAGTGATTGGTGTGACGCTGTCAGCCAGACACTAGCATTGGTCTAACAAGACTGTTCTCCCAGCAATTTTAGTGGCAACTAACAGCCACCACGTACGATTTCCCAAGTTTTCACGCCGCGCTTGTAATTGCTTACACCCACAGCGAGGTCTCCAAGAGAATACCTCAACATTGCCGGCACAGCTCAACCACTCATCAGAGCTGGACGTATGCCTGTGCAGCCAACTACCCAGTGCCTACTACACACTCAACTCAACATCATCCCTTTAACCCCGTGGGGTAGGACGAAATCGATCTTTCAGCAAAGGATCCTGACGACCGCTACACACACCCAAACTCCTAGAGCAGCCTTGCTGTCGGGCAACCAGAGACAAGCATCTGGTGATACCCCGAAGTTCCACCCTGAAAGCCTTCACCTCTATCGTCTTTTGAACTCAGGCAAGTTCCAGGTGCCACTGCACCTGCTTAAAACAACAGACCTGTTTCCTTTTATAAATATGTGCACATCCATTGCTCTGTTGTCAGAGATTGGGTAGTAACACATAAGTTCTATGGGTAATGCACCAAAGGAATGTCAACGAAAAAGCCACATTACCTCAGCTGGGGCCACGGGATTGCCAGACCAGTAGTCAAAAATATACTGCGGAGGGGGGAGGGAGTGGCGCTACTCCTTACAAGTGCGCTTACATTTTCGCTGAATTAAACTCTATTTAAATAGTGCAAGAAAGTATATATGTACATTAGAGCGTCTCGCCCAACAGGCAACAAAAAAAAATTCTCCGTACACCAGCGAATATAAATTATTGTTTCAAGGACATTTCAAAAAAAAAAATTTTTATTTTTTTGCCACACAGGGGTCGCCTTTTTAGTTAGTTTAGTTTTCGTTATATCTTCCATATTTACAGTCCGATCTGAAAGTTTGATATAGCGAATTTTTTTGTCTCAGGGAGTCCAATATTTTTGCTCTTAGGTCCATTGACCTCAAGTGTACCGTTCTAGTACTTACCCCCAAAATCTCATTTTCTATCACCCTAATGTGACACCATAATGTTACAAATTTATAGTTCGCGAAAAATCATAAAAAAACTTTTGCTAAGAAAGTATTTCGATAATTACAGCACAACTATTTAAAAAATTCTTTTATAAATTCATTGTTGCAGACCGTAGGGGTCACCTTTCTAAAATTGTCATAGCTTCAGTATTTACATTCAGATATTAAAGTATAATATATCGATTAGTTTTTCTGTGGCGGACCGATTTTTTTTTAATAAAAAAGTCTTTAGAAAAAATGTGGCAAGTGCGTTGTAATACATGAACAAAACGCTCTGTGTTTTGAGCATGAATTCCGTAGCACCATATTGGTTTCACTTGTATATCAAAAGTTTCCAGCCTACACTGAGTGTTGAATTTCTGCCAATCAACCAATGTATTTGAGTTAACTTAAGTTTCATTTGAGTTAGTTTAGAGTCAATATGATGTTTCCATGTAAGCCTTCGATCAAGGTGTATCCCAAGGTATTTCACTTAAGAATGTTGAGGAATATTTTGATTGTTGATTCGAATGAGGGAACAGGTATCTTTTCTTAGGGTAAACGTTATATGAACACACTTTTGTTCACCCTGTGGTACACCGGAAGATATAGATTCTGGCACACTCATGAAGTCTCCTTCCACAACAGTGAACTTCCTATCAACAATATAACTTTCCAAAATTTTTTCTATATTTATTGACAGATATATATGTCTTCAATTTTAAAACTAGGCCTTCATGCTATACTTTGTCCAATGCCTGAGAAACATCAATAAAAATGGCAGAACAATACTTCTTTTCTTCAAATGTCCTCCTTATAACTTGAACCAATCTATGCGTTTGCTCAATAGTGCTATGCTGACTTCTAAAGCCAAATTGATGGTCCGGGATGCAACTATTATCAGCTAAAATTGTGGGCAATTTAGTCATGAGCAGCTTTTCGAAAAGCTTTGAGATTGTTGGCAGTAAGCTTATAGGTCTATATGACTCAGCCTTTGTAAGATCTTTGCCCGGTTTCGGAATCATTTTGATCTTGGCAAGTTTCCAGTTATGTGGAAAATACTGCATTCGTAAAATGACATTAAAAATAAATAGCAGGCTTCTTATTGTAATATGAGGCAAGTTCATCAGCATCTTGTTACTAATTCCATCAATACCTGGAGCTTTCTTCGGATCAACTTCAGCAATAAATTTTTGTACATCGCGCATCTTAAACTTTATGGGTCGCGGGGGTAGAGCAACTATACTCGGCAAATCAGCAACACCAGTACATGTGTTTGGGGTAAATACGTATTTTAAATGATCAGCAAATATGTTACCTTTTTCAGTATCGCTTCTTGCTCAACCTCCGGTAGATGTGCGCAGAGGTGGTTTAAGCTCAACTGGTGTTTTAAGCTTTCTAGCAACGCGCCGGGGTCGTTTAGTGCACTCTTTAAATCTAATTTTATTATAGGCTGATCTGTGCTGTTGTCATTCTCTTCTAGCTTTTCTTTTTTCATTTACGAGACGTTCAATATCCGTGGAATAAATTCTATTAAATCCAGTCTGCGGATGGGAGGTAGTATCATATTCAGCAGCCTGTGTAATCATTTCGTTAAGGTTGGCAATGTTAGCTTCAATATCCTCGGGTGTTCTTAGCGTAATGTTTTCCGTGCAATGACTACTAAGATATTTTTTGAATCGCAGCCAATTTACACGAGTGATCATCTTCACTACAGGTTGTAACGATCGTGGGAGAGTGATCGGACGAGAGATCTAAAGAAGCTTTAACGTTAATTAATTCCCTAGAAATGTGTTTCATGACGCCAAAATCTATAACATCCGGAATTTTATTTATGTCAGTAGGCCGGTAAGTAGGCTCCCCACTCGAAATGACGTCCAAGCCCATTTTTGAAATTGTGTTGAACAACGCTCGACCTCTTTGTGTAAGGTCGATTGCTCTTTTTTTCAGCTAAAAAGCATATATCCATATATGGTAACCTGTCACGATTTTATACACGTCTTTTGAAGCACCACGGTTTAACTTTTTAATAATTTCCTTACACCACTTGACGTGAGCCTTTTTTTTTTTGAGCGATTGATAAATTATGGGGTATCCAATGACAAAAAATTTTTTTCAAACAAGGTTTCATGTAAAATTTAATGTATTGAGTGGAACTAATGTGCAAGGATGGCTCTATCTTAGAATATGTTACATGACGATTTCGCATTATCAGTTCACGCACTGCATCGATGTATTGTGGCACAACATGGAATTCATCGGCGACGGAACTACGACCACGATTCAATTCACTATACCAGCGATATACTGCGATTTTTGATGGTCTTTTATCGCTATGCAAAGAACTGAGTTTATGTGACGCATCCTTGTTGAGATAATCCACGTCGAAAGTTGTGAAAAATAATCCAACGAAAAGCTTTTCTTGAAATTTCCATTTTTTGTCAATTTGATTTTCTGAACTCAGTGTAAACAAAACAAATACCACTTGTACATCAAAACGTTGTGAGTACGTTTATGCTTAAAAACTTTAAACTTGATTATGGTGTTACCAGATTTTAGCTATTGCCATTAGTGTTGCCACTTCCCGAAATGTAATTAGTAGCCCTCGTACTTTGTAATTTGTAAATTGATAAAAGTATTTTTAGTAGGAATGTTATCCATACCGATATATCGGCGATACTTCAGTACATGGATTCTGTAACTTTTTGCGAACCGAAAATCGTAATATTTATCGACATATTTATTCGGTTGCGGTAGCGATAATATGATTCCGTCATTTCTTTTTTACGATAGTCTTCAGCTTTATCTTACTCACCATTTAATTCAATATTATGTGATTTAATTTTTTTCTTCCAACCGACAGCGAATATCGTTAAAATATGTTACTGAATAGCAAGGTCGATAAATTTTCATTATACTTATTATAGCTATACGATTATCGTAATAAAAGCTACTGAATCATATATCGACGATATTTTACTGCCTTCTCCCTAAATTCTTTTAGTGGTTTTTTAACAAACAATATAATTTCCAATGCTTATTTTTTGCATAACGACTAAGAGATATCGTCTTTAACATTTCAAACTATTCAATATGCAAAATTTATTTTTTAGATTCGTTACCTTGGTACCATAATTTCTAGAATATGCCTGCTTTTAAAATGCTGAAATTCTCATAGACAATAGATAAGTCAATCAGAAATATTTTAAGCCAGGAATTTTTAGGAATACGCCGACTTTATTGACGACTCTTTGTGCTCTTCTGAAAAGTAAAAATTTGCATATTGGATAGTTTGACATGGTAGGGACGATATAACAGAACATGAGAGAATATTGAAATGGTTTCTTTAAAAAACATTAAAGGTGAAATGTTTTTTCATTGCTAAATCTTGTAGGGACTATTGTTCACTACAAGTCTGATACAATTTGCGAAATCGTCTGTCTTTGCAGAAGTTGAGAACATGCAGTTTGGTTTTTAAACAAAAACTTTATTATCAATAATTTTAAATATCAATAATCTATTACTATGTTTTTGCATGAAAAATAATTAAATTTTTTTTTTATTTCTCATGAATTCGAATTCAGTGCGCTGTTTTTTAAATGTTATAAATAACAATTCTAAATATTTCCAATCCTGTACACTGTAATTTGGTATTGTAAAAAATAAATATTCTTGATTTTATTTTAACTTGAATTAAAATTCAATATGAGTAGCAATATCGCCAAATTGTCTTTCTGAGTATAGCGCTATCAATTTCGTATCGAGAAAGGGCGTAGCGTTAAATCCTTATTTGCAAGTAAATATTTAGTTCGAAATGGCAGCATTGATATTTGAACAGTGTGTAAGTAAAATACTAATATATGTACTCATGTGTAGCCGAATAAATACTCAGAGTATTTTTACTTATGTGTATGATTGTACACGATATAGCGTATAAGTTAACTTTTAGTCATTTGTACTGCCTAATTTAAGAAATGGGTATGAACATAGTTCTTGCAAATGAGTATGGTACTTATTTTTAACTCCTCATATTTTTAGTTGTTCGACGGCCGGTATACAAGTACTGAGTACCAAAAAAAATGCTTTTAAGTGCAAGCATATGTTAACACAAAATATGTTTAATTTTAGACATAAGTATGTAAGAAGAAACTGGTAAAAGTAGCAACTATTTGCATATAATGTGGTAAATGTATACACGTATATTAGAGTGGGTCGAATTGTTCGTGTGAGAAAAAAAAACAACAGGCGTCTAGCAAAAATGAAATATACACAAAATTTTAATTGCCTTATTCATAAAAAATATTTCTGTTTAATAAGAGGTTTATGAAACAAGTTTTCTATGGAAGTTTGATTAATAAACCTTTAATAAAATTAAAATAAATTTTATGAATAAGGCCCTGAGAATATTACCCTAAGAAACTAGGGGTCAAAAATTAAAACGTAGCTCCCGCCGAGAGGCATCAAAATTCAAGCTTTTCGTTGGGTAAAAACATTTGTAGCCAAATAACAATAGTAACATTAGCTTCCGATTTTGTACGGCATAATTACTGTTAGTGCAAAGTCTTGAATCATCATACTGTCTAGTTTGCGACCTCAAAAGTAAAAAATTTGCAAAAACCGACTTTAAAACTACTCGTACTTACCTTAGATTTTTCATTGAGGTTTCATGTTAAGGAGCAGTAAGTAGCCTTTCCAATGGTATGTGTTTGAAGTTGGGTTTACGATCTTTAGAGGTCCAACTTTACTGACTGCATGTTCCCGGGCCATTTTCTGGAAAAATTGTATTTTTAGAATTCTGAAAAAAAATATATATCGATTAATATCTTCTTATCTTTACTTCGGAAATTTTAAATTTTGAACTCGCAAAAGTTCATGAATAATTGAGAAAAATGTTAATACTAAGCCTAATAAAGCTATTTTATATTTCAATAAGAATTAAATTTGTATTAAAAATATAAAAAAAAATCAAAAAGGCGATGCCAGGGTCGGAAAACTGGAACTTTTGTTTGGTTATATAAATGTAGCACTCTACAACTAATTTTTTCTTTTTCTCTATAAATCAAACATATTTTGTATTTAAGAGACAAAAAGTTGATATAAGAAATCAGAAAAAAATAAAGGATGATGCCAGGGTTGGAAAATTAAACTTTTTTTTGTATATAAAAGAAAAAAAGTCAAATTAATTTTTTCTTTCCCTTTAGAAATTAAATATAATTGATGTTTTAGAAAGAAAAGCTCTGTATAAAAAATTATAAATATAAAAAGCACAGCTCCAGAGCTGGAAAATGTAAATATAATATGGTATATAAAAGTAACTTAATAAAACTAATGTTTTTTCTTAGAAAGTAATAAATTAGTATTAAAAATCAGAAAAATAAAAAATATGGTTCCAGGGTTGGCAAATTTGCTCTTTTTTTGTAAAAAAAAGTATCTAAAGAAAACTAATTCGTTTTTTATGTTAAATTAAACATATTTTATATTCCGAGAGAAATATTTTGGTAAAATAATTCAGAAAAATATAAATGATGATTAAAAGGTTGGAAAATAAAGGTTGTATATAAAAGCAACCAAGTCAAATTATTTTTTATTTTCCTTTAGAAATTAAATGTAATTATAAAATAAAAAAAACACATCTACAGAGCTGGAAAGCTTAAACTTTTTATAGTATATAAAAATAACTGAATAAAACCAATTTTTTTCTTAGAAAGAAATAAGTTAACATTGAAAATGAGAAAAATCAAATATATGGTTCCAGGGTTGGAAAATTAGTTTTTTTTTGTAAAAAAAACCAGTATCTATGTAAATAAAATTAAATCGTTTTTTCTGTTAAAATAAACATATATATATATATATATATATATATTTTACAATTTTTATATGCAAATTTAATTTAACCGTAAATATGGTCACTAATTAGTCTTAAAAAGCTTTGTGATATGTTGCATATTATGCACAAATGCAGGCGTGTAATTAGTTTAGGTTTCTTGCAGATGTTTTAAAATTTAAAAGTGTTTCAGTACCACTATGGATAGTTATTTAATTCAGTTTTCACTGTCCAGATCAAGGGCTGGCAAAATCGTTTACTTATGTTTATATACATATGGGCATTTCCACAGGAATGTCAACTTTTTGTAGCGTGCGACACCAAGCAAATATGCTTTTTTTTTTTTTTTTGAAACGAAATTTGTTTTTTACTTCTTTATATATTTGTGTAGGCCGTCAGCAGCTCTACGTTAGGTAAAGTATTAAGTATTAAGTATCGAGTCACGTTGTTCAAAAATACAAGGTTAATTAACAGCTTGCTGTCGCACGCGACAAAAATGAAAATTTCTCGTAGAAATGCCCATGTGCAGATTCAAGTTGCTTTAGAGTTTTAATAAATTGTCATTGAAAGTACTGATCTCATTTTAAAAATGGGAAAATATAAGTAATATAAAAAAATTTTAATACAAAGTGCAGAATAAAATATTCAACTATTCTTAATATGGAAAATGAAATTATGCCGCGTTCGCCATGACATGTATGGTATGGGTATGTATGTTTTTCCGAAACGGCGGAAAAACTATTCAATGCTGCTGTTAAAAAACGCCAGTTTTCAGATGATTGGATTTGTGGTGGATTGTGAGCAAAAGCGGCACCCATATTGCGGAAAGCTTTCTTGTACCCAAGGGATAATCCAAAATTGAAACTACTCAGCCATGTGTGAGTGTGATGCCTTTGCTTCTACGGTATCTCTCACCTTCGATCTACGATCAGCCAACACCGTCTCATGAATGTTTTTGCAATTCTTTCGAATATAGAGAACTCAACTGGGCATCCAAAACGTTCGGCATCCTTCAGGGATTGTACGTCCACAACGAAGATCAGTGAAACCCTTCTTTGCCATTGAATTTGATGGTAAGGAATTCTCATATTATTGGTCAAAATTTTCCCACAAAAATAATACTTAATGAGCACACAAAATTCACTTTTTCCATTTTCTGTAGTCTGCTGTCAATGTCCCTCAAACACAAACTTTTTTTAAATTTTGATACGAGCCAACTAACAGTTTCCTGCTGACAGGAGCAGTATTGCCCTTAGGTTAGGAAGTGTGGTGCTATACCGCACCCCCACTCGGAGACCCAGTTAGGTACATTGTGATTGTGATTGTGAATTGCAGTTAAGAGGCGAGAAGTTCAAAACGTCACTTGTTGTGGAGAATGGGACAGATACATACATTTAGACAACTTATCAGATGTCTCAAAATGTCTGTTCCCACTACCGCTTCTCTAAATCTAATTTTAAATGCTAATGAGTGGAATTATATATTTTAAAACAGGATCTTCCGATTTTACTTTACTGGTTTGTGGCAACAAACAGCCAAGTAAAACAATCCTAACTAGACTACTGATTTGAGTTTAACTTTTTAGTTTTGTGTTTTCTTGCTTTCATTTTCTTTTAAATTTCATATAACAAAATTACCCATCTCTTCTGTCGCAGCAACAATAATAGATTCGCAAAAATTTTGAGAATTGCAAACAATTTCTAGAAATTAGTTGGAAAAAAAATTGTAGAATAATCATGACGAACTTACATTAAAAAAACTAATCTTAAAAATATTCAACTAGAAATGCTAAAATTTATAGTTTTTCTTATAGGTCTGTCTGTCCTATACTTCTCTTAGTTTATTTTTTTTTATTTTTTTTGTAAATTGTCAAGCCTTTTTTGCGAAAATCTTGTATATCTCCCAGTCGTCGTCATTATAATTTTCGCTTTTGTACTTTTTTTGTTGTGTTTCTTATTTTGGTCGTAACAAGCAGCGTTACCGTTGAAAATTTTTTAAAAAGGAGGCACAAAAAGGGGATTTCTAAAAAAGGGGCAACTTAAAAATCAAGAAAAATTTAAAAAACAGCAATTTGTATTTAAGTAATTTTCTTATTAAAACCAAACAAACACAAACAATAAAATCAAATTTCTCATGTTTAAAAAATGCAAAAAATAAACATTTTATGAGAACTCAAATACTACGTTTACACGTCGCGTGTCTTATTTGCAAGTAAAGATTCTAACTAACTTACTCATAAAAGCAATTACTGATTACTGGGGATTAGAGGTGGAAAACTATCGATAGTGTCACTATCGAAAGTTTTCGATAGTTTGAAAAACTTTATCGATATATCGTTTCAAGACTATCGAAAGCTAGAAAAACCATCGATATATCGACGATACTATCGTGATAGTATCGAAGTTGTATGGTTATCGTATACTCTACGTATTTATTTACACTAAAAATTCAAAACAAAATATTTTTAAAGAAACAAAACAAAATAAAATAGAATTTTATTTGCTTGTTCGATAGATAACAAAACTAAATTAGTTGTATGATAAATAAGTGTGATGAGTAGAAGAAATTTACCGTCATACAGTTATTTTTGTTTATGAAAAGCAACATATTTTCTATTTTTTTGCCTTTAGTGGTGTACCATTTACTATCGATAGTGACTAAAAACTATCGATAGTTTTCAAGTATTAATCGATTGCAGAAATAAAACATCGATAGTCACAAAATAAATTAACTATCGATACTATCGATAGTGCCATCGATAGTTTTCCACCCCTACTGGGGATGAGAAAAATTATGTACATATGTATACAAAAAAAAAACAGTATGAAATTCTAAGTTTTATAGTTGCTTATTTGAAAACTGTGAATATATTTCTATAATACCGGCTAGTTGAGTATTTGCAAATAAGTAGAGTATAAACGTAGTATAGATACCTACTATATATATATAAAAAAATTATAAAATCTATGATAATACGAGGCCTACTATTTATATTGCGGGAACTGCCAACACTAATGGCAATAGCTAGACCATAATCAAGTTTAAAGTTTTTAAGCATAAACGTACTCACAGCGTTTTGATGTACAAGTGCTATTTGTTTTGTTTACACTGAGTTCAGAAAATCAATTCGACAAAAAAATGGAAATTTCAAGAGAAGGTTTTCGTTGGATTATTTTTCACAACTTTCGACGTGGATTATATCAACAAGGATGCGTCACATAAACTCAGTTCTTTGTATAGCGATAAAGCACCAACAAAAATCGCAGTATATCGCTGGTATAGTGAATTCAATCGTGGTCGTAGTTCCATCTCCGACGAATTCCGTGAAGGTCGTCCAAAATCTATTGTTGTGCCACAAAACATCGTTGCAGTACGTGAACTGATAATGCTGGATCGTCATGTGACATATTGTGAGATAGAGGCATCCTTGCACATTAGTTGCACTTCAATACATTCCATTTTGCATGAACACTTAGTTATAAAAAAATTTATTCTTATTGGATACTCTATAATTTATCAATCGTTAAAAAAAAGGCTCACTTCAAGTGGTGTAAGGAAATGCTTAAAAAGATCAACCCTAGTGCTTCAAAAGACACGTATTAAGTCGTGACAGGTGCTTATGAGCCGGAAACAAAACAGCAATCGACCGTGTGGGTATTCCAAGACGAGCTAAATCCAACAAAAGTTGTTCGTGGAGGAAGCACAGCGAAGCAAATGGTCGCATATTTCTTCTGCCGAATGGGTCATGTGGCCACTGTTTCGCTCGAGCAACGTAGAACTATCAATTCTAAGTGCTACACCATCAATTGTTTGTCGCAAGTCTCGAAGAAATTCGTAAAACTAACCATGACAATGCGAGCTCTCACATATCTCGTCAAACATGTGAATTTTTCAGCAGTCAAAACATCGAATTGATGACTCATCCTCCGTACAGCACTGACTTGGTACCCAATGACTTCTTCTTGTTCGCGAATATTAAAAGTAAACTGCGTAGTCTATGATTTACGAGCGTCGAAGAAGCAGTTTAAATGTTCAAAAACCATGTTTTCAAGGTGTCTCAAGAGGAATGGAAAAACTGCTATGACAAATGGTTTGAACGATGCAAAAGTGTTTTTATTGATCATGAAGGAGACTATATCAAAAAGCAATACAGACATTTTCATTTAAAAATGTTTGTTACTATTTGCTATTCGCGAAAAATAAATAGTAGCCCTCGTAATACCACTGATATCGAACGAAATTCCAATAGAAATTAAATTTCCTTGGATATCGAATTTCGTTATTTGTCCCAGTACTTAAGATTTACAAATAAAATTAGAGACTGTAAAAATATAAATACATTTTTGGTACTCGACGATTTGGAAATGAATAAGAATAACACTTTATTTACTAATAACTTATTCTAATCAAAATCAAAAGCTTAAATACACACACATAGATTACTAAAATACACCACAACTGGTTACCACTACGTCTTCCCCGCTGTTGTATACACACGTCTCACTGACTGCATTGGTCTTGTAGCAAAACTCCCACTCGATTGTTTGTCACACACAAGACTTATTCTGCTCATGCTCACTGTTTATACAACACTACAGACTTACTGCCTGCACTTAATTACTTGCGCAAGTTGTCTTCACTTTCAACGATGTTGACTCCACTATTATCTGATTTACACTGACTGCCTCTCACACAGGGTGCCACAACTTTTTACACTACATGCAGTTGTTCTAGAATGTTCGTTATGTGCTTATAGATGGCGCAATGAAATGTCTGCACTTAGTAAAGCCAAATCGAAGAAACTGTATTACTGCATAAAGACGTTACCATCTCTGTTGTCGTTTACTATTGGTAGTCAAGTGATCAAACAGTCTTCCAATACAATCTGGAAATTTCATGTTACTGTTTCTAGGTGTTTGTAGATAATTCGAGTGGCCGTTATTTTGAATTTCAGAGTTACTGACTTTTATGTTGGTAATACTGTGCGTTGTTGCTAATACAGAGTTGTTTCTAACATGTGTTTGCTCTTTAGCTAAATACTTCTAGATAGTTCTTTTTATTTATAAAAACATTTACATTAGCTCTGTTCGAATATTTTTGCATATAATATAAATAAGCACGTACACCTTTAAATAAAAACATCTTTAAATTTTATTATTTACTTGTCCATATTATATGTTTTTGATATATGATTTAATTTTTCATAAACTTGTTCATCTCTTAAAATTATGTACTTCTATTAAATTTGACTTTCACAATTGCTGCGGAGACAGTTAGACTGTATGAGTGTAAGTAATTTCATAATTAAAAATCTTACACAAATGAAAAGATTCATATTGAGGCATTTTAACGCCATGTACTCCCACAGAAAATAATATTAGAAAAAAAACATCGTTTTATTTTTTTGCATGTTTTTGTACAGGAAATAAGATCTTGTTGTCGAATATGGTAGAATCTATACAAATGTACGCAACATTTATTGCCAAAATGAAAATGAAAGTTGACTTTGAACAAAAAGGAGCAAACGGGGTAAAAAATAATACAAATGATACAAAAAGGGGGGATTTAAAACTAAGGGGCCTAAAAATTGGCAAGGCAGTCGAAAAAGGGACAAACTGCGCCTTTAGTCGCACAACGGTAACGCTGATGGCAAGCAAGGCAAAAACAAGCATAAGGTAAAACTCAAAGGCATAAAGTAATGCTTTAGTGCATCTATGTGTGTGTATATGTGTGTATGTGTGTGTGTGTATCTGTGTGTATGCTGATGAGATTATAATGTTAGTATGGAAAAGTTATTCCAACGTAATTTCTTTATTGTTAGTTGTTATTTTTACTTTCGGTTGCTGTTTTTTTTCTCTGCAATTTACTAAGATTGTTATAAAATGCAATTTTTGTTCAAAAATCGTGCTTAAATGTAAATTTTAAGTTTCTCATTTGAGTCTTACAATTAAATTTAATTGCAAATACATTTTAATTCAATTTATTTAATTAAATAAACAAAACACTAACACTTAGAAAGAGACTGAATGACAGTGAGTGTGTGCGTGAGAAGAGAGATAGAGAGAGTGACAGAGAGAGTGAGACACTAAACTAAACATCACAAGTTGAGGAATACCTACAACAGCAACACTAGATAGAATCAGCACATTTGTGTAATTTCCAAATAAATGACTGAATTTTTCTTGGCATTTGTTTTTAAGAATTATAACAAACTTTCATTTATTTAATTGCATTCCACAAGAACTCTTTTGGGAAAGTTGAATTTTTTACTTTTACATACATATGACATTTGGTTAAAATCAGAAAATAAAGTATTAAAATTTTTTCAAACACTTCATTGATATTTATGCATTGCTGAAAATGTTCATTATGTATTTTTTTAATTATTGGTAAGAATGTGTGTATTAGACCGTATCAAAAAAAAAGTTCTCCGTACACCAGCGAATATAAAGTATTGTTCCAAGGAGATTTCAAAAAAAAATTTTTTATTTTTTTTTTGCCGAACGTAGGAAGGCCTTTTTAGTTTTTTCGTTATATCTTCCATATTTACAGTCCGATCTTAAAGTTTGATATAGCGAGTTTTTTGTCTCAGGGAGGCCAATATTTTTGCTCTTGGGTCCATTAACCTCAAGTGTGCCGTTCTAGTACTTACCCCCCAAATCTCATTTCCTAACCCCCCAAATGTGACACCTTAATGTTAGAAATTTATAGTTCGCGAAAAATCATAAAACTTTTGCACAGAAAGTATTTCGATCAATACAGCACAACTATTTAAAAAATGCTTTTATAAATTCATTGTTGCAGACCGTAGGGGTCACCTTTTTAAATTTGTCATAGCTTCAGTATTTACATACAGATATTAAAGTATAATATATCGATAAGTTTGTCTGTGGCAGACCATTTTTTGTTAATTCAAAAGTCTTTGACCTCAAAAGTCTTTGACCTCAAGTAACCTTTACATCATACCTCAAAATATAGAACAAGGAATAAGCAACAAAAAGCAAAGTAAAATAATAGAAATTTTAGTCGATATTATCTTGACGTAATTCCAGTTGGCTATATTTTTGACGGTTCCTAGAGTTTAGAAAAAATGTGGCGCATGCGTTGCTTGTCGGTGGCCACCATGGCAGATTCATGCACTACATGAATAAAACGCTCGGTGTTGTGAGAATGAGATGGATAAGCTGTGAAAATAATTAGGGTTAGCAAAGAAAACTATGAAATGAAGATATTTTTCTTGCGCTTACTGGTAATTCGATTACATTTTGCGAACATTGTAATGCTTCCAGATGCTCTTGGGTATAGTTAAAACTGAAAGCATTGCGGCTCTGTCAATTCGAATTTATTCCAATTGATCATATCGAATTATGAGCCACTTTCGAAGTTTACAAAATTAACAACTTGTATGCCGAACATTTGACGAATGCATCCAGTTGCATCATTACGGGCTAATAAATTTTTTTTTCATTAGCAGCGTTGTCTTACTAGCAATTTAGTACACAAATGTTGGTAGAAAAAACACTTATTCTGGTAAGCCCCGCAAATAATGTTGTTTTTATTCGACTTTAAAAGAGTGAGAGCTTCCCAGACCTGGAAAACCATACTTCTTGATTTTTCTGGTTTTCAATATCAATCTATTTCTTCATAAAATACAAAATAAGTTTAACTAATGTCGAGTACATACACATCTGGCATTTCTTGTCTTGCCATTCTGAGGTGTCATTTTCGAAATGTGTGCAACGCCGTCCCCATTATGTTTTTTTATATGAAAAGCAATACCAATGCGCTATTGCGATGCACAAAATGCCATAGTGTGCAAACCGCATAGTAAGGAGAAAAAAACAGTAGCCTTGGTAACTTTAATATAACAAAAAAAAAAAAAAAAATTAAATTTTCCAACCCTGGAACTGTCTCTTTAAGTTTTTTGTTTTAAATACCAATCTATCTTTTTCTAAAATATTAAATATCTTTAACTGATAAATAGATAAGAAATAAGTTTAAGTTTTCCAACCCTGTAACCGCCTTTTTGATTTTTCAATTCTGACGTAGTCAGTCCAAGTCTCTAGCTTTCCTGGGGCTTTGGAAACCACATTTCAAACAAAGACAGACAGACATCACTTATTCGACTTCCCTATTCATAAGTATCCAGAACAAAAATACTTTATGGGATCGCATATGAATATTGTAGAAATGACGGAATGACAAACCTATATCCCAGCAAAAATATGCGACACTAAGAAGCACTAAAATTATTTAGAAGCAATGCACTGCATTCCGAGAAGCACTAACGTAAGCGATTAAAATATGTTTTATGATCGTGCACGAGCAGTACACCATTATAGATGTACTCGTATGTACATTAGGGTGGGTCACTGACGTATAAGATAAAATAAAAGTTCTCGAATCACTTTATAATAGCAATATTTTTTTGTCTTACGTTAAAACAAACAAAAATTGTTTAAAAAAAAAGGTTTAACAAATTCTTATGAGCCCGAACCGGAGCTCATAAGAATTAAATATTTTTGGAAAGTCATTTTTTAAATGTTAATATTTTATTGCTATTGCTTCTAAGCAGCTCAGCGCGAACGAAAATCATGCATTATAAAAACGCAATTGCAAGTGATTCCGTTTCGTTGTACCGCTTACAAAAATTCTTTCAAACAAGCAAAAATTTTTGCTGGGATACACCCCTAGTATTTTTAGTAAAGGATTTTATACCCTTTCAAAAATCAATAAAAAATTAATTGCGTCTATTAAAGTTTTTAAATAACAAGATTTACAAACAGAAGTTTAATTGAATGAGTTAAATTTTTAATTGAAAAATATTTAATCAAAATCTTTAATCGACTAAATTAAATTTTTAATTAATTCTTTGTATAAGTTAAATAAAAGATGTTACCTGTAGAAAAAAATTTTTTATTTATATTTAACGCCTGATTAGTTTAGTGCAAAAACATATCGCTCATTTACTCAAAGAACGACATAACTCAAAAAATTAATTTTTTTCAGTTAATGATGCGGAATTAATTCTCATAACGTTCTTCATATTGTGTAGAAATTTTATACCAATATCTTGTTTACTCAACTCTTGGGAGAAATATAAAAATTTGTTTTTTTTTTATTAAGTTATGTGTAAATTTAAAAGTTAAAACGGGTTTTCTGGCAGACTGTTTTTTTTTTGAGTTATGACGTTCTTTGGGTAAATGAGCGATATGCGTGTTTCGAATAGCACAAAAATGTATGGGAAGTTAATCATAGTTAATTGTTATTCTGATTAAACAAAACTTTCAGGTTGACAAAGTGTTTGTCCTTTTTCACGACAAGGGTGAACTAATGGTGCATTTATTTTCCATAAATTAAACATACGGGCCTGTTCTGCAAATCACGACATGCCAAATCACGGTGATTTCTAAAAATTAGTAAAAACTAAATCATTGCTTTTGTAAATTTTACGTTTTATAGCTTTGGAAGTTGGAAGAAAATATGCTATTATAAATGAAATAAACTTAAAACGCAATAAAATCTCATTACCAAGGCAGCTATTAACAGTTTACTTTTGAAATCACGTAATTTGAAATCACCGTGATTTTCAGAACAGGGGGGATAAATTACATTTTAAAATACACTTTTTCACAAAATTAATATTGTTTTCATTAAATATAATATTAATTAAAATAAATTATTGAGAAAAATTTAATTTGGTAAAGTTACCGATAAAAATATTGAACTTATATTATGTAGTTATGATATGATTATTCAAACCAATTCTCGTATTCCATTTGCACTGACAAATTTGTATATGAGGTTGAAAATTGCACCAATCAACACCACGCGCACAGTGAAACAAGCACGTTAACTGAAAAAAATATTGTGCTAGCATTTCAAAAAATTTCAGTAGGTACACCTTTCTACCAATCTTATTTTTCTGTGTGCATCTTCCGAAATACTGATTGGATTACAAAAACTTATCGAGTCGCAAAACTTAAAAGAATAAGTAAACTTTGAGGACTGGAGCTTTTTAGGCACTCTGTTATAGAAAAAGCTCAGGTTGGCCACCTGGATTAGTAAAAACGTCCTTAAAAGCGGTTCTGCTTAATTACAATTATCATTAAGATATATCAGCTTCCTTAAAATACTAACTTAACCTAATTAAATTCAAAATAATAAAAACAAAGTTCGAAAATAATTACAAAACTAAAAACATACTTTTAATTTTCCCGCCTTCATCATAAAGGATCAAAGCACTGTAAGTCAAGTTTTTTTAACTGCCCCTACTCCAACAATACTTATCATCAAAGAATTTTAAAACTTTACTTTAAACAAAATAATAAATTTTTTAAATTTTTGTTGAGAGAAGTTGAGTTGCGATAACAAGACTGCAACTTTTAAATGGTTTTGTTGCCATTTCATTTAAATTATATGTTGCTTCCAAGCTGTTTAATATTCCTTTTTTTTAATATCTCAAATGAATAATTACAGCAACACCTGTTTCCACATCTTATTAGCATATAAATGAAATTAAAATAGTTTTCTAAACATCAAACAACGTCATACTGGAACTAAACCAACCAATACCATCTTTTCGAAACCTCTGTTCTATCAATATGTTCTTCCAACTGTGAAGCTACAAGTAAGTAACCAACAAACAAACTCTTCTCGGTGTACAAGTACGAGTACGAATACTTCTGCCGGCATCATTTCATTTCCCATATTGTGAAAAGTAAAATGCTGAAGCAGGCAAAAAAGAAAAAAAAATTATTTCTTTTTTTCGACTCTGTGCATTGTGCAGAGTTGAGAGTAGTCAATTAATCGAATAAAAAGTTTGAATAACTTTTCAATTAATCGAATTAATAATGAATTATAGATTGGAAGTTAGTTTTAAGAAATGACACTTACATGACTTAGAAAGTATAATATATTCGCGACTTTTTTGAGAAGTCGTACTAGCAATTTTCAAGTGTCCAAATGCACTCGCTGTATATAAGAATATATGGTGGAATTCTCAGTTGGTTCATATTGAAACTACTATTAATATTTCTAAAGTCCATTCACAATAACAATCAAAAAACCCGTTGAACCTTTAAATATGCTAAATGGTCATTTGAAATTAAAAATCATTAGGGAAACCGAAAGATAATTTTCAAATACCTATCGAATTATATAGTTCGCCGACTTACAAAATGGTGCTTGTTGGCTGCCATGTTGAGTTTTGACAAATTTGACAAATCGGTAGTGACAATCCCAGGATTAAGACAAATCGATTGATGTAAGAATCATCAAAATCGATATACGCGTTCGGTTTATATACGGCCATGTCACAGAGTTCAATTCCGTTCGGAAACGGAATTCAATCCACTGAATTTTTTTAGGAGATGGTGTCTAGAAAAGAAAACTAAAATACAGAAATTTGTCAGGTGTGTGTGCTGGTATACTGGGGTATACTCCGGCTAAGGCTTGACATTTTGAGGTGGATTCAATTCCGTTCGGAAACTCTGTGACATGACCGATAGTGCCACAAAAGAATACACATATACATACATGCTTAGGCTGTTGAACACAATACTACCCTTCAATGAGTCGCACAGCCGGGTAAAAACAGAAACATTCTGGTTGATACATTTTCTCTGCCAGAATTACCCGTGACAGCACAAGCTGAGAGGTAAGGGAATTTTAAGTTGACCATCTTGGGTTGTGAGAACTTTTAAAAGCTTATACATAACTCCTGAAACTGTGAACCGTTTTTAAGGATGTTTTTACTAACAGAGGTGGCCAACCTAAGCTTATACTATAACACAGTGCCTAAAGAGCACTAGTCCCCAAAAGTTTAGTTATTCTTTTAAGTTTTTCGCCTAAATTAGTTTCTGTAATTCCAGCTGTACACAGAATAATAAGATTTGTGGATACAATTAATGTTTTATTAAGATTAATTAAAATTTTAACAAAAAGTGTACCTACTGAAATTTTCTAAAATGCTAATACATTTTTTTTTCAACTAACTATTCCCATGGCTTTTCACGGTACGAATTAATTCAGTTGACTAACTGCAAATAAGAGTAAAACTAAAAGTGAAAAACATTTAATAAATTTGACAAAGAGCGAATCCAATTCGCGTACATTGGGCTCCGTAAAGTTTTGCAATTTTTCACATTTCCTTTGCTCCTCCAAATCGCTTCAGAGACGCCTTACACTTAAAAATCAGCATTCATATTTAAAACCATAACATGGTTAAAATTCGAAAAAACTGGAAATCAATTCTCGCTTCAAATATAAAGCCTATGTTCACTTTTAGACGCAAGTCTGTCTATGTTTTAAGTTTCATCAAAATAGTTTTGAATAGTTTCGGAGAAGCAGAAGTTTCCCCCTGACCCTCTCTTGATCGTGGTTTTTTTTAATATGTAAGGCTTGGTTATTCCTTTAGAAACAGATTTATTTATGTTTAAAATCGGTTTATAGTTTTAAAGGGGTAGACAAGAACACAAAGGACGCTGATGATGAAGGTGTAGGGGCCTTAGAAAATAGCTAGTTGTTCCGTTCTACTACATGTTTGTCAGAATATTTACAATTAACTTTGGTGTTATATGTTCATTATTAATTATCACATATAATTTGGCTTATAAAACGATACGGACCTTAGCCTAATCAAATCATAAATATACAGGGAAATTATGAATCAAATTCCGCGAGAAATTTCTTCCTTTTCCAATTAGAATTTTTTGTTTTCCCTATTACTTGCCATTAGTTGGAATTGTTCCCCGGAAAAAAATTCTCGCGGAATTTTATTCATAATTGCCCTCATAGAAACAAAAATGAAGTTCGAACAATAATAATGAATTTTTGTTCACGTACAGTTTCAACCAGTTACAACCCCACATAAGCAGCACAAAACCAATACATTAGAACAGGGTCCAACTCGTTCAGTCGTTCATTTTAGACACAAAGCTATGATCAAACCCATGTAATTTAAATTGCTTTGATCAAAGGTTTGTGTCAAAAATTAACGACTGAACGAGTTGGACCTAGCTCTACAGTACATACAAATTTTAAATAAACAAAAATGTTTGCACATATACATTGGAATTGTGTCCAACAGCTCTTTTGAACTAGACTTGGGTCGAACTCGTTCAGTAGTTCATTTTTGCCACAAACCACAGATCAAACCCATCTAATTTAAATACGTTTGATCATTGGTTTGTGGCAAAAATGAACTAGTGAACGAGTTCGACCCAAGTCTAGTTTGAACTAAAATATTGGACACAAGTTCCTTCAAAAGCGTTAATGTAAATTAAATGATTTTGAAGCAACTTTCGATTCGAACGCTCTCAAACTAGTCCAAAAAGAGCTGTTGAACACAACTCTAATATACTTTTCATTCCAGATGAATAATCATAAGCAGCATTTAAATAAAATAGCAAAAGTCGTAGGAATGTGTTATTGTTCCGACTTTTTAATTATTGACTCGCGAAACACAAACTGTTACCTTTCTAGTAGACTTGTATCAAAATCTTTCGGTAGCTCTTTTTAGACTTGTGTCCAACATCTCTTTTTGAACAAGTTTGAGAGGGTTTGATTCAAAACTTGTTTCAAACCCATTTAGTTCACATTGATGCTTTTGACCTAACTTTTGTCCAACAGCTCATGTAAGTCCCAGTGTAGACGGGCGAATATTTTGAAGGAAAACATCTGGAATTCTCTTTTGTTGTTTCCTTCGCGGTCACACAGACGAAAATATTGCCGGCGACATTCCAATATTATTGGATAAAAGCAAGCGTATTTGTATATGTATGTGTGTATATGTAGCAAAGAATATGAAAACAATGCGTGACGCCGAGTACCGAACCCGAAAATGATCTTCTTTTCCCCACCCGTAAATTGCTACCAAACTAAATGTTTCCCTTCGAAATGTGTCTAAACACAGTCTCAGTTCAAAACAGCTGTTAGGCACAAGTCTATTCCGAATTTATTAAAATCAGCAGTCAGTCCAACCAAAAAGTGTTCGAACCTGTTGGTTGGTTGGTTTGCTTTTGCTTTGACGGCGACTCTCTGCATTTTAAGAAGCAAAAGCAATTACACAAATGAGAAAAGTTTTTAAGCGCTGACCGTACCACGTGTTAGGAACAGAACAAAAATTTTGCGTTTAAAAATTGTTCCCGTGTGTGGAAGGCTCAACAAAATGGACGCTTTAAATATATTTGAAAGTTCTCCCGCTTGTAAATGTTTTGAGGATTGAAAAGGAGGCAGTTTTTCATACAAAACACTAGTTGTCCATTATAAGTTTATCGCGATTTCCTCGAAATTAAGTAAAATGTGGTAATTTTGAAAATGTTAAGAGTGTATGGCATATTACTTTAATTTGAGGCTTAAACAAAAAAAAACAAATTTTATTCGCATATTAAACCCAAATCATATTATTTGCGCCTTCATTCACAGCTTAAAGTACAAGTACTCGTCAAGTAGTTTTAACGATGGTGACTGACACTATCAGATAACGACAATGACGACAATGATGCTGGTGTTCGCTTGTGTTGTTTCATGTTGGCTGTGATGTTTTTCCTGTGATAATGTTTGGTGTTGATGAAAATGCCAAAGGCTTTAAATAAAATGTACCATATTAACATACTTTGTTATTGCCTTTCGTATTGTTATTTTTATTGTTGATTTTGTTGTTTTTTGCTCTTTTATGAGAACGCAAAGTGCTCCTTCTTATACTTTGCCCTCACATATCTGCAAGTTTAGCAGTTTGAGTCAATTTTAATTTTAAGTTGGAAAAAAAAGTTAAAATGAAAATTAAAACGAACACTGTACAGTGTAAACAACTAATAATCGCAGTTACCAATTTTGGATAGTATCACTATTTGAGGCTGGCGTTGGCTGAAGTAGGTAGTACGTTGACTACAAAAACCGAAGGTCCTGGGTTCGAGCCCGGTCTCCGACAGTCTTTAAAAATAACAGCACCATGCATTTTTCTGATGTGCATTAGTGTGCTTTGTATCAGTTGTTGTGGGAAAAGTTCAAGTGATGCAGGCATAAGGCACTGGTCACTAAAAACTGTACCGACTTCATCAATACTAATAATAATGTAACATCAGAGCGCCCTCCTTTGTTCTGTAGCAGAACCATCGGCAAGTGAAATAACCAATAAAATGACTACTAAACACAGTTTCAAAATTTAATATGCCTTATTTGACACCAGATGGCGCTGCAACACTGCATTTTCAAAAAAAGTGCAAGGAGCAGAGTTGTACAATAATGCAGCTTTCCTCTATCTCTTCTTTCACACAGAGAAAAAATTGCCTCATAGAATCAATAAGATTTTCTCTGTGAAACGTTTTTAGGCTAAGGGGTATCCCAGCAGAAAGAAGCGAAGATTTTTTCAAAGAGATTCCTTATTGTTTTTATGTGGTAAATCTTATTAATTTTATCAAGAAGAAACCACATAACATCAAGAAGAATTCTTATTATTCACAACTTGTTTTTACTCAATTTCCGTTATTTTTGGCACCAAAACAACAATCCATAGAGAAAAACTTCTTGATTCTATTAGGTTTTCTTATAAATTGTAAACTATAGGGATTTCTTATTGATTTTATTAGGTTACCTTATTGATTTTTTCAATGAGATTTTCTTCTTGATTTTATTAGGTTCCTATATGATTATGTGTAAGGCATCCTATTGATTTTTTTTAATAGGGAAATCTTCTTGATTTTATGAGGTGTCTTGTTATTTCATGTCTATAAATAGACAGAGACAATTTTTTCATGAATTTTTTCATTTTTGTATAAAAATGTTTGCACAATTATTTCAATTGTTATTCAGGGTGCTTGTTAGCATATTGGTTACAGTGCTTGCCTCTCAGTCAGAAGTTTGCTGGTTCAATACTTGGTGAGTAAGTTAGTTAAGAATATAACATGTGTATGTATGTATGTATAAATAAATAATATCTACAATATACTACATACATACCTACACATGTATATTGTATAGAATTTAAATGAAAATACATAAGTACAGAGAATAAAAACGCAATTTATTTTTGATTTTCTATGAGGTCGCCTAAGAAAAACAAAAAGAAAAAATCAATCGGATAACCTCATAAAAACTACAAGATTTCTTCTTGATTTTTTCAAAAAGGTTTTCTCTATGAAATTAATAAGATTTCCTTATTGAAAAAACCATAGAGATTTCTTATTAATTTTGTTCTATTTTATGAGGTATTTAGTAGGCACTGTTTTCTCTATGCTCCAACTGTGTTCTTTATCACTATCAGTTCCCTATCACCCTCTGTCACTATATTCTCTTCAATTAACAGGTAGCACAAAGGGATCATTGTATTGGACCCAAGTGAGCTGAACTCTAAATTTTACCCTTCCTTACCAGCAGCCTGGAAACCTAACCTAACCTAAGCTAACTATTTCACAAAAAAGGAATGGTTGATAAATGTCCTATTCTTAAGATGGCCAAATCCGTTAGTTGTCATAAAAATCTAATTCTCGTGGAAGTGCATACACAAATTTTCTATAAGTACATATTATATTAAAAATTTAGCACTTTCAGTTCCACTTCCAAACAGAAACCAGAAATAAATATTTTTAAGACAGATCGTAGTTGTTCTTCAAAATGAGTTCAACTCAAAACTTACAAATTCTCAGTATAAAGAAAAAACTGGTGTCACAAAGAGGAGATAAAACTGTTTTTTTGTTGGGCGAAAGATCGGACAGGAGGATCGGTAAAAAATAGTTTCTAAAACGACAACAGTGAGTGATAATCACAAGGTTAGGCATGCTAAGGTAACGTAAGAGGAGCAGTCAGAATACCGAACTCACTTAGACCCTTCTGGAACAATGTGATACCAAGAAGACTCTGCTTAATCAGAGTCTTTACCGTCGAACCAAGCAGAGCTTAATATAAAGCTACTCACACGTTGCAGTTCAACAAGAAGTTTCTTTTTCTTGCAAGTCCAGGGCAAACACACAGAAAATGTTTTACGTTTTCTTATTTATTAATGTGTTAGCAGCCACGATAAAAGCCATGTGTTCGACTCTGAGCGTCTATTCACGCCTGCATATGTCTGCTCAACATGGACAATCAGTAGTTTCTTGTGGCCCACTTCCTATTTGTTTCGTTATCAATTTTGTGCCTTAATCTGAGTTTACACGAATCTTGTAAGGTTTACCCAATTCTTGCAAGATCTGGAACCTAAGAGTTTCCCTGAAAGTTGCTACGCCCAGAAATCCAGATTATTCTAATATTAAACTGCTCCACCATCTTGTGTACAGATGATAGCCAGGCGAGGGTTGTTGTTGTCCTTGAAAGCAGGGATTCGAGGACCATGATAGCGGTTAGGCTATCTGTTTTATATTTATTAAGTGACATTCATTTTCTATCAATCCGGTGACAGGTGCTGAAGGAAGATATAGAGGAAAGAAAGCTTCATTGTTTTACAACTTTGCTTTTTGCACGTTTCTTAATAATTCAGTGTAGCAGTGCCTGTGAATCGTATTAAATTTTTTTGAAGCTGTGTTTGGTAGCCATTTTATTGGTTATTTTACTTCGCCGATGGCTCTGCTACGCAACGAAGGAGGGAGCTCTGATGTTACATTAGCATTAGTATCTGCTGAATTCGGTATAGTTCAGTGACCAGTGACTATGCCTTCAGCACTTGAACTTTCCTACAACAACTGATACAAAGGGACACTAATGCACATCAGAAAAATGCGTGGTGATGTCATTTTTAATGACTGTTAGATACCGGGGTTGAACACAGGACCTGCGGTTTTGTAGTCAACGTGCTAACTATCTCAGCCAACGCCACACCCTCAATAAACTCCCTAATTCACACATTTTAAGCCATAGGTGTGGTTTTCAACACCACTTCTTCTACCTGGAGTACCATTTGTCCAAGCTTCTAGGAATGACAACCAAGTCCTGTAGAGACGTTCATGAAGTAGAGAAGGGGAAGGAGGATTGACCATCCTCCATCGCCAAGCTTCGGGGTTCACTATTCTGCAGTGGCGATTGCCGTTTTCGGTTCATAAGGAAAAGCAACAACGATAAATAGTATAGATTGTTGTAATATCCTTGCCTACTACATCCAGTGATAGAAGGTGTAGAAGCCTAATCAATGCATCCATATAAGTATTGCAAAGAGTGCTAATTTTAAAGAAGTTTTTGTAACAGAAATAAGTACGTCTTCCTATTCAGGAAATTTTACGTACTATGGCCTTATATATAGGTTCAGTTAAAGTTTTTGGGTTGAGCTCCCAACTTTTTACTTTGAATTTCTTGCAGTAATAAACTGCAATTTTTGTTTTCTTCACTTCCACTGGAATATTTATCTTAAAACTTAACTTAGAGTCCCGAATGACACAGTGATATTTTGCAGTGTTGGACACTTTTATCTTCGTGTTGCTAAGGTTAATAGGTTTGTTTGCGTGAAAGTGAATAAAAATAAAACAATAGTTATTAGGTTCAAAAAAAACAAGGAGAAGTATTCTCAATTTATTTACCTTTGATTTGTGTTAAATATGGCGTATTTTGTACGTAATCAACAACGAACTTTCCAACATTAAATTCAATTTCTATCTTATACCTGGTAGCGAGTGCAATGTTTAACCTAAAGACCGTTAGCGGTTTACTCGTCAGAATCTATGTAAAAACTCCAACACAAAGATGAAAAAAGGAGTAGTTATAAATCCCAAGGAGTTACCAACTAGACAGAACGAACATTATATTATTTCAAATTGAAATTAAACATTGCCGGCCACCTTGCAACATCAAAATTGTTGCAAATAAATTAACTTAAAAAACAAGTAATATATATAACAATTTTGAACTTAAAAAAAAACTATATTTATTTACAATTTAATTCATTTCATCAATTTTTTTTTTTTTTTTTTTCATAAACAATTTATAACCAGATAAAACTGGCAGAGGTTCCTATAGAACAAAGTCTATAGGATGTAGTTTTCTGCAGACTACATACTGCACCCATGTGGGTAGGGTTTTAAAAACCAAATATTTGTCCCTTTAAAAAGGAGACTGGCCAGAAATGACCCAACCAAATATGGTGTACTGAGCCAACGGAAACCCAGGGTTCGAATATATTTTGCCTTTCAAAATAAGTGGAGCGACTTCCGGACCTATCACAAGAGCGACTCTTCCCGAAACGTTAAAATGCGGGTCTGCCAAATGCATACCTGCAAAATGTTCCCGAATGGAATTGTCAACCGTTTGGATCGGTGTAATCACTCCTTTCATTTTTCGTACTTTAACGGTTAGCTGGACCTGTTGGGATGAGTCATATATGGAGTTAATGCGGATACACGAAATGGTTTCCTGGTCCATGGTGGTCACGGGTAACTTAAGGTTTTTAACCAAGCTGTCACACACATAACTCATACTGCAGCAAAGGTCGATGACTGCCCGCACCGGTATGAATTTGTTTCCGGCTTTTAAAAATACCTTAACCGTAGGGAAAAAGGTTACCACGTGCCGAATAGGCAAATTAATAATGGGGGGTAACGCGGATGGATTTTGCGGGACAGATTGAACCTGTTTCCTTTGCTGGCCATTCGAGGTCGTTTTCTTTTCTGAGTGTAAGAGAGAATGATGCTTCCCCTTACACTTCTTGCACTGACCTTGGCTTTTACAGTCGCGTGCCACATGATCGTGCGAAAGACAACGCGAACAGTAATGATGCAAGAGCACCATACGAATTCTTTTTTCAAAATTCATTTTTTTAAATACGCGACATCCAGCTAACTTATGTCGACTATTACATACACGGCACACAATTTCAGAAGCCGTTGGCGCAACTTTCGAACCCGAAGCTTCATTGGCACCTGATATAACATCAGGGTTTGACGACGATTGTGCAGCTACAGGAGCTGCACCCACTGTTAAAACAGCGGTGTTTTGATCAGTTTGATCATTTAATTCTGGGGTAGAGACAGCTACATCTACCACTGGGTCACTGGTCACAATTTTGACCGCAGGTTCCGATCCAGAGTTCAATTCTACTGCTCTATCCTCCACCTCCATTGCTTCCTCATAGTCTTCGAGCAAAGCATCGTCAAATAGAGTTTTTAAAGAATCCATAATGCTAGGAAACAACGAAGGTTAGCAAAAAAATAGATATATAGATATTTAACTAGTCAGAATGACTAGTTTTGTAATCGGTCGCTTTACAATTCCGTTTTCTGTACGTATGTCCGCGACTCGTACGTGATTATCACTTCCTGGGTAAGTACGAATGACTCTGCCTAATTTCCAAGAAGTCGGAGAAAGTTGCTCATTCCGAATGACTACTAAATCCCCTACAACTATATCACGCTCAGGATATTTCCATTTATATCGCTTGTGTAAATTAGACAAATACTCTTCTTTCCATCTGAGACAGAAATGTTGAGCAAATGCTTTAATTTTTCGATACCTGTTCACTATACTAATCGGAGATTCCAAAATAGATGGTTCGGGAGGAGCTAGAATTGGAGATCCTATCAAAAAATGACCTGGGGTAAGAGCTACAGGTTCATTAGGATTATCACTCATTGGGCAGAGCGGACGAGAATTTAGACATGCTTCTATTCGTGCAAGGACGGTAGAAAGTTCTTCAAAAGTATATTTAATTGATTGAACCTCTTTGCGAAAGTGAAGTTTGAAGCTTTTAACTCCCGCTTCCCACAAACCTCCCATATGGGGAGCACCAGCAGGAATGAATCGCCAAGAAAGACCGTTAATTCCAAAGGCAGAACACATTCTAGCTCGACTCTCAGCCAAAAATGTTTTAAATTCCCTTTCTAGTTCTCTAGAAGCCCCAACAAAATTTGTACCATTATCGGAAAATATGGTATGCGGGCAACCACGTCTCGAAACAAAGCGATTAAATGCCGCTAAAAACCTATCCGTTGTCAAATCTGACGTGACCTCCAAATGAATTGCTTTAGTAGAAAAGCACACAAAAATACAAACGTATGCCTTTAAAATTTGACTAGATCTAGCACCTGAGCTTTTCATATCAAATGGACCGGCGAAGTCCACACCAGTGTTAGTAAACGGTATATCCAAAGTAGTCCTTTCCGGAGGCAGAGCTCCCATGATTTGACTACATGAGCGTTTACGATCAAGTACACAACGTTTGCATCTATTGATAATCATCCGCACTAACGTTTTTAGCCTAGGAATCCAATACTCAATTCTTAAAATTCTCAGCATCAGCTGATTTCCACCGTGAATGGAAATTTTATGCACAAACTCAGTTAAAAGTACTGTGAATCGACAAGAGTAAGGCAACAATATAGGATGACGTTCAGTATAAACTAATGAAGGTGATTTAGCTAACCTACCATTAAGTCGCATAACTCCTTCCTTATCTAGAAACGGATTCAAGCACAATAGAGAACTTTTCGAAGAAAGAGGTTTCTTCACTTCAAGACACTCATACTCATCAGCAAAATGAACTTGTTGAGCGATAATGGCTAAACGCATTTTTACCTCTTTAACCTCTACTTCTGACACAGTATGCGATGTATATGAATGACAGCCTTTGTGGACTGTATGTGTATTTTTAAAAAATCTAAATATATAGGCTATCACTCGAATGGCGCGATCTAACGAAGAAAATCTCTCTAAAATATCCTCATAATTTGTAAAAAGTGAAGCATGAGATTTAATCGCACGAGCTTCAAGATCGGTGTCAAGTAAAGTAAGATTTCGTAGATTCCAAGAGGATTTGTTATCACGGAGCCAATGTGGTCCTTGCCACCAAAGATCACAATGTGCTAAGTTAGATGGTGAAACGCCACGACTTCCCAAATCTGCAGGATTATCTTCTGATTTCACATGGTGCCAATTATGACTACCGACAATTTCTTGAATCTTACAAACTCTGTTCGCAACAAATGTAGTCCAAGAACTGGCGTCTTTTTTAAGCCAGGAAAGGACGATCGTAGAATCAGTCCAACAATAAACTTGACGAAGAGGTACATCAATCTCACTTAGTACAGTTTTTAAAAGTTCTGCTGCTAACACAGCACCACAAAGTTCTAGACGAGGTATAGAAATTGTTTTAATGGGCGCCACCTTAGTCTTACACGTCAATAAATGGGTAAATATCTTCTTATTGGGATTTTCAATGCGAATATATATCACCCCCGCGTATGCCTTTTCCGAGGCATCAGAAAAAACATGAAGCTCAACAGATGACTCAGGTTCATATTGAACCCATCTAGGTATTTGTATATTGTTAACTTCCTGGTAAGAAGCAACAAATTTTTCCCATTCAGCCTTCGTTGAAGGTGTAATGGAATCATCCCAATTTATATTATCTTGCCAGACCTTTTGCATAATAATTTTTGCAACTATAATGACAGGTCCTAGCCAACCCACGGGATCAAATAGTTTTGCGATAATGGACAAAACTTCCCTTTTTGTATAGCTAGATCGCAAGGTAATTGGATCCACCTTAAAATAGAACACGTCTAAATGAGCGTTCCACTGAAGTCCCAGTGTTTTGGAACTACTTGACTCAACAAAGGCTAAAAATTGAGCATCGACTAAATAATCAGGGGGAAGATCAGCTAAAATTGCTTTGTTATTCGAAGTCCATTTTCGAAGTTCAAATCCTGCGGATGACAAAGCTACTCTAAGTTGATCACGAGCGATCAACGCAGTGGTGACATCATGAGTCCCTGTTAATACGTCGTCAACGTACATACCTTTACGTAGAATATTTGAGGCGAGGGGAAACTCCGATTCACAATCGTCAGCCAACTGTAGCAAAGTACGAATAGCCAGATAAGGCGCACAATTGACACCGAAGGTGACCGTTTGCAATTCATACTCCTTAACTTCCTCCGTAGGAGAATTCCTGAATAAGATGCGTTGAAAAGGAGTATGTGCCTCATCTAGTTTAATCTGTCGATACATTTTAGTAATGTCACAATTAAAAACGAATTTGAAAAACCTCCAACGTAGAATCAGAAGTACTAAATCAGCTTGCAGAGTTGGTCCTACATACAGACAATCATTAAGACTATTACCGTTAGAAGTCTTGTTGGAAGCATTAAACACTACCCTTAATTTTGTAGTTTTGCTTTCTAATTTGAATACTGGATGGTGGGGTAAATAACAGGACAAAGGAGAAGATTCCTCAATTACAGACTTCATGTGACCTAAAGTTAAATATTCCCTACGACATCATCATACATTTCCTTAACTGAAGGCTTTCTTAATAAAGATGTCTCATTTCGTAGAAATTGTGCCATAACATTGGCTTTAGACGAGCCTAAAGAAATTTTTTCAGGAAATTCCGATTTAAATGGTAACGTCACTATATAACGTCCATCGATATCACGACGAGTTGTATGCTGGAAATTTTTCTCACATATTAAATCATATTGAGACATTATCTTCCGCTTCGGCGTTTCCTCTAGTTCCCAAAATCTAGTCAGATTCTGATTCAAATTATCTTCTTCAGAAAATTCAACCCTAGTGGAATAAACATGCAACGAAGATTGCTGTATAGGGCCCGTAATAAGCCACCCGAATATGGTCTTTTGAGCTAATAATGACCCTAGCACATTTTGCCGAATGTCGCCCATTATTATACGTGGATATAAATCAGCACCTAATAATATATCAACCGGCCTACAATCGAAAAATTGAGGATCTGCTAAACGTAAATTTGGCAGAGTTTTTCTATGTTCATCACTTAGAATAAATGATGGTAAATTGCCCGAAATACTTGTTAAAACAAGTGCAGTAGTTGTCAACTGAATCGAAGAATCCAAAGGAGAGCCTATATCAATCGAACAAATTTTCCTAGAAGTGGCAGAGACCGTTTGATTTACACCTGAAATTTTGGCATTAGTAGAATGCGCAGATATTTTTAAACGATTCTGTAAACGTTCAGAAATAAATGAAGTTTCTGAAGCAGGATCAATAAGGGCTCGAGCTGGATACGTAGTACCCTGGTGACGTATATTCACCATTGCAGTCCCTAATAACACAGTTCGATTCTGTGCCGTATGAAAAACTTGACGATTGATGGGGGCTGACGAACTAATTCCACGAGAAGTAGAAGGTACTTCATCCTGCCTAGGTAAGGAATTGGGTTGTTGTGAAACAACACCCGCATTAGAAACCGCATTTGAATTTCTACTATGAACTTCTGTAGAAGTTATATTTTTATGTAATAAAGTGTGATGTCTTCTGTTACAATTCGAACAACTATGAACGCTATTACAATCTTTAACTTCATGTGTGCGCGATAAGCAATTAACACAGCAATGAAACTTTTTGACTGTCGAATATCTTTCCGAAACTGAAAGATTTTTAAACCGCTTGCAATCTCTCAAATAATGAGTATTCTTACAAAGTACGCAAGAATTCGGAGACGATATGTTAGTATGGTGAGTTTTCACCTTTTGAATTGATTTCTTTTTATCCTGTGGCGTTTCTCTTATATCACGCAGACATTCTAAAGTTTGAATCCTTTCCGTAAGAAAGGCATCCAAATCTTTCCAAGATGATAAAACAAATTTATCTCTTATACTCTGTTCCCATAAGGTGACAGTGCAATCAGGTAATCGCTGTATACAAAGGAAAACTATAATAGGATCCCAATTTTCAGTTGAAACTTCATAAATAGACATGGCAGAAAGACAACTATTTATACCTCTTTGTAAATTCTTGAGACCCGTATAAGTTTCTTTTTCAACTGTAGGGAGACCAAAAAGTACTTTGAGCTGATTGTTAACCAGCATACGACGATTCTCATAAGCATCCTTAAGATTTTTCCACGCTAAGTCAAAACCTTGATTTGTAAGAGGACACTTTGAAACTATTTCTTTGGCTTCACCGCTAGTTTTTCGCAACAAATGACATAAACGCTCAATATTACTAAGTCGTGAGCTATTTATGTAAAGCGCGGTAAATAAATCCCTAAAAGTAGGCCATGAAAGATAGTCACCATCAAACATGTCAACGTCGCAGGGAGGTAAAGTTAAGGAATGGCTTTCAGATGGTGTTGAAATTACCGAAGCTGCAACATTAACTTTTTGTTCTTGTTCCAATTCTCGCTTTTTACCATTTATTTTTCCCAAACATGTGATGTATGATGTGTAAGTGGCTCTATATTAAGCAATAATTACTTCAGCATCATTATCAGTACTTTTAGACGGTTTCACGGAATCTAAACATTCATCGTAAATGAGCTTAACTTTCTCCCATAAAATTTTCAATTCTTCAGCGTGAAGTTCTAAAGTATCAACGGTATGAACTTTATTATCAATGTCATTAAAATAAGCCTCGAATCCGATAAGAGCGTCCGAAGCTCTAGTAAATCTAGTAAGTTCAGTAAGCGACATTATTTTCTTCTTTGAACACTTATAATAAATGTAAAATATTTATGTGTTTATGTACACTTAAAATTTCAGAAAGCGCTTGCACCTTAATTTCAATGAAAATAAATAAAATTTCTATTAAATTTCAATAAATATGTATTTAATTCAATATACGTATTAAATTAAATAAATTTTAATGAAAATAAGCAATTATATTTATTTCAAACGTATTAATAGTCAAACTGACCGACCGTAGGGTGTACTTTATAAGTTCAAGAAGAAGACTTTGCTTTGTGTATGAAAGTATGTATTATATATTTATGTACATATGTATATTAATAACTATGTATGTAGTAATTAATATTATTCACAACACAATAACACCGCACTAATTTATTGCACTCGATATTTGTTTTTCTTTTAATGTATTTAATTTTTGCAGAAATCAAAGTAGTTTAATTGAGGCTTTTTATACTTTTAATTAATTTTATAATTTTAATTTTTTAAGATGTCCGTCCACATAAACAAACGCACAGTAGTTTTTTCACGTAGTGAAAGAAAACAATTTAAAACAAACGTCAAAAAAAAAACTGGAATTGCAAAGCGATTAATAATCCACAACTATGTACATATGTATGTATATATATATATATGTATATATACCTATGTATATGCACGTATATGTGTGTGTTCTTTTATTTAGTGCACAAATCAATTGGTAATATCTTTTAACACAATTGTTTAAATTATTCACTTCTAAAAAATCCACTTTATTTTTTAAATTCAATAAATACGTACGCACCTTTTTTCAAATAAGTTTCTTAATGTACTTAGCAGTGTATAAGGTTCTCGTAGTATTTGGGGGTTGCAAAAGATGGCGATCCTTTGAATAAAAATTTAAAAAACTTATTAGTGGCTTACTTTTATTTTGCCAAAATATCCGGCTCGAAGGACCAAAATGTTTGCGTGAAAGTGAATAAAAATAAAACAATAGTTATTAGGTTCAAAAAAAACAAGGAGAAGTATTCTCAATTTATTTACCTTTGATTTGTGTTAAATATGGCGTATTTTGTACGTAATCAACAACGAACTTTCCAACATTAAATTCAATTTCTATCTTATACCTGGTAGCGAGTGCAATGTTTAACCTAAAGACCGTTAGCGGTTTACTCGTCAGAATCTATGTAAAAACTCCAACACAAAGATGAAAAAAGGAGTAGTAATAAATCCCAAGGAGTTACCAACTAGACAGAACGAACATTATATTATTTCAAATTGAAATTACACAATTTGGAAATCAGGCATCATATACTTCTTCAAGAAAACAACGAATTCCGTTTTGCAAAGATTAACGGAAAGTTCCCACCGCTCCGTCTATTTCGGAAGATAAGAGTGACCATCCTGTATGATGTCCCTTTAGAGAAGAGAGTAAAATCACTAAAAATTTATATTCGATTCACTGCAGCTCACTAGATTTTTATTCGATGCTAAATAGCTGTGTAATGTTATATCCTTTAAGTTTCGACACACTTTACTTGAACTGAATCAGTCATTTAGTTACTCCAGAGGGCACTTTAAGGAATTTACACCGAAAAGCACAAATGCAAAGTTTTAAAATTGTCTCTGTAAACTGGTAAATTAATATGAAACTAAACTAGTAAATTAATAAAACTAAATATATTTTTTCTAAGAATATCAGTATTATTCACCAGCATGCATTTGTTTCAATCCCCACTGTTATTAACACAATACGAACAACAATGTTCCTGCATTCTAATGAAAAACTATGCATAATATCTAAAACTATGCATAATACGACTGTGTTTGCTTAGAAACAACTAAGTAAAATAATGATAATACTCATGGCAATTATTTATATGATGTTTTGCCCCTCAAAGGACTCATACACAGACACGTACCAGTAACTTTAAAATTATAAAATTAAAAAATAAAAACAACAACTATTAAATATGTAGATATGTATGTATGTACATCTACATACAGACATACATAAACACACATTTAACTGAAAATATACGAGTACAATGGCAAAAGGATGACTGTAAGATATCGAATCCTTTGAGTTGGCACATCATCAACAAAACCTTTTGATGTGTATGCTAATTAAGTTTGGGCCTACGAGCAAAACTTAAGAAGAAGTAGAAGAACAGTCTCAATGACAACAAAAGCATAATGATAATTAACATTTTCACTACACCCAACAATAACAAAAGAAGCATAAGCAACAACAAACAATTGCCTTGACAGGTGTGATGGTCTTCTGTTAACACCCGTGTATTCCTTTGTGTTGGTAGTGATGAACTTTTTGTTGAACATTGACGTACGAAAATTACACTGAGCAGCAAATATTTTTTTTAATATTCTTTTGTCTTTCATACAGAATTTTAATGAAATATTAAGGAACATGGACCTTAATTATACGGAAATTGAAAAAAAAATTGTAGCTGCAATCGCGATTTAACAAAAATTTAGACCTTTATTACACAGTGCAACAAAATAAAATTTTTTTGAAAAGTTAACATTTTAACGATTGATTTCGGCAGAAGAAGCGAGACGTGTGACGAAGTGTTTTGAAAAGGGGTTTTAAATTCTTACCTTTTTGCACATTGTTATGGTGAATCGTTATAGCAAACCTTTGAGTTGTAGGTATATAGTGTGTTCAGAATATTTATATAAAATCTTGCGACGAAAATTTAGAACATTTTAAACCTCTGACTCTATGGGTCACCCATACGACCTTTAAGATTATAATAAAAAAGGTGAATTTAAAGAGGAGTATAATGGGTTAATACGAGTATCCTTAACACAATACAGAAGTCCGTTTAAGGGTTAATCTTGTACTTATATAACTTGGCTGAACACATCTTTAGTTTTCAGCAGCTTCATGTAAAATTCAATAGAATATTTTTGTGGAACAAAAATGGAGCTTAACTACCCTTTAACTGGGATATGAAGAGTTTTAATGTTCTACAAAAATATTTGCCATAAATTGAGACATACGTGGACATAGAAATGCACTTGGACTTGAACATGGGGATAGACACGGACATGGAGATGCACTTGGACATCAACATCAATATAGTTATAGCCACATTCATGAACATGAACCTAAACATGGTTATGGACACTAACATGGGCATGAACATAGACATAGTCACGGATATGGCCATGAACAGAACATTAACAGCATAATGCTCATTGACATGGGCATGCAGTTAGGCATAGATATGGATATTAACTTTGACATAAGTTAAGGGGTTGAATTTATTTTAAAAAATGTTCCCCGTTAGATTCTATAAAAAAAACTGCTCAACACATCTTTAACGTAATATGCAGGCGTAAATATAAAATTAGTAGATTAGCCCTTAAGAGCATTTCAAGTTTTAATTTGTGTGTGGTGGTTAAGTTTAATTTAAAACTATTTCGGATTCAGAGACTTTTTTCCAAGGATACTTTTGAGAACCCTTTTTCGGAAAGGTTAAAACTACTCAGACGGAGTTTAGGGCTTAAAGTATTCAAAAATGTCCTCATAAGATTATACTTAAGAGCATTTTCGGATTTTTAAGGCCCATAATAATGAGCAGAGGGGCATCTTTAAGTCTTTTTCAGTCCTCACAATACTTTTTTTCTTTTAATATATTTTAGTCTCCTTTTTCACAAATAGTCGTTAAAAGTTTGGTTTTTTTTCTCGTGTTCTACAGTGTTGTGAAGCCAATATGAATTGTATTTAACAAATAATGAGAATTACAAACTTTATTTAATACGTAATTAAAATTCAAGCATTCTTAAAGTTTTATATCAAATTTTTTTTTATCATATCACAGAAATTTCTCCTTCCAGTTTGTTGCTGGGTGTTATAATTTGCCGTTTCAATTTATCAAAATCACTATGAAATTCATTTGAGTTTGTTGTTGCTATTGTCGTTATTTTATTATTTATCGTCTTGTCCTTTTATTTTCTTCTTTGCAAATAAGACTCAAAGGATTGATTGTATCGTCTCAATTTCCTTAATTTATTTATTGAGTGCCTAGGGAATTGTAAAGTAACAAGATAATAATAATGTCCTTTGTCGCAAATCAAAATAATAAAAAAAAAAATAATAAAAATGAAAAAGATAATTTAACGCGGTTCAATCAACAGAAATTTATAACCATAAAATTAACGGCCGGCTGCTTGCAGCAATATCTAATTATGTAACTTGGCAAGAGCAATTTATTACATTTTATTGATTTTTAAGGGATTCGCCAAGAGGCGAATTCTTCCGTGAAAATTATTAACTTTATTTGTTGTTTTAGGCAATATCTAAATTTTTGTAAAGATGAGAAAGTAATTTTTACTTAAACTTATAATTTACTTTGAATATAAAATGAAAAAAATTTAAGTCATTTATGAGATTCTATAGCTGAGATTACAGCAATTATTTTTTAATATATTCATTCGAAAGAGGTTTTAAAACATCTCATAACATCTCAACAGCATAGTTTTAAATCTAAAACTGAGAACACTGATTTTTAGGGCATTATAGAAAGCTCAGTGCGAGAAGGAGAAAATATTCCACGATGAGTACGAGTATGTTTTGACGTAAAAGTTTTCGCCAAAATATATTAAATATTACTACATACACACTAAAACGCTGGGATTAACCATAATATACAATCGTACGACTTTGAAAAAAATACAACCCTGATCTAATGAACTCTTGTTGTCTTTGGAACATTTTTATAAACTGCATTGTACATCCAGGGTTGTATTTTCTCAAAAGTCGCATTAGATTACGTATATATATATATATATATATATATATATATATATATATATATATATATATATAATATCTAGGTAACCGTTAGGTTAGGTTACGTTAGGAAAGAAAGTGCCTTGGCATACTCGAAGACCTTTAAGTTCAATGTGAATTCCTTCAGACTACTGTCTTTCTTTTCCGAAGTAAAGAGCAGTGCCCGCAGATATAAACGCAATTGGATCAACAACATAGTGAAAGAACTTCAAGCAGCGGCTGAAACCCGTCGTGCGAGGGACATGTATATATCTGTTAACAAGCTGACAAACAGAAAATTGTCGACCGGAAATCCTTTAAAAACGATGCTGAAGAACTCATTACATCGAAAATCCAATAGGTTAACCTATGGGAAAGCTTTTACTCCGGTATGCTATCAACATCCACTGCTCAATGTCAACCCATTTGCGGATGTGCCTCACATACATCAAATGCCGGCATAATTGAAATTAGCGAGTCGATAAGATCTCTGAAAGCAAACAAATTTCCTGGTTTGGATAATATCTCTCCAGAACTGCTTACAGCCGACCGAACAACCAGTGAAGGATTGCTGGAAACCATTATTATTGCGTTTTGGAACCACGAATCCTTACCTGACGAGCTGTGTGATGGAGTCATTATAAATCTTCCCAAAAAGCTGATTTGACCAACAGGAAAAATTGGAAAGGCATAACCTTGTTAAGCATGGTAAATAAGGTAATTGCACATATTACTAACAAAAGACTCTTGACAACAATTTCCCCATCACTAATAAATAAATAAATAGTCTTAGCATTATCGTTGAGCAATCAGTGGAATGGAGATAACCATTATAACTAATTTTTCTAGACTTTGAGAAGGCATTTGACACACTATACCATAACTCTATATCGAACTCGCTGGTATGCAAAGTCCTGTACAAAAATGCCACCTGCCGTGTGTTGCATGAAAAACAACTGAGCAACAGGATCACGGTGAAAACTGGAGTTAGGCAAGGTTGTGTCTTATCAGTTCTACTCTTTAACTGCGTCCTCGATGCTGTGATGCAGAAGGTAACAAGCCATCATAATAGAGGAATCACGTAGGGCTTACAAGGACGGTTGGAGGACCTAGACTATGCCGATTACATATGTCTACTTAACCACTCATTCTCAGAGATGCAGGCGAAAATTTCCAGCATCAGTGACATCGCAAGATTGGTTGGGCTGAAGATAAACATACCCAAAACAAAATCGCTCCGCATCACAGATCGCCACTTCTTCGTATGTGATCAAGAGGTTGAAGATGTTATGGCCTTCTGCTACCTAGGTAACACAATTGACACAACTGGTGGCTCAGCAGCAGATATATCTAATCGCATAAGGGCATTTGCACAGTTAAGCCCGGTTTGGAAATCTTCCAATATTTCTAAACAAACCAAAATCAAATTATTTAATTCTAATATAAAATCCACTCTGTTATATAGATGGGAGACTTGGAATATGGCACCACGTGACATACAATGCCTTCAGGTATTTCTCAACAAATGCCTCCGCAAAATCTTACGGATTTTCTGGCCAACAACCAGCTCGAAGTCGAGGCAAAACAGCAGCCTATTAGAATGGAATTAAGTAAACGGAAATGGAGTTGGATAGGTCACACCCTCCGTAAACCAGACCATGATATTGGTAAGAAATGCCTGGATTGGAATTCGCCGACGAGTCGGAAGACCAGCGGCAACTGACATTAGAACTTTCGAGATTGCGTATGAAGTGGAACGAAGTCAAGCATCGAGCAGAAGATCGGGATTATTGGAATCACCTTGTTATGGCCCTATGCTCCCTCGAGGAGTGAAAGGAACATATATATATACCGTCTTTCTTGACTCTGTTTGATTCACTGCATGCCTAACCTGCTGTTGAGCCACCTGATAACCATGACCCACTCTTTTTTTTTAATTTTTTTTTTAAAGAGAAGTAACACTCAGGCAATTAATGCCTACTACTATTACTAGGTGTTACCTTCTTGGTAGAGAAGGCAGGTGGTGAAGGGAGAGATAGAGGAAAGTTTCATTCTTTTTTACAACTCTGCTTTTTTGCACGTTTTTAATAATGCAGTGTTGCAGCGCCTCTCTGATGTTAAATGAGGCGTATTAATTTTTTAAAGCTGTGTTTTGTAGCCATTTCATTGATTATTTCAATTCGCCGATGATTCTGCTACACAACGAAGGAGGGCGCTCTGATGTTACTTTAGGATTAGTATCTCCTGAAGTCGGTATAGTTCAGTGACCAGTGACTATGCCTTCATCACTTGAACTTTCCTACAACAACTGATACAAATGCACATCAGAAAAATACGTGGTGTTGTTATTTTAATGACTGTTCGATACAGGGATTGAACCCAGAACCTTCGGTTTTATAGTCAACGTGCTAACTACTTCAGCCAACGCCACCCTCACTGACATCCTCGTGTTCACAGTCCGTGGTATCTATTAGTTCGTCATAACAACCACAAATCAGCCACTTAGGTCTGTGCCGTTGTATGTCCGCGTAATGATACATAATGCTTTCTAGTATTTTTGCCCGTCATGTTGGCATAACTTGCAAAAACCCTTACTGCCAAATTCAAATTTCTCACCTGCTGATTCTTGCTCTAACCAAACAATGATCCTTTAAGACTCTTATAAGTAGCCATAGAATCTTCTTTTTCATATTCAATAATATTTCGTGTTTTGCAAGGTCAAGCCTTGGTCATAAGAATCGCGAGACTCTGCATTCCGCCCTAATAAACCAGGACTTATTTTTACCTCCTAAAATACAAATTTTGCCACTGCCATGATACCAATCTTGGCAATTTATCGGCAGTTTAATTACCCTTCGCATTGAAATTACCTGCGAGCCAGTATAGCTTTAAACTATAGTGATTCCTCACTCCGTTGAGTACCCTTTTACAGTCACTAGCTAGTTTCGACTTGACAATATGCCCCTTCAAATCGCTGCTGGACTGTCTTCCTTTCAGTCACATTATCAGTTGCTAAGTTCGTAGCTTGTATAATTTGTACAATCTCAGTCTGAAAATCCGTAAACTTGTTCGCATGTTTGAATGATGTGCGAACATTGGCTTCTCTAATCTAGACCAAAGTGACAGTTTATAAGTCCGTCTTAGACTCATCAGCGAAAATCAGCAAGACTCATGTAAATAGTATCCGATTTGACCTAAAAATTGTATCCAATGAGTGTGTCTTACTAAAGTCAATCTCAGCGATCAAGTAGTCCGCGAATCAAGGTTTGCTAGAATCAGATCCATCCAAACCAATCTGAGATTCTGATTCTCGTGTTGGCCTAAAAGTCTTACCTTCCCTTAGCCGGACTGCAAAAGCCTAAGCACACTACTAGACCTTCTATTCTTCAATAATAATACTCCAACTTACATCTATATATCTTTTTCACTTCTTCTTCCCTTTACGCCTTTCTTCTTTATTTTCTTCGTACTTACAGTTAGTACAAGAGGATCACTACAATGGATCTAAGAAGACTGGATTCTAATTTATCTCTTTACCAACAACCTATTAAGCTAACCTAACTTATCCTATCCTTACCTTCCATTTTTCAAAGCTACGCAACAAACAACTCAAACGCAAAAAGAAAATCTGGTCTGATAACCCAGATTAGGGAATTGGAAAATGAAATGGCAATAAATCTGCAGTGTCTAAGCGGATAGTTCTATTTTATTGAAACTTCATGCGGCACATAGAAGAGGTATAGACCAGTGTAAGTTTAAATTTTAACTTTTTATTATGTACCCGTCGTTGCTATAAGGAGATAAATCAGGAACAAAACCTTTCCATCTGGATGTCTTTAGCGATATTTTTAACTACATTCGAGCTAGTTTGCATTTTCGACGCTTCGGTTTCAATTTGTCTTCGCCTTGTATGAGCTGGTCGACATCTTCTGCAGCTGCTTTGAGGATTCCACTCAATCGCTGTTCTAGCAATATCTGTGACCGGCTTTCGTATGGTGTGAACAATCTAGTTCCATTTTCGGCTTCGTGTTTCAGTAGTTATAGGGGACTGGTTCATTTGAACAGATTCGTAGGATTCATCTAAGGCATTTGTTTATAAAAACTTGCAGTGCATGCATATCACGAGGGCCCGCATTCCGTGTTTCGCAACCGTATAATAATATTGATCGGACATTGGAGTTGAAGATATTTAACTTAACACGGCGAGAGAGAGATGAAGAGTTCCATATCTTATTAAGTTGGCCATAGGATTGGCAATATCTGCACCAGAGCCGCCTGATGTTGTGATGACAGCTCCGAGGTAGCAAAACGAATTAACCTCCTCCAGAAGCAGATTATCAATTACGGCATAGCCATAGTAATAAAAAAAGGCACCTCAAATAAATGAAAATGTTAAAACAATGCAATTTTTTTTAATACATTTTAAAGTCAGTTCAATTTTTAATTTCGAAAATTTTTTATTTTGCTGAAACTGCACTTTACATACAATATTAATTCAAATGCCTTTAAATAGAACAACACAAAGTGGCAACCAAGTGGCTGCCCTACGTGCATTCATTAAGTCGTTTTACAGTAACCGTGCAACAGATTGTGAATGTGAGAGTTGACTGTGTTTGCGGTGCAACACGGTCGTTGCGGTATTGATCAAGAAATGCAAGGTAAGTGTAAAGTGTTACAAAAAAAAACCCCAAATAGCAGCCAAGTAAATTATTCATTGCAACATGCGAAAAAAATAACCCGAAAAATATGCAAAAAACAAAATAGCAAAAGAGGAAGAAGAGAAATAACGAACCGTAACCAAATAAAAGTGAGTGAATCAGCTAGAATTACAAAAATCGTTATTGCATTGTTCACTTGTTTTTTTGTTCTCACTTTGTGATTAAATTTTATTGCTTTTGCTGGCCTTATTGTGAAAATTGTTGTTTTTGTTGCTGTTGTTGTAATTGTGCTTATGCTTAACTTAGCGATAGATACACTTTTGTTCTACAAAATATTCTGAGCTTACAGTGACACATACTTATACACATACAACAACAAATATTTTGACTACCGTAGTGAGTTGGTAAAAATGATTGTTCCTAATAACAATTGTTGCTGCAATAATTGAAAGGAAAGTTGTAATACAGTGCAGCGTATTCATGACGAATTCCGTAAGGTCAATACAAATAGTTTATTATAAATGAAGGTCGCAATAAGTGATTGAAAATATTTTTTAAATATGCTTTTTATTTTTAGTAAGTTTAATTATTATTGTTCGAACTATATTTGTTTCTTTATTTATGATTTGATTAGGCTAAAGTTCGTATAGCTCTATAAGCCTAATTGTATGTGATAATTATTATTGAACAAATAACACCAAAGTTAATTGTAAATACTCTGACAAACACTAGCAGAACGGAACAACTAGCTGTTTTCAAAGGTCGCAACGCCTTTATTATCCGCGTTCCTTCTGTTTGGTCCACTGTGGGATGTGTCAGTTGCTGTAGATTTCTGAATTTTATACTCAACTATTCAGTAAAAATGAAATATGTGACTTGGTTTGATTCATCATGATTGCTGAAAGATTTTTTGTAATGAAAGCTCAATTTTACCATCTATATATCAGAAGAAGGATTTAATATCGTCTGTTATGTAAACAAAGAGGCGGTATTAAAAAGGAGGAACCACCCTAGAATGTTATGTGATAAAACTAAAGAACTTCTCAACTTAACTTACAAATATTCTAGATAGCGAGGTCTTGGTGTTAGCACGAAAAAACACATATTTGTTTATTCACGAAAAAGCTGAAAATTGCAACTTTAGAACCTCCCTTATATCAAAAAAAGAAAAAAGAAAGGAAGACAGGTGTCTTAAGACACCCGTATATAGCTATGCTGCTTAGCTATATAAAACAAACTTAATGTGTTTAATATTAATGCAATAAAATTATATTATATGATGATGTCAAATTGGCCGCAAATATTTCAAAACGTTTCCATTTACATGTTTCCCATTATTTTCTTTTTTAGCGGCGTACGATTAAACTATTGCGGCCGGTGGCGGCTGTTAATCGGCTTACAGCCGATCGGCTGTATTGTCTAGTTTGTGCTCATGTGCAAAAACAATACAAAAACAAATTGAGCACTCCTTATCATTGTTTTTGGTTTCGTTCAAAGAACGAAACAAAACAAAATTAACCAATTTTTTTCGCTTATTTTCGTACTCTGCTTTTTAAGTACAAAGAAATCAAAACAAAAACAAATTTACAACTGTAATAGTGTCGATTAGTTTTGTTAAGAAAATCACGTCCTATCTCCTGATCACGCCATAAAGAGCATAGCTCTAAAAAGAACTGTGTAAATATCATACATATCAAGTGTTGCCACGTAAAGTTGTGTAACTCTAAAATACACGCAATGGATTGTGCACATGATGTGCAGCCCGATGGCACAGCTTAAATCAATATATTCCAATATCGAAGAGAAATGTAAACAACCAGATTTTTCCTGAACAGTATGGGCTACAACTGCAATATTCGCAGTTGTTCTTGAGCGAGTCTGAGGAATCAATTACTCGATTTTTCCAACAAACTACTTACAGGTTGAATCACAACAGATGTCAAAATGGTGGCCTATTCAAAATTAAAAAACACTAATTAGTAATTAGACCGGAAGTAGTCCTTCCAAGTTATTTCATTGCTATGGACTATTCGTTTTAGTGCAGAGTTCTCTATAAACGAGTTTCACTGTATGTTACAAAAAAAAAACTACTGCACCAATCTTTGTGAATGTACTGGACTACTTTCGCAAGTAGTGATATTTCGAAAGTAGCAATTTTATTGCAAAAATTGTGGGGTATTTGTAATGCGCTGCTTAAAATGCCTTTAAAGACAGGATGTAAAAACTTAAATTGCAATACACACTTAAATATTGCAATAGTAGAAAGTTTTGTGCTTTTCTATTGTCTGGTTTTCAACGTGAAAAACGAATATAACACAAAAAAGAAAAAAAAAAAGAAAATTCAGGTCGTAAAATAATTTGCCTGATGTGATTTTGTTAACCAATTAAATATTTATCTCTTTTATGAAGGCTTGCAGACCAAATGAACAACTGTAAGAGGGTGACGGTCTTGTCCTCATATTTTTATATTTTTATAATTGAATTAGGCTTTAATTTATGAAAATGAAGGAAATTTTTTTTAACATCACTACTGGAAAGCTTTTTTCTCATTAAATTTTCTTAAAGTGTGTATAAATAGATATAACCATCTTAGGTCCACTACGTAAAGTTTGCTTTGGACACTTATTATAGAAGGCTGGAAATTTGTTAGATTTATTCTTGTGGTTGTGGTGTTCGCTCTCCATATTATCTGAAGGGAATGAAATACGGTCCAGTTTTTTTTTTTGTTTGTATTTGTAAATTTTGCTGCCGAGGTATAAGAAGGAATCTAAAGTCCTTAATTACATATCCCTGAAGTGTTAGCGAATCGATATTTTTAATACCAATGTACGTTAATTTGGTGTTATTTACATTAATTTTGAGGGGAATTTTAGCGGCATTAAAGGACAGGTATAGGATATTCTAGGCCATGTCATAACAAAGTTCATATATTATTTATTATGTTGGGGGGAGGGGGTCTTTGAAAATGTTTCGTAACAGAAAAAATAATTAATTTCGTAAAAAAATTCATATGTTTTTCTCATCTATTTGGTTTTTGATCTGATAAAAAAATTTATTGCAAATTAATTTTATTTCTATCCAAGAGCTAACATAATTCGGCTACATTCGGTCACAGCTTAGAAAATATTCCAGAAAAAAAAATTTAATTTAAAATTTTGGACTGTTTATCAACCTTGGTTCAATGTTCTCCTACACAGAGAAAAAACTGCCTCATAGAATCAATAAGATTTTCTCTCTAAGGGGTATCCCAGCAGAAAGAAGGGAAGATTTTTCCATAGCGATTCCTTATTGTTTTTATGTGGTAAATCTTATTAATTTTATCAAGAAGAAAACCACATAAAATCAAGAAGAAATCTTATTATTCACAACTTTTCTTAACTCAATTTCCGTTATTTTTGAAACCAAAAAAAAAATCCATAGAGAAAAACTTCTTGATTCTATTAGGTTTTCTTATAAATTGTAAACTATAGGGATTTCTTATTGATTTTATTATGTTACCTTATTAGTTTTTTTAAAAAGGTTTTTTTTCTTGATTTCATTAGACTATCTTATTAATTTTTTCAATAAGGTTTTCTTTTTGATTTCAATAGGTTCCTATATGATTATATGTAAAGCATCTTATAGATTTTCTTATTTCGTTTCTATAAATAGATATACAGACAATTTTTTGCATGATCTTTTTAATTTTTGTATAAGAATGTTTGCACAATAATTTCAATGATTATTCAGGCTGCTTGTTAGCATATTGGGTAGAGTGCTTGTCTATCACGTAGAAGTTTGATGGTTCAATACTTGGTGAGTAAGTTAGTTAAGAATATAACCTAATGTGTAGGTATATATGTATGTATGTATAAATAAATAACATCTACAATATACTACATACATACATACATATGTATATGGTATAGAATTTAAATGAAAATACATAAGTACAGAGAATAAAGACGCAATGTTTTTTTTTATTGAAAAAATCAATTATATAATCTCATAAAAACTACAACATTTCTTCTTGATTTTTTCAAAAAGGTTTTCTCTATGAAATCAATAAGATTTCCTTATTGAAACAAAAACCACAGAGATTTTTTATTATTTTTTGTGCTATTTTATGAGGTATTTAATAGGCACTGTTTTCTCTGTGTAATGGAGAAGTCAAATGTTGTTCGATTTAGAAAAGGAATTTTATTATGAATTAAGAATAAAATTTGTAAAATAAAAAAATGGTATCAAAAGCACAACTGAGTTAAAAATTTTGAGCAACTTAAATTAAAATTTTGAAAAAATTACATTTTTGCCGTTTATTTCCAAAAAAAAAGTGGATTAATTATTCTGCTATTATAAAAAATGTTTGCAAAAATGCCAAAATGAGCCATATCGTTTCGAAATACACCTATTTTTGATGATTTGATATTTATATCAAATTGAAGTCCTTTTTCCTCGAATTACAAGGCCGGAACCAAAAAATGTATCATGCCACCTAAAGATATAATATGTTTTAAAATATTTCCAAAGATATTATCTGCGCCCGGCAAAAGATAAGAAAAAACTAGCGCAAAAAAAATTTAAAATTTTGGGATTTTAAGAATTTGTTTTCGGAATTGTCGGAAACTCGAGGGAAAATTCTACTACTGTAACTATGGGTGGTATAAATATTAAGGAATCGGAAGCTCTTGATGTTCTTGGCATGAAAATTCAGTGTGATGTTCGTTGGACTGAACACATTTTTCAGGTCTCAAAAGAAGCATTCAAGTGCCTAGGATTTTTAAAACGGTGCAAGCAATACTTCACTCCATCTGATCTTCTTACTATTTATACTACTTATATCCGACCGAAGATGGAATACAACTCTCATGTATGGGCCGGCGCTTCAAAGTCTATTTTGGGGTTGCTCGACCACGTACAGGAGAGGGCGAAGAAGCTCATTGGTGACAGTAGGGTATCCAACTCTATTGACTCATTGGAGCATCGACGCAATGTGGGGTGCATTTCCTTGTTCTATCGCTACTACAATGGAATGTGTTCTAATGAAATTAGGGAACTTGTTCCTGAAACCCGTACATTTTTACGCACAACACGAGCTTCACTCAGGGCACATCCTTTTGTGGTCGATTGGCCAATAAATCGCACTACGCATTACAGAGAGAATTCCTTTTTTAGCCGTACTATTCGTATGTGGAATAATCTACCTGCGGAAGTGTTTCCTGTCACTTTCAACGTGGGAAAGTTTAAATCGAATGTCCACAGACACTACTCCCTCTATCCTCCTCTCCAAAACCTATTTTCTTAGTTCTAGCACAATGCATTGCATGAGTAGGGGTTATCCCCTGAGTGCTGGTCCTAAAAAAAAAAAAAAAAAAAAAAAAAAAAAATTCTATTTGTTCTTACTTTCTGTGTATTAATAGCATTATAAGCTTTGTTATATATTTGAAAATTATCCTACAGTTTTGTTTTAAATATTTTCGGTAGAAAATTCTCGTTTAGGTGAAAAATGAGACAATTAAGTGTTAAGCTTTGTGACACCTCCTAAAAAAATTAAAACACTTTTAATTAGAGAAAACTATATATCGCTGTTAACAAGTAGAAAGGCTTTAACTCGTATTTTCACGAAATTGAGTTTTTCAGTGATTTCAATACATCTCATACAAATCCACTTCCTCAAAAAAATTTATTGGAATATTGTCAAAAACAACGCTTTTAAAACAGTTTTATAAAGCAGTTGCACAAGCAATTGTGCTGCTGATTATTATGTTTTTGCCTTCTCCTGTAAAATTACAGTTATTTGAGTTAGGGCCTTTCTACTTGTTAACAGCGATATGTATGTATGTATTTCAACTTTTTGCGATTCTGACAACAATTGAAAAATTAAAAAAAATACCGACTCAAACAATTATTAAAATTCCGTGTGTTTTAATTTAGATTTATTTCAACAAAATTACAACCATGACTTTTATCTAAAAAAAATTTTATATTGGCCTTGCAATGATGCACTGTGTTGCCGTTTCCTAAAATTCCTGCTGCATGTATGAAATGCATCATATTTATTTAGATATGGTTTTCAATAATACGCGTAATCGAAGGTTTTTTTTAAATACTCTTACTATATAAAAAAAGCAACAAAAAAAAAATACGTAATGAAACTCTATACGAGCGTGAAACCAACAGAAGCAACAACAAATAATCCGGATTTTTATATGATCTTTTTGTTCAATTTTAATTCGTGGTTTTATAATAAATTTGTAGTGGTAATCACTCGCAAAAGTTAATTGTTTTATTACATGTGGTTTAGAAGAGTTAAATAAAATATATATTTCTTGTGCATACACTTATCCCTCGATTTACACGATACTTTTTTACACGATTTTACTTTTATACGATTATTTTGGGTTTCGTGTTAATTGAGAGATTTATGAAATACCTCGATTTACACGATTTTTTATGTGTTTTATTGAATATTTTATGAATTACATTAATTTTGTTTTTAACCGACTTCAAAAAAAGAAGGAGGTTAACAATTCGTCTCTATTTTTTTTTTTTTTTTTAGGTGTGTAGGTTCATAACTCGGTGCATTTTAGACCGATTGTAAAAATTTTTTTGTTGTCGGAGAAGGTATGGCTTCCCATTTATCCCATTTGAAAAAAGTGGGCGGGGTCACGCCCACAATTTTTTAAATTGGATTTTGTGATCTTTTGCTCATTTGATTGCTGCGAAACCTAACAAATATCTTTGGTTCTTGTAATTACAAACTTTTTAAGTAGAAAAAATGGGCGGGGCTACGCCCATTAAAATGTATTATAGCAATACACGTGGTTTTACTTAACCGATTTTTACAAAACTTAGCACACACCTTGAACTTTTAAAACTACACAATCGTGTTTTAAAGAAATGGGCGTAGCCCCGCCCATTAAAATGTATTATAGCAATACACGTGGTTCTACTTAACCGATTTTTACAAAACTTAGCACACACTTTGAACTTTTAAAAACACACAATCGTGTTTTAAAAAAATGGGCGGGGTCACGCCCATTAAAATTTTATATTATATTTCACAGGGTTCTATTTCACCGCTTTTTACGAAACTTGGCACACACCCTAAGCTTTAATAAAGCCACAAAATTGTGTTAAAAAAAGTGGGTGGGGTCACGCCTACAGTTTTTTAAATTTGATTTTGTAATCTTCTACTCATTTGATTGCTGCGAAACCTAGCAAACATCTTTGGTTTTTGTAATTACAAAATTTTTAAGTTGAAAAATGGGTGGGGCTACGCCCATTAAAATGTATTATTACATTACACGTGCTTCTACTTAACCGATTTTTACGAAACTTAGCACACACCTTGAACTCTTAAAAATACTCAATTTTGTTTTAAAAAAAGGGGCAGAGCCACGCTCCATAAAATTTAACACTTAATTTCACATGCTTTTACATCATCGATTTTTACGAAACTGAACCATATTTCTAAATTAAGAAAGATACTTACAAATAAATTTTTTTTGAATTGACCAGAGCTCAAAAGTATGCACTAAAAAGGTAAAAATAAAACTTTTTAAAAAAAAATTAAACCGACTTCAAAAATAAGCACTAAAAAGCAACAAATAATATAGATCTAGTTAAATAAAAGATTTTTATATATGTTACCTACAGTGCCGTTTGAAGTTGGTGCCAGTAATACTGGTACTAAGCACATAGGAACATGCCTGGTAAAAAACTGCAAGTAATTTTTATGTACATATGTATGTATCTGCTTAGTTACCAATGTTGCTGGCACCAACTTCAAACGGCACTGTAGGTAACATATATAAAAATCTTTTATTTAACTAGATCTATATTATTTGTTGCTTTTTAGTGCTTATTTTTGAAGTCGGTTTAATTTTTTTTAAAAAGTTTTATTGTTTTTATGAATAGCATTCATTTTTTTTAATAAATAAAGGTGTATTTTTATGTGTTTTAAACGCTTCTGATTATTAATTTATTAATTTCTTAATAAAATCAATTTTTACGCGATTTTGCCTTTATTTTATTTTTACACGATTTTTCATACAAGAATTTAAAATTTCCATTTACACGACTTTCTCAGGAACGTATCTATCGTGTAAATCGAGGGATAGGTGTACTATATTCACATACCTTTGTATATAAATAAATAAATATAAAAGAGAAGTCCCAGCAGGCATTTGTGTACCGTGCTAAAACCCAGATATTTTTCATTGCACATGTTGCATGAAACTTTTTGTCGTATAAGGTATAAAAGATGAATAAGTTGTAAGAGATACATGTAGTTCTCTATTTTGTGTACATTGTGTCGTTATATATTAATTGTTTTTTTTATAATAGTACATACATATATATAAACAAATTATTAACAATATTATTAGTCTCATATTTATGTGAACTAAAAGTTTACCGAATTATTGTTTTTGCAACACCTTCTGAAATTCCTAAAGGGCAACGCTGTCCGTTATGCGATTATCACTATAAGAACATTAAAACTAACTCACTTATTCTTGTTGTATTCTTCATTTCGTTTAACTTTTTGAGGAAAATAACATTTCGACTCCTACGAAACTTCTTTAAAGTGAGTGCGGCTACGCCCATTACTATTTAATGGTGAATTTTGCAAATTTGGATACCTCGATTCAACTGATTCTCACGAAACTTGACATCAACTTTAAGCTTTTGGAATGCCAGATTAATGCATCTTTAATAAGACACAAACTTCAATTGCACAACGCAAACGTCTATTAAAATTTATCATCATACTCAATGTCATTCAATTAAACCGATTCCTACACAGAAAGAAAAAGACGTACTAAATTTAAGTTTTTCTCACTTATTTTTAGTTTAAAAATTTTAGCGAAATTAGTTTAGAAAACTAATTCTAAAGTTTCTTAAATTGGGTATGAAGTGTTTAAATTAAGCTAACAATTTTAAATCAAAAACAAAGTTCTTAAAATGGGTAAAAAATTAAAAGAAAAATAAAAAACTTTTATTAAAAAATATTAAGTTACTTAGTGTATAAACATATATACGTAAATAAAAGATAAAGAAAAAACACTATTTAACATAAAAAATAATTTATTTTCGGGTCCGCCGAAAATGCTATGCAAAACATCGAGTATAGCTTCGGCTGTGTGGCACGTAGCGCCGCACACTGTCGCGAAGGCGGCCAAAAATGAAAAAAAGTTTGTTTTGAATTAAAACGAACAAATTACTCTGTTGCATGTGCAATATTCTAATTAAGTAAAATAAAAAAAAAGAATTTTTTAAAAAAGGTATACTTTTTAAAGAGTTTTGATGATTCAAAGTCAACAGTTTTTGGCCAGTATGCAACTATATGAAAATATGGTACAGACACATGCAAACTTTAACAGGTTAATTAAAAATTATTTTAGATATTGCACTACAACTTCCAATAAAACATAAAGGGGATATTGTTATAATATGGCTACAATACATTTTTTCTATATTCTGTAACTCATGTGCGATGTGCCGTTGCTTTTAATGTAAATTTAAAGAAAGCCATCTGTGAGTGAAAAAGTACGAGTTAAGTGTTCTATATAAAAAAATATATTTTTCATACTTTCACATTATATTTCTACAAGTAGGTACATTTTTGTACTCTTGTCCACCTTTCTCCTCCTTACAATTTAATTTTACAATATTTTTTAAGTTAGAATTTGCATATTTTCAGTATATTATTTAGTTCCAGGACATTTGGAAAGGATAGTAGTCCTTGAAATTTAAATGACCAAATTGTAGATGTGATTTATATTATATATTGTGTTTAGTTAAGCATTTAACTCACTATAAGTGAAGACAATTTGTTTTGATGCTTTTTACTTTTTTGAAAAAGGACATTTTTTGAAGTATGCATATCCTTTCTCTGAATTGAACGAAATTTTTACGAAGCATTAAATGTGTTATTTTTCTCACTGTTATGATAATTTTTAATTTCAGGATATATGGGAAGGACACGAATCCTTGAAAATTAAATGACCAAACTTTATGTGTTATTATATTTTACCAATTAAAACATATGTGCCAAATTTCATTTCTTTTCGATAAGTTCTTCTATTTTTGACCGCTCGTTCTATGAACTCACGACACTGTGCGCCGTCCTGTTGAAACCAAATGTTGCCAATATCCTCCTCTTCAATTTTTGTGAACAAAAATTCGTTTAATATGGCCCGTTAACGATCGCCATTGACTGTAACGGCCACTCCTTGCTCATTTTCGAAAAATGGCCCAATTATGCCTCTGGACCAAAATCCGCACCAAACAGTGACTCGTTTTGGGTGCGTCGGCTTTTCAATGTATGCGTGCGGGTTTTCTGTGCCCCAAATTCGACAATTTTGCTTGTTTACATAATCGCCAAGATCCAAATGTGCTTCATCTGAAAAGATGATTTTTTTTTGGCAAAATCGGCATTTTCTGTAAGCAATATTTACCAGCGTTGTTCAAGCGTATACACAACCATATTCGTTCAGCGGAAGGATAAAACTAATTATGTGTCAAATCAGACATGAGCTAAGTCTTACCATTCACGAAATAAGCACTAGTTGAAAAAATAAACGTTAGATGGCGGACCCTTTAGTATTAAAACATATAAAATCAACTGACGCTTTGACCTAATCCCTACCGATTTTGATTAAATTTTGTACTAGCCATGCCTTGAAATAAGTAGGGATTCATGCAAAATTTTGGCACATTATTGTGGCCCATTATCGTGGCGAGATATAGCAACTTGAAAATTAAAAAATTCAACAAAAATATACTATTACGGACTTGGAAATTTATTTTTATAATCGGAACTTCTTACGCAATATTCTTCGTTGTGGGACGAATTCAAAGGGAAGAAAATAAGCTTTTAAGGGGTTTAAATTCTAGGTTTGAAATTCAAAGTTCAAAGGTCAGAATTTCATATGTGTTTTTGTTGGTTATTTAAAAAAACGGCATTTTTAAAATCCTAAAAAAATTGATGTCAAAGAACAACGTCTTATCTGCAATGCCTGTAAGTCTTATTTTGGGTAACGAAATGGTTTATGAGATAAAGTCCTGCACAAGACAATTTATAAGATCTTTCAAGACATGAGAGATTTTCAAATGCTTTACTACAGCGAAATATTATAAAACAAACGCTAAACAACAGTGTTGGCAAGACAAACAACTGAAACAAAGTTAGTGAATCGCACTACTGTGCCTGGATAACTGACTAACTAAGTAACTTTTTGCAAAACGAAAGTCGTAATGTTTTTATGTCGTATGTTTTTTACTTCAAACGACAGCGAATATCGTTAAAATATGTTACTGAATAGCAACGTCGATAAATTTTCGTTATATTTATTATATGTATGTTATAAGCCGTCCCCACAAGTGTTAACTGCAGTACTGTGCAGTGGACATAAATATGTAAGTATGTGCCAAAAAGTTTATCAAATCCTGTGACGCATTCTGTCTCTTTCTCTCTTTCTCTTCCTCTCTTACTCTGACTTTATTGGGGAACATTTTTTATAAAGGACAAACTGTATGCAATCATGATTGATGTGATTGATTGAATTTGAATTCCAATTAGGCTGACTAGTTATAAATGTATGTAAAGGGTGTTTTTTATTGAGGTATAGAACTTTAAGTTGGCATCACTTTTTTAACTGGCGGCCATTTTGTCAGCTGTCAAGTGATTAATATTTAGTTTGGTTTGCCATTTCATCATGAACAGGTTGACAAAAGAACAACGCTTGCAAATCGTGCAAATTTATTTCGAAAATAATGGTTCAGTTCGCGAAGTTTACCGCAAGCTCCGTCCATTTTATGGTCGACATAATCGTCCATCAGAGCAATTAATTCGGTTAACCATGGATCGTTTTCGCACTACGTTTACTCTATGTGATAATACGCATCCGCAGAGACGTCGAACAGTGCGCACCGAAGAAACAATTGCCGCTGTAGAGCAAAGTGTTGAAGAGGACCCGAATGAATCGATTCGCCACCGTGCACAGCAATTGGAGCTTTGTCCATCAACTTTATGGAAGATTTTGAAGATTTTGAATGTGGATGAGTTGTGGTTCCAACAAGACGGCGCTACATGCCACACAGCGCACGTCACAATCGATTTATTGAAGGAAACATTCGATGAGCGCATAATTTCGCGGAATGGACCTGTCAATTGGCCACCAAGATCGTGTGATTTGACACCATTGGATTATTTTCTTTGGGGATATGTGAAGTCGCTCGTCTACGCCAACAAACCAGAAACGTTAGGGGACTTGGAAGCCAACATTCGTGGCGTTATTGCCAACATACGGCCCCATATGCTCGAAAAAGTGGTTGAAAATTGGACCTGTAGAATTGGCTTTATTCGAGCCAGCCGCGGCGGCCACATGCCCGAAATCATATTTAAACATTAATGGCATAAAATTATCCTTCCAATAAAGCCAAATTGATGGACATTAAAACGATTTTCTTGTGTTTTATTTCAATTCGAAGTTCTATACCTCTAAAAAAACACCCTTTATCTTAACAAATCAGTTTTTGTGGTCACAAATGCTACTTTAAAATCACTTGATCACTTGTTCTTGGAAAGTATTTTTCATTGTTGCATCAAATGAATTTTACAGCGTAGGTTTTTCATATTTTGTTTACTGGGTGTATTCTTATGATTGATGTATGTTTGATGAGTTTGTAAATTGTTTTGCTGTAAATTAATAGGACAACCAACTGAATAAATTAAATTACAGACTAATTGAAAACCATTCCATTTAGTTAACTGAAATAATTATTTTAAAATTAGCGAAAATGTAAAATGAATGGGATGCTTAAAATCAACAGAATTTATTGCACACACATCTGTATTTGAAAAATATTTTTATGGTGTTTATTTCACTTTTACGTCACTTATACAATTATTGAATCAATAAAAATCTTTCGCCAAAAATTTATAGATATAATAGAGAAGTGTTTTGAATTGGTTTTGTGATGTGGTTTTTCAAAATTGCGGCACAAATGGAATAAATTTGTAACCTTAAGTTGTAATCAGAGGTGTAGAAAGGCCATTTCAGGGGGGGAGACATTGTAATTTCACATGATCCTTTCACTTTTTCTGACATAATTCGTTTTTGATAGCGAGGTTTATATGGCTTAAATTCGCCAGCAAGTTGATTGTCATTCGTGACTTTTTATAGCTATGCTATTTATTGCGTGATACAGAAGTTAGGACGTGATTTTTGTAACAAAAATAATCCACACTTTTACAGTTATAAATTTATTTTTGTTTTGATTTCTTTGTGCGTAAAAACGGAGTACGAAAATAAACGAAACAAATTGTTTAATTTTGTTTTGTTTCCTTCTTTGCAGTGAGTGAAGCAAAAACAAAACAAAAACAATGAGAACGATTGCTCAAATTGTTTTTGTATTGTTTTTGCACATGAGCACAAGCGAGAGATTACAGCCGATCGGCTGTAACCCGGCTAACAGCCGCCACCGGCCACAAACGAGACATCAATTTAATCGTACACCGCTAGAAAAGAAAATAATGGGAAATAAATGGAAACGTTTTGAAATATTTGCGAAGAATTTGACATCATCATATAATATAATTTTATTGCATTGTTATTTCATACATGAAATTTGTTTTATATAACTAAGCAGCATAGCTATAACCGGGTGTCCTAAGACAGCTCTCTTCTTTTCTTTTCATATTGAATATTATTATCAAATAAATCAATAAAATGGTGAGTCGTATAAATTAGTTACCACTCTATGAGTTATAATTGCAATGCAAAAAAAAAAGGAGTAGTTAAAAACATGTGAAATTGAAGTGTTTATCAGAAAATTTGTAGCATGAGTCTCGTCACTATGCTAAGAGTTTGGTATTCGTTACTTGAGTACTTAATCCAAAAATTCAGGTGACTGGTGAATAAAAGCAAGTATTTTCCAAAAAAAGGGAAACTAATCGTGTATGTGTGAGTTTCGAACGTATTCAATTAGAATGATAATTTCCGAATCGCAAAAAAGAAGATTTGATGTCTGCTTTTAACTTTTCGAAAAGGCAAATGCAGGATACATGCACAAGCAAAATTGGAAAATTGCTTGCTAATGTGGGGATAGTTTTCATATCTTCTTTTCTTTGTTTTAACACCAAATATATATTGGTTTTCCGAAATAAGTAGATAAGATATCAGCTAGTTCAAAAATAATATTTTCTTTAAATTAAATTAATTTCATTGTGTTAAAAGGAGATTCTATTTGATTTCACACTGCTTGGTGCAGTCGAAAAGTAAACGAAAAAATTATTCGGAAGTAAATGTCAGGAGACCAAAATATGCGAAAAAGATTCACTTTCACACGAATGTGAAACTCATGACAAAAACGTATGTTTCAATTTCAATATTTTGGGTAAAAATTTATTGGTAGATGAAGAAAACAATTATAATAATTGTAATTCGTTACTTGTCTATTTGTATGGACTTCGATGAGGTAGTTTATAATATTTCAGTTTGGTGTTTTTGTTAATGTTTTGGGTTTTAAGGGCGCAGAAAACTTATTTTACCAGAGCAGATATCCAAAAACGTTACAGAGAAAAATTTTAATTAAACAAAGAACGGCAAAATATTTGTAAAGAAAAGGTAAAGGGAACTAAAAAGACTTATTTTATTAGTTAGTTATTTTTTTAATTTGATTTAAAATATTTCTAAACGAGGTAAAACCATAGACGCTATGGTAAAGCCAGGTAACGAACGACAAATTTATTACACTATGATATGGTAAAATAAAAACCTGTGGCAAAAATTAAATTAATATACTTAATAGTAACAAATCAAAAAAGGTTTTGTCTTAAGTAGAACAAAAATAAGCTAATTAACTAACATGTGCATAATTAGTAAAGAACAAACGACAATGGCAAGACTGTTGTAAATTTAGAGATGGTAAAATGGAGCTTTCATTACATAACAAAAGCTTTCAGTAAATTGAATACGCTGAATCAAAACAATTCACATATTCTATTTGCAATAAAGGCTGAGTATATATAGAGCAGAAATTTACATCAACTGACACCACACACAGTGGACCGAACACAAAAGAACACTGATGATGAAGGTGTTGCGAACTTCGAAAACAGCTAGTTGTTCCGTTCTACTAAGTGTTTGTCAAAATATTTACAATTAGCTTTGGTGTTATTTGTAATTTGGCTTACAAAGCGATACGAACTTTAGCCTGACCAAATTATAAATATAGAAATCATTAAGTTCATTTTTTGTTCAGGATGCAGTCATATTTCCAAGATCTACAGACAATTTCTCATTCACTGCACATTTTAAAAATTTAAAATAATAAAGTTCATATTTAACTTTTTTCCTTTTTATGCGATGTTAAATGAAGGTACCTATATATGAGCAAAACTTATACTAATTCTGTTATTATGGGAACCAATGTAGACACATATATCGTCGTCGAAAATCCTAAACTCCGTATTATCAAAATATTTAAAATCGTGATTTTGATTGATTATGATTCGTAAGGTTAACTTACATGCCTCCACCAATTTTTAGATTTCTGCTACAAAAAATGACACTTTTATATCCGTAATTCAAAATAACGTATCAACAAGTGAATGTTTTGCTCAAGTGAAAAGCACGTATCATTAAACTTGGATAAAAAATGTAAATTAAATATTTGAATTTCCAAAAACCCAAGCTAATCAATTCTTGATTTTTCTTTTGTTTAGTCGCATTGATTCCGTTTATCATAAAAGAATTTCATTTCATATAAAGCTAAAAATTGCAAAAGTGTGGTAAAAATAAATAAAATGTGAAATAATGTACAAAGTATTAAGGATAAAAACATACATTGCTAAAAAAAACGATATAAAGAGAAGAAAATAAAATATCGAATGTATGGACAAGGTTAGGTTAGGTTAGTATGGGAGGACCTCTCATAGACCAGGATTGAGCCTTAGCGATACCAGCAGATGAGAAGATAGTATGTAAGTATGGCCTGTATCGAATGTCTCCCTCACAGATTTAACAAACCTTAGTAATCTTCACATTTCCATTCCCGTTACAAGTTCAAGATACCGAAAAGTGTGATCACTAAGGTAGTCATATCTAGAGCGGCTTAGAGCTGGAAAATGACATAGTAAATGTTCTACTATCTCAATTACTCCGGGTTCCTTACATTTCCTGCAGGTACCGTCAAGTATTTGTCCTATTTTGACGGCATGCGAGGCCGTCCAGCAGTATCCAGTTAATACTCCCACTAGAAGTCCACAGTTGCTTCTGGTTAGTGATAAAAAGAATTTATTCGATTTGAGATCATAGGAGCTCTACATGATTTTAGAAGTTTTGCAAGTTTTCGTCGCAAACCAACTTTCCTCCGCTTCTTCCTTCATCTTTGAGTACATGATCCATTTCAAATGTTGAATTGGTTTCCGGACATATACCGTTTCCTCCGCCGGTAATTGGATTCCCCTTTTGGTCAGTGTATCGGCCATTTCGTTTCCCTCAATGCCCATGTGTCCTCGGGTCAAAAATATATGTACTTGTCTGCCAGCACATAACATATTTAGTACATTCCTACACATGATCACAACCGAGGAGTAGTTACAGTTTGTTGAAATTGCCTTAATTGCTGCTTGACTGTCTATATAGATATTTACACGCGCATTCATGGTTAGAGGGGTTAAGGCTAACTCAGCTGCCATTTTGGCTGCATAGATTTCCGCCTGGAAGATGCTACAGTTATCAGGAAGTTTATATAATTCATCTATACTGAGCTTCGTGCAGTAAACCGCAGCTCCCACCCCTCTATCCATCTTTGAACCATCAGTGAAGAAATTAAGTCTATACCCGCTATAGTTAAGACCTTCGGATAGCCTTCTTCGCTTATAGTGATCTGTGGTTTGGCAAGGAAGTTAATTTCTGGCATGATGTGGTACGAGCTACACTCCATGTCTTCCAGCAATTTACCGTGGTTTATACGACATCAGTCCTATTGTCCTGAGTCCGTTAACGGATTTGCATGCCGCGCTTAGAGCAGTTAGTTTTATTGGTTTAAGTTCCAATATAACATCTAAGGCTGCAGGAAGTGTGCAGCTCCAGTGATGCAGAGTTCTGCTAGTCTCTGGATATTTTCTAATTTTTATTGGTATGCTTTTGTATGGGCAAAATTATGATATGGAGTTATTTGTGAAAGAGAGCCAATGGAGATGAAAGCTGGATGCCCTATCGACTCACCGTCAATGTATTTTGGTCCGGTTATTAGAGATGTCCGCTTATATGAGATGAACACACTTTTTTTGACAGTTTGTTGAAACATTTTATTAAGAGTAGACTTCTTCAATTTATGTAAATATAATTTTAGCTGTTGGGTTTCAAAATAACTTGCAATGTTTTTTTTTTTTTTTTGTTAGAATGCAAAGAAAGTCGTCTCTAGAAATATGTTTCGAGCGGGAAATTTGTATAAGAAATTTAGCAATATGAATTGCTAAACTACGCAAGAAACTTTACATATTCGCAATTTCCCACACCAAAAAATTTTATTTTTAAAACTCGTTTAAAATTTTATTTTTTTTATTTAAAATGATAAAAACAATTTTTTTTCCTATGGTATTTAGGGACACGAGCTAAGCAAACGACTTCTGCAAATAAACAGCAACTTCTTTGCCGTCTGCAAGAGCATCAGAATTCATATTTGCTTTAACCGGGGAATCACCAATATCATTGACACTAATGCAAATGAATCAGAGTTAAATAATGAAAGATCTTCTATTTAAATGTAACTCTTGTTGACGTGATTCACCGCTTCTGCCCGCTTATGAGAGGTATTTAGAGTGTCCGGTTATGGGAATGCATTTTGTATTGAAAAAGAAATGAGCGTGTTGGATCTACAAAACTTGTCCGGTTATTAGAGGTATCCGTTATGAGAGATTTCACTGTATTGTGAAAAATCTGAACACAGGATTGTTCTCTCTTTTCCGAAAGTGGAAGGAAAGATATATTTTTACGTTTCTGACAAATTTCTTGGGGGCAATACGAGTAGAACAGTATGTTGATGACAGAATTGAAGCGAACATTTCCAAAATCTTAGTTTTTAAACATAAGAGCCAACCGTCTGCAATAATGGATTAGAAAATGGGTGAACTCGAGATTTTTCTAGTTAATTGCTCACCTAGGTCTACTTGTGTACCAAATTTCAGCTCTCTATCTATAGCGGCAGTAGTTAATCAACTTGATGAGTGTTTCAGTGAGTCAGTGAATCAGTGAGTATGTCTTAAAATATGCACTTTTTGGACCTTAATAGCTCAGGAAGCTTTCCTTGTAAAACTTACAAACTTCGCACATGAGCTAACATGGGTTTATTCTACGAGTAATTATGGTTTAAAGTTTGTAATTTTACAATTGCAGGGAAAAAATTAAGGGCGTGGGAGGCGGGAATGATAAAAACACGACGAATAGCTTCACACAATGTGTGCATTGGCCGGAACTTAGCCTTAGAAAATAAGGCCCGATATTAAGCTCATTATTTAGTTATGCTGTCTGATTTTAGTAATCTTTTTGTAATACTTGAGTTGCCTCTTGATGGCAAAAATAATAAATAAACATTTATTGGAACTCATCTCGGTCTTTTTTTCCATCACTTACAAAGAAACATCCTTTCCTCCTATCCTTAACACTCGCAATTTTTTTTTTTTCAATAAACTGCTTAACAACTCTATACTTATTTTCATTCGAATATAAAGTTCATGCAACAACCAACAGGGTTTTCGCTTCGAAAGTCCAAAGCATCATAGACTTAAAATAAATATTAAAGCGTGTGACATTCAATGGGAAAAGTTTTCGTATAAAAATAATTCGAGTGAGCGCAAACTGGTGACATTTACCCCTAGTTTAGACTTGTTAATAGGAGTTGTAACAACTTGTATCCTGTGCCACATGTTGCCACTTAAAAGTTTAGGAATGCTAAATAAATGTTTATTATGCACTGCATAGAATATAAATGCACACATTTTACTAACAAAAATAAAATTACAAAAAAGAAATAGAATGACAAGTGCGCAACTTATGATTTTAAAAGATGTTTTAATAATTATGAATAGTTCTAGGGAAATATAAAAACATTTGTGAGAATTGTCTTATGAAGAGTGCAATTATAGATAATAATAAGGATTTAATGATTGGTTCTGATATAAGACCCTTGTATTTTAGAAATAAAAAATTCTACAGATTGCTGCTTTGTAATAGTCAGGATGACATATCATCTCTCATATCATGTTTTCTTACTTGGCAATATTTTTATCCTTATAATACAGTAGATAATAAAGGATTTCTATATAGTTCCTTATATGGCAAACAATTTTGTCAAGCTAACAGGTTACCTAGAAATTATATGACACCCTGACGATTATTGTATTGTATTGTTCTATTTTAATTTTACCACTTTGTATGGCAGAAATTTTGGATAGGAACTCTTATACTTAAACTTCTTATATGAAAATCCAAGAAGGAAGACAATTACAAATAATTTAAATTAACCAAATCTTTAAGGGCCATAAAATTTTATGCACACATTTCATTTCATGAAGACTAAAAGTTAATTGTCCTCAAAATGCCATAAAATCTTAAAATTAAGTGCGGCATTTATAAAATATTAATTAATTGTTAAAAAAACTCTGACATATCGTTACCTTAATATAGAAGGCCGTAACTCATTATTTTTTTGAAATCGATATTTTTAAATTTTTCGATACATTAGATGTTCTTTTGTCGAAATATAAAAAAAACTCGATTTGAAAAAAATAATGAGTCAGGGCCTTTCTATATTAAGGTAACGATATGGATGTAAATATTTCCATAATTTAAAAGGGAACTCTGAGAGCAAAAAAAAAAATTTTGTGGGGAAATTTGGTACGGAAATGTCATAAAATTTAAAATATTTGTGTTTTATATACCTTTTTTAAACTCAGTAACAAAACTCTACATAAAGTAAACTTATTTTTTAAGGAATTTATTTATAACCATAGATATAAAATCAAATCTTAGACAGTGTAAGTCGACACAAAGATTTTCTCCACATGTTCCTTGAGATATCAATAATGCAGTTTTACAATGTTTCCTACAAGTGAAGGTGAAAAAATGTTTCTTAAATGACATTTCACTCCACAATATGTATAAGTACTATTAAATTTTTTATTTAGAATGTATCACCGATCTAACAACTCATTTAAAAAAAAATAATGAGGCAAATATTAGAAGTGTTTCCAAGAGTAATGTGGGGAAAACTATCTTTAAGGGGACGTCCGGACACCTCTAGATGAATATCAAATTGTCAAAAGATATATTTTCATCATTTCTAAGCCGAAATTCCATAACAAAGTTGCATTCAAGCCGTGGTATATTGTTTTCGTACAAGCGAAATAATTGCGGAAATATCAAATTATTTGTGGCGTGTAACTTGTAAATTTTCTAAATTTAAAAAATACAAAACTCAAACAAAATGCAAGTTATCTACCACAGCAGTATAGAAAGATATTTTCTTTACAAAAAAGCTTAAATTCATAAAAATGAGGGTGTGTTCGTAAATGCATCACTGCTCTGCATCATACGTGCAAACTTTTATTTAAAATGCAATACAAGTTCGCTGATAATCTGTTTTAGTAGCAATAATGTTTGTACACTATATTTGACATTTATTTGTGCGTTATCTACTTCAGTGAAGCAGTTTATAACATTAAAATTTCCATTTGCAGCGCAGTGATGCATTTACAAAGAGGCCCTGAGTGTCCAACTTTTTATTTTACTCCCAATTCACTTAAGGAATTGAGTGGAATTATTTGCATACTAGCCGAGCACGCCAAACGTCGTATCCACACAGTCGTCACTAGTTTGGTTAAAAATAAATCAAAAACCTATCGGGTAGTGAACCAAACCTGGGGGTCTACCCTGTAATTCGAAACGAAACAAAATACTTTCGAAATGGTATGTTAATTATATGCAAATTCGAAATCATTTTCTTTCGTTTCGAATTACAGAGTAGACCCCCTGTATTGAAAATTTCTGCTCCACAGCTCTTACAGTTCCAGAGATTATGCGTTACTAATAAGCATACATATTTCTAGGGCAGAAAATAATAAATAACTTATTAAAAGTGTGTGAGGATATGGTATTTAGAATGAAATCAAAAGTACTTGTAATAAGAAAATTTAACTTTCCATCCTTCCTTTTTGTATCAAAAATTTATATAAAAAAAGAAGAGTGGTGTCTTAAGACACTCTGTTATAGCTATGCTGCTTAGCTATATAAAAGAAACTTAATGTTTTAAATGACAATTCAATAAAATTATATTATATGATGATGTCAAATTCGCCACAAATATTTCAGAACGTTTCCATTTATTTCCCATTATTTTCTTTTCTTTGTAATGGATGGTGGTATTGGTTGAAGTAGTTAGCACGTTGACTACAAAATCGAAGGTCCTGGGTTCAATCCCTGTCTCCGACAATCCTTAAAAGAACAACACCACGCATTTTTCTGATGTACATTAGTGTTTTTTATATCAGTTGTTGTGGCAAAAGTTCTAGTGATGCAGGCATAGGGCACGGGCCACTAAAACTATACCGGCTTCATCGGATGCTAATCCTAATGTAACATGACAGCGCCCCCCTTCGTCGGTATTGCGTAGCAGAATCATCGACGCAGTAAAATAGCCAATAAGCACAGCTTCAAAATTTAATACGCCTCATTCACCACCAGAGATGCTGCAACACTGAAAATAAGCGTGCAAAAAAGCAGAGTTGTAAAAGAATGAAGCTTTCCTTTATCTCTTCATTCACCACCTGTCTTCTATTTCACTATCCCTTCCCTATCACCCTCTCCCACTATCTTCTTTTCACCATACAGTTAAAACAAAGGGATCATTGTATTGGACCCAAGTTAGATGGACTCTAAATTTCTCCCTTCCTTACCAGCAGCCTGCTAACCTAACCTAACTTAACCTTATGGCCGGTGGCACCTGTTAGCTGGCGTACAGCCAATCGGCTGTGTTCTCTGGCTTGTGCTCGTGTGTAAAAACAATACAAAAACAAATTGAGCAGTGGTTCTCATTGTTTTTGTTTTGTTTTTGTTTCACTCACTTCAAAGGACGAAACAAAACAAAATCAAACAATTTGTTTCGTTTACTTGCATACTCTGCTTTTAAGTATGTACAAAGAAATCAAAAGAAAAATAAATTTATAACTGTCATTGTGTCTATTATTTTTGTTAAGAAAATCATGTCCTAACTCCTGTATCGCTCCATAAATAGCATAGCTATAAAATTTTATGTATTGAATAATTTTTACTCAGTCTAAATTTCTTATTTGCTGATTATGTTTTTTTCTGTGTTCAAACGTTTTAAATAACCCATTCCTGAAAATATTGCAATGAATTTGTTAATTTTTAACACCCGACCAAAAAAGAGGTGTTATAAGTTTGTAGTGTTGTGTCTGTGTGGCTGTGTACAGACCAAACGGCTGGACAGATTTTGATTTAGTTTTTATTGTTCGAAAGCTGACTTGAGAGTGTTCTTAGCCAAGTTTATAGAAAATCGGTCCAACCGTTTAGAAGTTATCACTTATTTTCTGGATAACTCAGTGGTTTTTTAAATTTTTAATTTTTGTTATTTATTAATTAATTATTAATTTATTTTTACAAAATATTATATATGATATCGTGCAATAACCGCAAAAAAAAAAGCGTAAGCGCTACAATTTCCGAACTTAATTTATTGACCAAAATCGATAATTTTCAATCGATTTTCGTCAAAAAAAACGAAGTCCAAAATATGTGTCGGTTAAGATTTTGTTGGCGGTTATGGCTCGATATAACGATTTTTTCGGCATTATTAACTGCATAAACGAATTTTTCGAGATACATATATCTATGTTGCAATAATGGAGCGATGAGTATTGGTGGTTTTTTATTTGAAAATTTAAAATCAAAATTTAAATAAAAAAATACTTATCCTCTTTTGTCGGTCTTTTCTGAGTTTGACGTCGTCAACCGAACCGAAGTATATCGAATCCTGGACTATTTAAGATAACTTTTGGAAGATTTCTAAACATAGTTTTTATTTAATTTTACTACGCTTATTTTATTCTTTTGTGATTTTCAAAAATATTATTATTTGTGAATTCTCAAATAGTATTTGAAAGTTTGTGCATAAAATGAGAGGTTTGTGGCTGTTCAAAATAAATGGTTGGCAAAGCACAAATGAAATGCATTAATTTCAATTTAAATGAACTGATGACAATATTTCAAATAATAAATTTCTTAAATGTTAAATACATAATTAATTTTTGCAGTGATTTTGAAATTTCAAACTTTGTTGAATAGAAAAAAAAGCAAGCCTTCATAAGGACATTTCAACAGTTTTGTTCCGGCCAACCTTTGGAAAAGCAATTAAAAACATATTTTTTTCATCAGATTTATCCTTTAAAAGTTTTTAAATAAAGTTGGGAGCACCAGTTTTTCTTTGTATTTAACAATGCTTAAAATTCTCCAAGCAATGCTAACACGATTCAGTTAAAATATTTTTGGTCACAAAGTCCCAAAATATCGTTTTCTTAAGTTATTGTTAAGAAATACTATGCCTTCGACAAACACTTGTAGAACAGAAATTATGGATATTTCCTAACGCTGTACATTGACATATGTGATTTCAGGTTTTTAAGTTAAAATAGCATACGAGAAGTGTTTATCCAAGAACTTGGAAAACATGCAAACAACCGTCACATTATTAAACAATAAATGCTTTTTCTTAATATGCAGTAACCTAAATTGACAGTCACTGTGAAATTGATGTCAGTTGAAATTACATTCTCTAATTTTTTTACACAGATTAGAAAATAAAAGATCTACGGCCTTATGTATAATCAAAAACTGCCTTGAAGTTAGCATCATCAATGCCAATTTTTGATTATACAGAGGGCCGCTAGTTTTTAGACTTGGGTTCAAATCGTTCAATAAATATATAACAATATATATTTTTATAATTTTAATTATAATTTATCTTGTTTCCGGCATTATTCAAACAGCAGTGATGAGAAAAAAATGTTTTTTTTTCAAGAAATATTAAAAAAAACTTATAAAATTCATAAAGCATTGAAGTTAAATCATTTCCATGGCATTATTATTTTCTCATTTCAAGAATTAATTTTAAAAATGCACCTGAAAGAAAGAACTTGCAAATCACGTTTCATTGAACAAAAATAATTGTGGAAAAAATAAAACTAATAATCTTTTCAATTTTTGATTTTAGTTGTGAAGCAATTTTCATCAATTTGCTTTGAAGTGTGTAATACGTTTCAATGTTTCAATTTTATTTTTTCTTTACAGACATAGTCCTAATTTACACTATGCAAGTCTTATTGCTAAGCTGATTAGTTTGTGGCAGAGAGAGAGAGAGAGAGAGACGTGGAGAACAGAAACGTTTCTTTTCCCCTCGTCACTCTATCACGCTCTATTAAAAAAACTAATCAGCTTAGCAATAAGACTTGCATAGTGTAAATTAGGGCATACATATATTTTCTTTTTTTTTTTTTTTTGCTTTGGCTTAATCCTCTTTTCTATTTGTCTGAAATAAATTTGTACTGTACATGTTTTTCAATTGAAAGCAATTAAAAGCCATTATTTACTTATTTTGTGTTTTTGTTGCAATTTCATTTTAGTTGGTCGTTGTAATTTTTGTAGTTTTTATTTTACAGTTTCCAGTTTGTTTAGAAAATTAAATAATACATTTTATTCATATACATATACACATATATATGTGTTTACACACACGAAAAAAATACTAATGTAAAATCAACATGCAAAAAGTTTGATTCAAATTCATTCAAATCACATTGAATTCATAACTGTAATACACTTTTGTGCTTAGTTTTTTAGGTTGTTTTTGTATTTTTGTTGTTTTTTTGATGTTTGTAAACAGCTGACAAACAGCTGCTGGCTGGTAGGCAGTGTACCAGTCTTGCAGTCGGAAGATCGCAGGTTCGAATCCTAGAGTTAAGTCAAAGTATTTTGTATTTTTTTTAACTAAAACTTTTCAAATAAATCTTATGTTAAATGATCAATGAAATAATGTTAAATTAAAATTTAATTCAAGATAGTACATATTAGTGTATATCTTAAGAATATTTAAAGTTGTTGTGGCTGCAATGGTATGCAAGTTGACTACCACGCAATGAGTTCCGAGTTCAAATCTTGACCGGGAAAGCCAATTTATATACAAACATTTTTCTGATGTCTATGTCAACCACACGTAAGTTAAATAATTAATTAAATACAATTACTACATTAAATTAAATTCATGTTGTTCCAACTAGAAATGACTTTGATTCAACATGATTCTTCATTTTGATTTTAACAGCACGTAAACACTAAATCAACGTGAAATAAAGTTATTTCAAAAGGAAAAAGTTTCTTTGACAATTACTATAAATCATGCTAGATTAACATGAAACACATATGAAGCAAACTCATTGCCGAAAATTATTAGATTAACCTTGTTTAAGTAGATTTTCAGTTGCAATTTTTCTATGTGTATGTGTATTTATTTGTGCATCTATGCAATAGAGGAAAAATAGCAAGCACTCGAAATGAAAAATCATTTTAAATACCTGCTCGTATGTACGAGTACATACATACATATACAGACAACTTTCAAAGTCAATTAATAAATACCATTTTCGTAAATAATTGATGTATTTGTTGCACCTTAACAGAATGCCGAATCACGCATACCAAATTGGTTTTTCATCAAATAAACAATTAGAATACACAAAATGCGCACTTCTAAATTAAAATGTTGCTTAATAGAAAAAAAAAATATTTTTTGATTTGTTCAAATGTAATCTGCTGAATGTTTTGACCAAAGAATTTATATGACTCAGACCATACACAAAGAAAAATTTGTTAGGTTAGTCTAACCAATTGCATTTGTCAAGTTTACAGTTACTGCGAATTATTGTTAGAAGTAAAATTCACCAATTTCTTTTGGTTAATCTAACCAAACGGTATTTGTTATTTTTTTTTAAGTACAAACTGTTGTTGATATTTAGATAAACAACACATTTTATGGTTAAAATAATTTATTTAAAGCAGTTACTGCATTGAGCTATTATTATTTCTTTTTTTTTTTTTTGCTAAAATAGCCAATTCTGTAAGCATGTTTGTTTTTGAAATTGAAAAAACTAAGCACCAAATAATACTGGAGAATAATCTAACCAATTAGAGTTACTAATTTTATTGTAAATAAAAGCTGTCTCTGCAATTTAGGGCTAATAAACGATGGTTTAGTTGAGCTAAACTCAACTTTATATGTTGTGTAAACTCAACAGGAGTAAATCAGTATCTTATGTGTAGTTTAAAAAAGAATATTGTGGCAGCCCTAGAATAAATGTCAAAATACAGCTGTTTTGCAGCAGGCTCAAAAAGACAAAAAATTTAATAAAATTTAATTAAAAGTGGCCAAATTTTACTAAGAAAGAAATTACATAAATTCTTGGCAAATTAGAATAGTATAAAAGAACAATATAGTGTAAGAAAACAGATCGAACAAGATCTGAAGAAAAAGTAGAAGCTTGGAAAAAAGTTGAGTGCTCTTTAAATGCAAAACATATGTTCGGTAAGTAACAAAATCATATGGTCTGTATTTGTAGTTTAAACGTCAAAAAATTTTATGAGTTTACATATGGTTTAAATACTTCACTGATTTATAGGTTTGCTGGTTTAAACACATTTTAAACCAAAAATACAGATTAACTTGCACTGATTTATTAGCCCTTAGATAATGTTCAAATCGCTGTCAAATAAGGGGTGGTGTTAAGATGGGAAAACATATTTTCCCATTTAAGCAAGTATTTGCTGTTATATAAAATGCGATCAAATAGACCAAAAACATAATTTTTTCCGAAATTTTTAAAGAAATACTGCCATGGAAGATAGTTAAAGTTTGGAGGAGTAACAAATCATAAATGGAAAATTCTGTCGTAAAGCAGCTATGGGCTGAAGATCAGGGGTTAAATCGTCATCATGTAACAGCACTATTTTCGGATTATGACATACGTGAACGTACTAAAATCACATTCAGCTCATAAGATTGACGTATTACTTAATTCGTTTTCGTACGATTGCCAATACGATCATGGATGTGACGATTTCAGCTCAGCTTGCGTGACATCGTAATTATTTCTAAGTGAGGTCAAGCTTTTTTGTATTGTTTGACCTTCGAGAGTTGTTCGTCTCACTCGCACTGCACGACTCATCTGCCACGGATAACCGTCAAACGCATTCGACTGTTTGAAAAGCGGTTTCTTAAAGCGTAGCGATGACAAAATTAAAAAAGGTATTGTAGTTAATTTAAAACAAATTTTTGTTCATTTCATTGCATGTTAATGTTTTCCTTTCTGTCTTTATTTTTTGTCTTCATTTAATAGTCGTACTTAATGGCCCTGACATTAGAAAGCTATTGCAGAGCAACTTTAATTCATCGCTTGATGAAAATCATTCAATGGCATGGAATTACCTTCATCTTGTAAGCAAAAGAGTCTAGGGAGGGGATCGAGACGCGGAACCGGAAGCAAGAGAATGGTTGAAAGAAGTGCTATATTATTTAGAGAAAATCGGCATATCCATTACATTAAAACTTTATTTTCTTCATTTTCATTTTGAAAATTTTATCAAACAACTCCCTACCGAATCCGATGAGCAAGAAGAACGGCTTCACCAAACCACAATGCCCATGGAAAAACTGTACAAAGGCAAAAAAACTCGACGCATTGCTTGCAGAAATAATATCAATTTTATTGATGCATTATTTTGCATTCCTTTTTTATTTCTGTTCTAATTCCTTTCGGGTATGTTGGTGGAGACACAAGATCATCCCATATGATGTTCATGAAGTATTTGAAGAAGAAAAAGCTGATGATGGAGGGCAGCCTGGAAGCAACGTGCTTGTGGACACCATAAGTTCTGAATCAGAGTCAGATTCGTACGATTTGGATCCACAACTTAAAAGAGTGCGATTTGCAAGTCCAACATTATAAACACGAATATTTTTTTTTTAATTTTTGTAATAGACAGCATAGTATATCAATGTTGAAGTAAAGAAAAAAACAAATGAAATTATAAAATTTTCGGGAAATTTTTCACTTTTGCGGCTACTGAAGCGCTACTTAAACGGTGTTAAAAATCATTCCTAGGAAGTTCATATATTTTATAAAGTTGTTTATTCACATCTTAAGTACATTTTTGTAGTCGATTGTTTTCTTGAATTTTGAACGGTTTGCTATATATGGAACTAAACATGGGAAAAAGGTAAAAAAATCTTAAGTTTTAAAATTTTTTGCGATTTTTATCTTGAAGATGAAGTTTTTTTGCTTTTTTATGTTCACAATTGTTCTTTATGACAAGAGCTACAACTTTGCCTCAGAAAGTAAATCAAAATTCCGAATGGTTTGCAAGATATGAGCCTGAGAAAATTATCAGTTTTTTGCAAAAATTACACCGAGGCCCCAAATCTTTGTGGGGCCCATAAAAACAGGCGTGACTTGGGGCAAAACTTTGAGACATGGGCCGTTTTTTTGGTCTCTTATCACGTACTGGTTATATTTCCATGACTTAAAAAATTACACACATACACTGTATGAATGTATACATATATGTACATTTCGCTCATTTACTTCAATAATGACACAACTCGAAAAAAAAACTAGTTCTGCAGAAAACGCTTTTAAAATTTTGAATTTACATGCAACTGAATGGAGATATGAGAAAATATTAAACTCCTATATAAAATTCTCTTTTATGAAATTTTTACACAAATAAACCCATTTTATGAGTTATGACCAGGGAAAGCGCAAATATGCAATTGCATGTTTTTTTTTGTGTGATGTATTAATGCGGGATTAAGATATTTATCCGTTGCAGAACTTTTTATAAATTTTGGCATCGATTTTTTAGTGCATATTTTTGCATATTTTGCTTATTAAAGCATGTTTTTGCATATATCAGTCTTATACGCATATTTTTAGCATATTTTCGAATTTTTAGCACCTAATTTACGCTTTTAGGGCACATTTTGATACTTTATAGAATTTTTTTATTATTTTAACCTACTTGGAGCAACCGTCCTTTCAAAAGGACACCCTATACCGAAACTTATTAAAATTTAATTTTTGAAATAAAAATTTAAGTTCTAAAGAAAAAATTCTTCCGGCACTATATGGGTTAATATGCTTACAAGTCAAGGGGTTGGTAAAAAATTTTTATTTTTATTTTTTGCCATCTAAATCTCATTTCCAATGTTACATGTCGTGTATACATTTTTCTTATATCCCTGCAGGAAATGCGAATAGTGAAATTGTAGTGATTTAATAGTGACATTGTCAGTAGTACTACTGACTAGGTGTACCCCAGCCAATGTAATCATCTATTGACATTTAACATTGGCTTGTCATTGAAATTCCACCACTAGACTGTAGCAATACAGACTAAGTAGTTCCTTTGGGACCACATGGAGACATTGGCACCAACGGTTCACTAGTAAATTTTAGGGGCCCTAGTCTACAATATCGATATTTCCTCGCTTGATGTCAATAGTAAAATTGTAGTGATTTACTAGTGTCAATAGTATAACTGAATAGGTGTACCGCAGCCAATGTAATCGCCTGTTGACATATAACGTAGGGTTGTCATTGAAAATCTACCAGTAGACTTTAGCACTATTCTTTAACGACCATATGGAGACATTTGAACTAAAAATTCACTAGTACATTTTAGTGACCCTCATCTACAATTTTATAAGGGTTGGGACAACAAACTTAAATACATACATATGTACGTAAGTTTTTAACATTATTGCATAGCATAATAAAAAAGAATAACAAACTATTGACGCGTTCGTTGACAATGTCACCAGAAATACACTAGAACTGTTGTCTCTAACGTATCTCTACTCGCGCATAAAAGAAAAGTTGTCGACATTTCAACTAGTGCAATTGTCGCTAGAGAAAATAGTGTTGACATAGAGACATATGGTTCTAGGCTGACTAGAGGGATATTACGCAGTCTTACGGACGTTAGTTTCAATACAAATGCAGTTTTGCTGTTTGTGACGGACTCTGCCCCGATTAGACCTTGAAGGAACATTGTCAATGTATAAAAGTTTATTTAAATGTGACAGTAACGATTTTTATTTGAAATTCTAGGTAAAGTTTTTGTTGTTTATGGCAATAAAATTTATAAATAAAAATCGTGTCTTATTTATCCAAAATATAGTTCCAAAGCCTTAATGCTGATATCGTGATATTTTGAAAATAAAGTTAAACTCTTATGAGAGTATCAAATAAAATTTAATTTGTATTATTCGCTTTAGTCGAAATTTTTATGGTAATTTTGTTTTAACGTCCACTTCAAACTCAAATTATTTTTTTTAGCACGGCAGTTATTCTTTGTTAATTTTTTTATTGTTTCCTTTTTTTGTTTATTTTGTGTTATTTTATATGTAAGTGTTGATGAATTTTTCAATTAAAAAAATATATTTTCATTTAAAATAAACCAATTTATTTTATTGTTAAGAGCATATTTTTTGCGGTTTTAGTGCATATTTTCAAGTTTTTAGTGCATATTGAATGCGCATAAGACACTTTTTATAAGGCATATTTCTGGTTTCCCTGGTTATGACACTACCGAAGTATACGAAGGGAAATTTTTGTTACCCGTTTGAATTTTGTACACATGTATGTATGTATATCTATAATATAATACTGTAAGATAGATATGTACATATCGCACTTAATCAACAAGAGGGTATTAACTCAAAATTTTAAAAATTTCACTTTTTGCAAGAAATCAACTAACAATATTAATATATATCTACTATAAAAATTTCAACGTGTTCCTATTACTCTATTGTTGATAAAGTTTCTTTTACTTAATGATTTGAGTTTGAAATGTCACTATTTTTATGATAAATTTGCTACATTTTTCTTTCGAGTTGTAACTCTTTTCAAAACATAGATATTCTAGCTCAATAATTGCAAGATTTTAAAATAAAAATAAAAACAATGGAAAGATATTTTCAAATATCATTCGCTTACTATAATGGATTCCGATTTTCAAATTCTCTTTAAATGTAACTACAAACAGATTTTCGTCTCTACTGAAAATTTTAAAACTTCCGAGTTAATACACTTTTGTTGGTTGATTAAGTGCGATATGTAAGTATGTATGTATGTACATACGAGTATATATTATATGCCTTTTGTTTCAATGTTTTGACTTTGTTGTGGAAACTTGTGTTAGTGTCAAAGTTTATATTAGTTGCAAATAATTGTTTGAAATTCCATGCTAGACGAGTCCTCAGGCGAACAAATGCAAGTGAAAGTAACACATCCTCTTGGCAATTGGCTCAAACATAACGTAATATAAAGAGCAAATATCCAATACAAATTTGAATATTTTAATTCGGAAGAAATGCTTAAAGTAATAAGGTGGCGGGGTGGGGGGTTTGTTTCAACAAAGAAAATAAACTTAGCGTTACGCAAACATTTTCAGCAAAGACGAAAACTTGTAAGACTTTTAGATGTTTTGGAATCGTTTTTCACCAAAAAGCAAAACCAAAATAAATACTATTGCAATGCCAAAATACTCGTATGCAAAGTGCAGCTAATTTTTCAGTGCAAATGGAATATGGGAATTGTTTCGATTCATGGTATTACAATTTGCTGAAACTTTTTTTGTTAATGAAAGCTCAATTTCACCATCTTTAATTTACAAAACAGTTTTGCCATTGTCGGTTGTTCTTTACGAATTATACACATTTCCGTCTATTTGCTTATTTGTGTTCTATTTCTGAGACGTATCGTTTTTTTTTTAATTCCGACAAAAAATCAGGTAGTGTAAAGACAGCCTTCAGCATTTTAGATGACGATATGCTATTATCCCTAGCGCCTCTCTGCATTATAACAAATGTTTTACTAATATAGGAATCTAGCAGTGTACACATGAAATCTTGCATACATAAGCGGCTTGTCCGACGGTGTCACTAGAAATCGTTCGATCGAACAATTTCTGGTGACATCGTGAAAATTAGTGCGCCCTCAAAACAATGGTGTCATCAATTCTTGGCCAACAGCTAATTCAGACTTAGTGATAGCGCTTTACTACATATGGCAATAATGTAGCTAAGAGTCCTCCAAATAAATCTCATTAACATTTTATGTCGAAAAAATGATTTCTTCATGCACTTTTTTTGCAAAAGTAAAGTAAAAATTTCTATATTCTTATGAATTGAATAGGCTAAAGTTCGTAACGCTTTTTAAGCCAAATTACATGTGATAATTATTAATGAACAAATAACATCAAAGTTAGTTGTAAATATTCTGACAACAACACATAGTTGAACGGAACAGCCAGCCGTTTTCGAAGGCCACTAAACCTTCCTCATCAGCGTTCTTCTGTGTTTTGGTCCACTGTGTGTGGTGTCAGTTGATGTAGATGTCTGCCTTATATACGTAACTTTATTGCAAATGGAATATGTGAATTTGTTTGATTCATTGCATTTCAATTTGCCAATGTGTTTCGTAATGTATACGCAAGTTAACATCTATATATATATACCATCTTCTATATATATTACCATCTTCTATATATATTACAACAGTCTTACCATTGTCGTTTTGTTCCTTACTAACTATACACATGTTTGTTAATTTGCTTATTTTTGTTCTACTTAAGACAAACTTTATTTTTTGTATAGAAACAAATACAGTTCGAAAAATAATAATTAAATTAACAAAGTAAAAATTGTTTTTCATTTCCTTCAAAATAACTAACAGGGACTCCTAATTTTTTGCTAACAATATTTGGCAATATAATCTGAGCGTGTGTAGGCACCCTAATAGGTCATACAGATCACTTTTTAACTCAAAAATTTTCGTTTTTCACTTCTTTTTTTTTTGGAAAATCATATAATTAATGCACATTTCTAGTAAAAATCGATAATTTATTTAAAAGAAGCAGTCAGTCAAAACGACAACTATTCGAACATGTCGACTCCTGAAATTCTCCGTTGTGTATAATTTTTCGTTTCATGCGTTCGCTTTGACTGCTACTGTTTACATTTTCAGAAGCAGAAGCGTAAGCAGAAGTAAAAGCAATTACACAAATCAGAAGTTTTTAAACGCTGCTTGTCAATACCTCCTAACTAGAGTGCGCTCTGGTTTCGTAAATAAACATGCACATATACTCACCCGAACTGTCGTTAAATCTCAACAATGCACAATGGTCTGCTTAGGTCTTAGGCTATCATATAAATCTAAAAAGATTTAGATAGTACCGATAAATTAACGGGTAAGGTCAGGGGACAAATTACGGCACTCGTTATCGAACGAAATTGCGAAATATTTCAATAGAGTTTTTATGGAAATATTTTAAAATTTCGAATCGTATCGAATATCGTAATTTGCCCCAAGAATTATATTCTAAATTTTTCATTGATTGTTAAAAATTATCAATATCAACATATTAAAAATTTTAATTCTTAGGGTTCTTAAAAGTTTGTCGCCCGGGCCTCACGGGCCTATGCGTAAATCCAGCACTGAGTGCCTATCACAAATTACTGCTTCCCAGTAGCATTTCTGTAAGGGAGACAATGTTACAAAAATACTTGCTGTTGCGCATTAATAAGGCATTATTGTGTGCAAAATTTTCTTACTTTGTTAGAGCGCCCGTCTTACGTTAGTGCTTTTCAGAAGCTTTTGTTATCAATAAAGCAATACATTGCTCCCTGAGAGGAGGTAAGAATACAAAATTCTCAATTATTCTGCATTATTAAATCGGTTTTTGAGTTTTTTGTTATGGCGCTAGTGAAGTAAATAAGTCATATTTATACATACCAGAGCTGTTAAATTTCGATTACGATTAGTAATCAATTAGATTACATTTTAAAAAGAATTGTTATGATTATATAATTGCCTTCAAAATAATTGCTGATAAATAATTGATTACGATAACTAATAATCAAACAGTAATCTGAATTACTTAAAATTACTAAAAATAATCAAAAAGAATCAAAAGTAATCAAAAAGTCATCCGACTACTTTCAAAGATTACTTTTGATGCTTAATAAATAAACAAAAAGAATCAAAAGTAATCCTTAGCAGTAATCGTATTATTTTTTGATTACTTTTGATTCGTTTGGATTATTTTCAGTAATTTTAGGTAATTCAGATTACTTTTCCATTATTAGTAATCGTAATGAATTAGTAATCGTGCGAAACTGAATGTAATCGTAATTTAGCCATTACTTCACCCTTAAAAAAAGTAATTAAATTAGTAATCATTACGATTAGTAATCATTACTTAACCGCTATGATATACACACATATATATACTTATTGAGGTAAGTTTCAATATTTTTGTAGATTCTGTACAAACTTGAATATAGCTTTGAAACAATTGTCATGCATGCTGGTGGATCCAGCATATATATTAAACCCAAAACCTAAATTGTATTTAAAATGCAATAACTTTTTTATTTACTGCAAATTTTAAAGTTTAAAAACAAAGTTATAGGGTTAACTTTTAGCAATGAAATATGTTCATGGCTAAATGAACTCTACACAGTATGTATGGTATGTCTGTATGTTTTTGGTTTGTGATTTGGGGCTTAAAGTATAGAAGTTATAAAAAAGTAAAAGTTTTGCATACACAAATATGTATGTATGTATATGTGTATATATACATAACTTTCAGTTTTGAAATAAGTTGCCCTGTAGTAAATAAAATAATCAGTTGAGAAAAAACACTAACTTATAAATTAATTATTTTGCAAGTGACTATAAAGTGGTTTAAATCTCATGCAGATATCAACCAAACATATTGAATAGAAGCACACGTAAGAAATAAAAAAAGCAAAATTAGTAAATGAAAAGAAAATAAAAACACAAAAGAAGCATGTCATGAAATCAAAAGTCAAACGTTTGTGTGGAAAAAAAAACTAAATAATTTCAATACTTAATATGTATAAAATTTTCTATGAGCGGTTCGTATGTATGGATATATTTATGCACATATATGTATATGTATGTACGAATTTTTTATTTTTAGTGAATATAATAATAATAATAATAATAATAAATATTTATATATATCTACATATTTACATAGATATATATGAATATATACATATATGTATATATATATATATATGTGTATACATATATAATATAAATATACATGCATATATCTTTTTTTACTAATATATTAATTAACTATACATTGGTTGAAAAATAAGTAGTTAGTAGTCAATTAAAAAGTCATGCAGAGATGGCCAATTGACTACCGCCTATGACATGCCTATGTTAAAATAGTGAGTCGGCGACAAGGAAAATAGTCACTTAATCAACTAGATGTGTTTTTTAAAACACCAGTTTGAAGTTAATTACAAATGGTTTTGAGTTCCTATAGGGTGGTTAAACAAAAATAAATACTCCTTAGAGATGATTTTTTATTTTTCAATAAAACTTTAAGCATTTAAACGAGCAAACAAAATAATTGGATACTTTTCCTATTTAATAAAATATCCATCGCACATACATAAATTTTGGAATTTCAACCATTTCTTAACATATCGGCGAACGCGCTCATTATAATACAGACCGAATCTTATTAACAAAGTTAAGGCAGAATTAGTTTGTACGTACTGTTCCGTTCTGAATCAGCTGTTTTGTTTCTGTTCAGTTGAAAATCTGTATGTGTGGTTAGTTTTTCCGTTCTCGTTCCATTCTGTTGCGCACAAATCTGTAGAAAATAGAATTCAACGTTAAGTGACAGCCAAAAGAGTGTATGTTAGGTTAGTGTTAGTGTGAACTTGTTATATGTTGTATACAAGTGTAATCAATTCTATAGGTTGCCAGCTGATTTTTTTTCTCACAGAAAAAATAATTGCAAAATATTTTAAACAAAAAAGAACGACACAGAACGGCAACGAAAAGTAACAACTGATGAGGCCTTTAGTGATTCGTTATGCCAGCCATACACTACAAAAGTTCACTGCACACGTCTGGCACTGTACTGTGCTTTTGTGTAGTGTATAGTGGGTGGCTATTTTCGCAGTGAACTACGATTTTGATATTTGCTCAAGTTTGAAAACTGTACAGTGAACTTGTGTAGTGTATGTTGCAAACGCTCAGTTTTCTTGTCGTAATTTTGCACGATTCATGTACCACTATACACTATACACGCATTTTTTTCTTTGTTTTCGCTTCTATTTTTTATTGCCAGAGAAGTATTTGCAAATGTTGTCTTCTTCACTTATAGCTTTAAAATTAGAACTGCACAGTTTACTTGTATAGTGTGTGTCACAAGCTTAGTTTACGCAGTGCCAGACTTGAACACTGAACTGGCATTAGGGTCATTCAATTACTTATGATATGTGATGCCGTTACACTCTATTATGTTATATATTAAGCTGCATTCACTCGTTGTTTCCGAACAAAATTTTTGGCCAGAAAAAATACTTTTTACTGAGAGTTTTGTGCAAAGCGATTGGATGAATATATTATGAAAGTTTGTGATATGTAGAAATAGACTGGCTAATCGTTCAAATCAATCTTTTTGCGTCGCTGCTTAAAAAAAAATTAATTTCCTTGCGAAAATCCTAAAACAACATGTTAAGTTTAATAATTTAATGTTTGTTATTTTGATAAGCAATGTGTTTGAATCAAATACAGTGGTCTAATCGTCACTTTCGATAACCAGCTGATTGGATCACTTTTTTTAAGTTTGAGATCATGCGAGAGCTCTATTTCCTTCTCTCCCACAAACTCAAGACTTTGCAAAGTAAACTTTGCGAATGGAAAAGCCGTCATACTTTCAACATTTCTACGTTTTCACTTCTTTAGTTCAATTTCATAATTTTGTACACATTTTAGCTTTTTCGTCATATTCGAGCAAGTGGTGAATTCTGTATTCTGTTGAGATTATTTGTATTTTGCAAACATACACATACACACATACATACATTTATAAATATGTATATAGCTTTGATTAATGCTTTCACCTTTTTATTCCTAAAGGATTTTATTTGTATATTGTTGACCCTAAAACATTAATCACAATAATAATAAGGGAAAATACATGATAATTCGTTGGGAGACAACATTTCAGTGGTGATTTTCATTGACAGTAAAATGTGGTATCTCCTTAAACTGTTTGCGTTGGACCTACATACATACTTAAATATTTGCACATAACAGATATGGGTAAACACATGTACATATCTAAAAGGGGCCTTTAGCACTCTTTAGCTGGTACGTATACAAATTTGTTTTATTTTTTTTTTAGGTGTGTATCTTCATAACTCAGTACATTTTAAGCTGATTGTAAACATTTTATCGTTGCCTGAGAGGGTATAGCTTCCCATTGCTCCCATTAAAAAAGTGGGCGGGGACACGCCCACAATTTTTTTTGTATAATTTTATGATATTCTACGTATTTGATTGCTGCGAAACCTATAAAACACCTTTGGTTCTTGTAATTACACAAATAGAAAATTAAAAAAATGGGCGGAGTCACGCCTATTAGAATTTAATACTATATTTCACACGCTTTTATTTCACCAATTTTTACGAAACTTGGCACACACCCTAAGTTTAAATAAAGGCACAATCTTGCGTTCAAAAAAGTGGGCGGGACGCACGCCTTTTAAATTAAAGTATAATATTTCACGTGCTTGTACTTAACTAGTATTTACGAAACTTGTCACACACCTTGAACTTTAAAAAATACACAATCATGTTTTAAAAAAGTAGGCGTAGAACCACCCCATAAAATTTAATACTATATTTCACGAACTTTTACTTAATCGATCTTTACGAAACTTGGCACTCAACTTGAACTCTTAAAAATACACAATCTTGTTTTAAAAAAAAGTGGACCTAGCCACGCCCCATAAAATGTAATACTATATTTCACGTGCTTTAACTTAATCCATTTTTACGAAACTTGGCACCCACTCTGAGCTTTAAAAAATACTCAAGCATGTGTTTAAAGAAGTAGGCGGGGCTACGCGCGTGCATTTTGCAACCTTTAAAAAAAATTTAACCGACTTCAAAATTAAAACAAGAAAGTGTTATATTCGGCTGTACCGAATCTTATATACCCTTTACCAACGTATATATATGTAGTATACAGATACATACATAAGTACATACATACATATTTGTTTTGTGATAAAATTTATAACTTTTTGTTATAGTGCAATTTTTAGTAAGTGACGTCTTGGTTTTTTTCGACTACAGAATTTGCTTGAGTAAAGATCTTCTTAAAACATGAAATATTTTTAACTGAAAAATAAATTATTTTTGGTTATTTTTTTACCAAATTTTTTTTTCAACTTCCAACCCTGGAATAATTTAAGTTTTTCTGGTTTATTTCTTTCTAAAATATAGAATATATTTAATTACCAAGGAAATAACTAGGTTTATTTAATTAGTTTTATATAACAAAAAAAGGTATACTTTTCCCAAGGCTGGAATCATCCCTTTAAATTTTTTTTGGTCCTTATACCAATCTTGTTCTTTAAAAAATATATAAAATATGTTAAATGAACAAAGAAAAAAATAAATAAGGAAATACTAGTTTTATTTAGTTACTTTAATATTAAATAAATTCAGTAAAGTGCGACTTTAACTCGCGCACTCAGGGTTCCGTACGTTCGGTTTTCAAAATTTTTTTAATATGATGTTTTTTGTGTTTTTGTTTTTTTTTTCAGTTTAAAAGATTTTTTTCAGATTTGTCGCTTTTTTCTCGTTTTGGCGATTTTTTTTAATTTTGGCGATTTTTCTGGTTTTCCGCGATTTATTTTAGTTTTAGAAATTTTTTTTTAATTTGGCGCATTTTTCGTTTTGGCGATTTTTTTTGGATTTTGATGATTTTTTGTCGGCTTAGAGATTTTATAATTTTGGAATTTTTTAGTTTTAGCGTTTTTGAAAATTTCAAGAGTTTGGCTCTTACGGTTTCCAAGACACAGCAAGTTGTCCAAATTATATACTCAAAATAACATTAACTGATAGAACACCCTTTTATTTAAATTTTTTAATTTTAGTCTTAATTGTGGTAGTCTGTATAAAAATACACTAACTTTACAAATTTCAAGTGTATATACATACAATTCTATGTATATTCCATGGGATTTTAACATTTTTCTTTGCTCGTTTTGGAACACCCTTTAATTTTTAATTCTCGTGTAATTGCTGTTGTAGCGACCAAAGGTCGACACACTCTGTCCATATTTCAGGTTCGGAACTCTAACGGTCCTCGAGAAAATAGACTGTGACAGACGGACGGACAGCGTAGCGAAAACAATAGGGATTTTCACCCTAAAAAGTTTAAATTTTCCAGCTGTGGAGCTGTGGTTTTTATTTTTCTAATTTTCTATACCCAAATTTTCATTCCAAAACATAAAATATATATACATATAAATTAAAATATAAAAAAAAAATATTAGACCTAGCTAATTTTATATATATTACAAAAAATGCAAGTTTCCCAACTCTGGAATCATAATTTTAAATTTCTGTTTTAAGAATGTAAGATATGTTGAATTTATAGATAAAAAGGAAAAATTAGTTTTAGTAGGTTATTTTTATTTTTATAACAAAAAAATTAAAGTTCCCAACCTGGAAATGTTTTTTTTAATTTTTTTATATTTTTAATACAATTTTTATTCGTACTGAAATATTAAATAAGTTTATTTATCAAAAAAAATAAAAAATTTGTGTTATCTAGTTACTTTTATATTGCAAGATCAAGTTTAAGTTTTCCAGCTCTGAATTCTCTTTCGAACCATTGCTGACACAAAAGCTCAAGACCGAAGCCTCTAACTTTTCTAGGAGCTTCGGAAAACCGATTTTACGTGCAGACATCAGAGAACGAAGCTGATGTATAATTTTGGTCGGCGGCGCCTAAGACCAAATCGGACAATTCGGCTTTGGCTGAGACTGATGGGAATTGCTTTGGTCATTCCATTGCAAATTCATTGCCACACTCTTCGGCGGCGGCTGACTAATTATGAAAATCATCGGCGGCGAGGCTGTGAGCCGATGGGCTTCGTTCTCTGACAGACACACAGACAGGCAGGCATGGCTTATTCATTTTCCCAATTCATAAGGATCCAGAATATATGTACATATATATTTTATGGACGGCATATTATAACCTATATATACTCCTTACCAGTTTTGGTGAAGGGTATAAAAAATGGAGAATACATACTCGTAGTTTCGTTAAATATCGCTGTATAGATTCGTGGTATGAAGCGCAATAATGAGGTACAATTACCAGTTCTTATGACTGATAGAGTTGTTTACTGTTTGTGCAAAGTAAGAAAATATGCGGGATATAAATATTAAGGAATAAGAAGCTCTTGATGTTCCTGGCATAAAAATCCAGTGTGATGTCCGATGGACTGAACACATTTTTCAAGTTGCAAAAGAAGCATTCACGTGCCTTGGATTGTTGCAACGGTGCCAACGATATTTCACCCCATCTGATCTCCTTACTATTTATACCACTTATATTCGACCGAAAATGGAATACAACTCTCATGTATAGGGCGGTGGTTCAAAGTCTATTTTGGGGCTGCTCGACCGCATACAGCATAGGGCGAAGAAGCTCATCGGTGACAGTAGAGTATCCAACGCTATTGATTCATTGGAGCATAGACGCAATGCCTGTTACATTTCCCTGTTCTATCGATACTACAACGGAATGTGTTCTAATGAAATTAGGAAACTTGTGCCTGAAACCCGCACATTTATCCGCACAACACGTGCCTCATTAAGAGCACATCTCTTTGTGGTTCATTGGCCAATAAAACGCATTACAGAGAGAATTCCTTTTTTAGCCGCACTGTTGGTATGTGGAACCAACTACCTGTGGAAGTATTTCCTGTCACTACCAGCGTGAGAAGGTTTAAATCGAATGTCCACAGACAGTACTCCCTCTATCCTCGTCCCCTATAACCTATTTTCCTAGGTCTATCTCAATGCTAGACTTTATTTGTATCTATCTATTTTTATGATCTGTTTAGGCTATCGTTCCTATATGTGATAATTTTTTTAAGGAACAAATAACACCAAATTTAATTGTAAATATTCTGTGACAAACACTAGCAGAAGTTTATGTTTGCCGCGAACATTCGCTGTTAAAAATTCGCCGTTCGCCCTAGTTGTGTTCCCAGCATGCTTGGTGCCAACAAAGTGCATGTGGTTTTTGTAAGTGCTGCTCGTACAATTGTTGTAAAACAATGCTGATATTGAAAAAAAAAAACTGTTGCTAAATTAAATATTTCGTACTATGCATAAGTTTTGGTTTACCCTAACTAATACTACTGTTTTACTTGATAATCCTTCCGATTAATTAGAGACAGAAATTGCAAACAAAAACTTAGCTGATTACATTTCATGCATAATAATCATTTAAATAATTAATTTGTAAGCTAATTAGTTAATTGTTTTTGATTGGTGTTTGTAATTAAACATGTTTGTAATTAAACACAAATTAATACGAATATTAAAGTAATTTGAATAGTTTTTGCTTTGTAATGTAAAATACGCCCTCTACAATTCAACAAAATTTTAGCTGGTTGGTTGTTTTTGCCTTGTATAGTGTACTATAATCAAATATTTGAAAGGAAAGGTGTAGCGAATTTTGGAAAAAAAAACTATTGCTGAGACAAATATTTAATAAAATTTAATACACTGCAAAATTGGGTCAACAAGAATTGTTGTAGCAGTACCAAAAATGTTTTATATGTACAGAATTAATTGTATAGAATTTCGGGTTTTGATGTATTTTTTTTTTTTTTTGACGTACACATATTTGTGTAGAACATTTCAATCCACCATCCCTGGATCACATCCAGGGAAGAGTTTACACAAGAGTGCCGAACGCATCATATGGGAGGTATGTTCAAAACATAACTGGAACTTGCAGCCGCTAAAGTTAGATGTACACAGAGAAAACAGTGCCTACTAAATACCTCATAAAGTAGAACAAAATTAATAAGAAATCTCTATGGTTTTTTTCAATAAGAAAATCTTACTATTTTCATAGGGAAAACCTTTTAAAAAAATCAAGAAGACATCTCCTAGTTTTTATTAGGTTATCTTATTGATTTTTTCAATAACGTTTTCTTCTTGTTTTTATTAGGCGACCTCATAAAAAATAAAAAAAAAATTGCGTCTTTATTCTCTGTACTTATGTATTTTCATTTAAATTTTATCAGGTATGTTCTGACACTCGCATCGTTTTCAAATCGCATGCGAGTTGCAAATCGCCAGACTCCTTTCTACATGTTCTGTAACTCACTCGTTTTGCTTGCGACTTGCCATATTGATTTAGGTCCGCTGTTTGCTAAAATCGTCAGTGTATAAGTAAACAATGCAAAGACAAAATTAACAAAACAAAAGAACATTTTATAAATTTCAATTTTATAATAAAAATTTTGTGAAACTATTAATATTTCTGATTAAAATCAAAAGAAAACACATTTAATTTAATTTATTAACCATTTTAGTGTTTCTTTAAAGTTTTGTTTCCGCTAGATTCATCAGTTCACTTCAGTAAACTCTTGCAATTTGAACTCGCCAAGAGTCTTGCGATTGCGATTTGCAGAACACCTCTCTTGCGAGTTCAAGTCACAATCGCAAATGTTATGCGATTTGAGAGTTTCAGAACCTACCCGTATACCATATACATATGTATGTAGTACATTGTAGATGTTATTTATTTATACATACATACATACACATTATGTTATATTCTTAACTAATTTACTCACCAAGTATTGAACCAGCAAACTTCTACCTGATAGACAAGCAGTCTAACCAATATGCTAACAAGCAGCCTGAATAACCATTGAATTTTTTTTTTTTAAGAAAGAGAAGTAACACTCAGGCAATTAATGCCTACTACTATTACTAGGTGTTACCTTCTTTAGGAAAGGGATAGTGAGAGAGAAGACAGGTGGTGAAGGAAGAGATAGAGGAAAGCTTCATTCTTTTGCAACTCTGCTTTTTCGCACGTTTTGAATAATGCAGTGTTGCAGCGCCTCTCTGATGTTAAATGAGGCGTACTAATTTTGTGAAGCTGTGTCTTGTAGCCGTTTTATTGATTATTTTACTTCGCCGATGATTTTGCTACACAACGAAGGAGGGCGCTCTGATGTTACATTAGGATTAGTATCTGCTGAAGTCGGTATAGTTCAGTGACCAGTGACTATGCCTTCATCACTTGAACTTTCCTACAACAACTGACACAAAGGGACACTAATGCACATCAGAAAAATGCGTGGTGTTGTTATTTAATGACTGTCGGATACAGGGATTGAACCCAGGACCTTCGGTTTTTTAGTCAACGTGCTAACTACTTCAGCCAACGCCACCCTCAACGCCTCTTTCCTTATTAAAAAAATCAATAAGATTTTTTACACATACTCATATATAAACCTATTAAAATCGAGAAGAAAACCTTATCGAAAAAATCAATAAGATAGCCTAATAAAATCAAGAAGAAAACTTAAAAAAAAAATGAATAAGGCAACCTAATAAAATCAATGTACTTTTATGAGATTAAACAAATTAAACAAAGTGTCCTATGGAAAATCTGCTACTATGAAAACCACAGTTTGTAAGTGGCATAAGCGTATACAAGATGTCCGTGAAGACATTGAACGCCTCGAACGCTCCAGCACATAAACAAGCGATGAAAGCGTGGATAAGGTTAAAGAAACGGTTATGAGCGATCTTATCTTCGATCTTAGCTTCGAAGTTTATGTTTTTTTTTTCTTTCTTTAAACTATAACTTTAATTTCAAATAAATTTTATATAAAGTGATTTATTAAATCATATTTAATTAAAATTTAATTCATGATGGTATTTATTGGTTGTTGTGGCTACAGCGGTAAGCAGGAACCCAACTACATACAACATTCACACATTTTTCTGAAGCTTGTGCCAATACACGCAATCAAGTAAGTCAAATAATTAATGTGAGAAATACCGAAGCATATTTACGTATTTGACATAAAGTGCTTATTTTATTTCAATAACGTATTTAGAGTCCTACTACAAACATGCGAAGTTTGTTTTAGCTAATTTCAAAATTTTTTCGTTTCAGGTCTACTGAAAAGTTATATGAGCAGGAACGAAATGCATATACACCTTGCTTAACTGAAAAGTTAACAAATATTTCAAATAATTAATAATATGAAATTACTGCATTAAATTAAATTCATGTTGTTTCAACTTGAAATAACTTTGATTCAACATGATTCTTTATTTCCATATAACAGTATATATATTTAATCCTTTAATTCCCAGTGGATTATAGGCCGCAACAAATGTTTTCGATTGTATTTTATCATTACGCAACAACTCATCTCACTCTAGGATACACCATGCTCATGCAAGTCGTTCTCAATTTGTCGTCTCCAAGTATTTGCAGGTCCGCCAAGTCTCCTAGAAGCTAAGGAGTTATATTCGAAGAATTGTCTTAGTAAATTGTCGTTAGCTGGCTTTCTCATTGTGTGTTCCAGACAACCAAATTTTGATTTGTTCTATTCTTTTTTATTTGATATTTTGGCTGATCAGTATAGGCCTGAGGCAACGGTTTACAAAAGATTGCATAGTACTTATTTCGCGACTCGATATATGCCATGTTTCACAGCCATGTAGAAGCACAGATTTGTCATTCCTGTTAAAAACCTTGACTATGGCGTCAACTGAGATTTGTTGAGCGTACCGTAAGTTCGACTTGCTTTACAAAGTCTATTTTCAATATCTTGTTTGCTGCCCCCACTTTTTGAAACTATACGCTCCAGATAGCAAAAGTTTTCAACATCTTCTCCATTCGTTGCCCCAAAAGCTGGAAGTTCATGTTGCGTGATGAGTTTATGCGCATTAATTTGGTTTTGTTAATATTAATTTGAAAACCAGCTTTAGCTGCACGTATAGTAAAAGACTTCAATCTTGGATTACATGCTAGAGAAGCGGTGGAATAGAAAACAGACGCTATCTGGATAGTCGATATCATCTAGCATATCGTGAAAGTCCCACGAAATATCATGCTGCATAATCATAGAGTGGTTCATAACCACGTCGAGTACTATGTTAAACAATAATGGAGGCTTGACGAAATCCGACGTTTACTTTGATGGGTTTGCTTGCTGAGCCTTTATGAAGTATAGAACAGTATGCGCTGTTGTAGAGCTTTTTAATTAGTTTCATTATCTTCTCGGGAACTCTTTGCATCTTAGAGCATCCCAGATCGCATTATGATGTAATGTGTCAACAGCACGTTTGAAGTCTACGAACACTAAGTAAAGGGTTGAGCGCCATTCGACCGACTGTTCAGCAATTACCTCCATAACGATTTTGATGTGATTAATACATGACTTGTTTGGCCTTAAGCACGCTAGTTCCCATCTTAGCTGTGATTCTATGATTGTTGAAATGCGATTGTGCAGGATGTGAGCTATGATTTTGTTTGCCATGTTTAAGAGTTATATCCCTCCAGTTTGAGCACTCTTGCAAATTCCCTTTTTTGGGAAGTTTGAGTATAGGGCCTTCTCTTAAATCATCAGGAATTTTTTTCAGTTTAACCCGAAATTTGAAATTAAGGGTTGCAATAACCTCGTTGTTAGGGTGAGGTATGCCTTTAGAATCTCAGGAGGTGTTCCATCAGGGCCTGCAGATTTATCGAGATTCAGACTTTTACTTGCAGCTGATAGTTTTTCGGATGACGGTGTTGCGATGTTTACATCGTTGATTATGTTATTTATGTGATGCATTGGCTCGCAATCCCATATTTTTGTAGATGCTGTCGGATTTACCGACAACAATTGAGTAATAATTCTCCCACAATCGTAGCTGTTGATCTTTGGCTTAGATCAATTCATTCCTCAGTGGTTTTATAGTGGGCTGGCTATGTTAGGAGATCTGTTTTGTAATAAAATATAGATCTTTGGCTCGACCAGTTTCACTGCCTATTTGGGCGTCTCTGCCTAAATTATCAGCCCACTTCAGCTTATCTTCTCTTGCACTCCGTTTAACTTTCCGGCCTTCCTCTTGATATTTACACTGTTTATTTTGTTTAGATTGTGGGGTTTTTGCATCATTTACTTTGCTTCCAGGATTCTGTTATTTGCCATGTTCTTTCACATATCCAAGGCTAATTGTTTTTGTTCAGCATATCCGAATTCACTTTCAGCTTTTTCACTGAATGCGGATTCTACATCCTTCCAATATCAATCAATAATTTGTTTGGGAGAATTTGATAGGAAATCTACTCTGTTCCTCAAGGCGTTGGATAACTAAGCAGAGCCTTCATGGTCATTTAATTTTCGAAGGTCAAATCTTTGTTTTTTCAACAGCTGGTTTATGCTCTACAGCTTTTAACTTTAGTATTTTAGTTTATTTAACAGTACTGGAAGATTACTTTGAATAATGTTGAATTGACATGAAACACATGTGAAGCAAAATAATTGCCGACAAATTTTAAATTAACCTTATTTCCATAGATTCTAATATGAAACTTTTCTGTGTGTATAAAGACTATCCCAAAGGAGAAGTATTTCGAGGGTTTGGAGAAGCACTGACACAATGGGGACATCTTAGAAGCAGACAACACTAATGTAGACGTACATATATTAGGAATAGTGGATGGTATAGCCGCTGACTTCCCCTAGTCGAATTTTTTGACCCACTCTAACCTCCCTAAATAACTATGATCTCATTTTTAATTCTACCCTTCTCACCCTCTTCCCATTCTCCCTCCCTCTATATTCTTTTCAACTTACAGGTAGCACAAAGGGATCATTATAATGAACCCAAGTGAGCTGGACTATAATTTTCAACTTACCTTGCTAGCAGCCTGCTAACCTAGCCTAATCTAATGTAGACGTATAAATAAATATTAATTTCAAAAAAAGAAAATTCGCGTTATTTTTTGAACACACCTCGTATCTAAAATTCAATCGTTAATAAGTATTGAATTAACTATTAAACGCGTTTAAGTTTCGACTTTGGCGTATTCAGAGACGCATAATATAATTTAATGGCACAAAAAGAGTCCCATACAGAGTAAGAGCTAGTGGACTTAGATATTCGAAAAAAAAATTTCCTCGTAAGATTTTACATATGGACATTTCCACAGGAATGTTAACTTTTTGTAGCGTGCGACACTAAGCAAATATGCTTGTTTAAAAAAAACGAAATCTTTTTTTACTTCTTTATGTATTTGTGCAGGCCGTTAGGTAAAATTTAAAGAAAAATCTAGTCACGTTGTTCAGAAATACAAGGCTAATTAATAGCTTGCTGTCGCACGCTACAAGTGGATTTTCTCGAACAAATACCCATATGCAAGTGTGATGAAGCATATCCTAAACCTAAATAGCAAGGCTTTCGTGATTTCCCATACGGGAATATGCTGCAGGGGAATATTTCAAAACCATGGTACACTTGTATGTATTATTTGTGTTTGGCCTTCTCTGCCAGAATCATTCGTTAGAAGTTTTTATATATGAGAAAACGTTTAATATTGTTGCATAGTGCATAAATTTAAGATTTACCTAAGAGTAAATCATTTAATATATAATGAACAATAGTGTATTCGAATCATTTTACGAGTAATGTAATTTAAATTTTTTTAAACACCTGAAAAATTTATCACATTACATACATTTCATTTAACCAAAACAATTGTGGCAAAAAGATAAAACTAAAATCTGGTTAAATATTTGTATTTAGCTGCAATGAAATTTGCAGCAACTTGCTCTTCGATGGATGTTGTTTGCACAATTTCAAGTTAATTTTTTGCTTCGTTTTCTGTTTGTTTTTAGGAGTGAATTCATGTTCATGTTTTTCCATTACAATCTATTTTAACTAAAGCTATAATTTCTAAGTTCTGGTCGTTTTTTTTTTTTTGGTACATTTGGTTGGCGGTACTCGTAATTTATTATACATGTTTTGTTTTTATTTGTTGGGTTTTTTCAATTAAACAATTTAACAATTAAACATCAAAGTATAGTTTAATTGAAAATAGTTTGAAATACACAGTTGTTTACAATCAAATATTATGAAGGGTGTTTGTTTAAGCCAGAGCTGTTAAATTTCGATTACGATTAGTAATCAAGTAGATTACATTTTAAAAAGAATCGTAATGATTATATAATTGCCTTTAAAAGAATTGCTGATAAATAATTGATTACGATTACTAATAATCGAAAAGTAATCTGAATTACTTAAAATTACTAAAAATAATCAAAAAGAATCAAAAGTAGTCAAAAAATAATTCAATTACTTCTAAGCATTACTTTTGATTATTTTTGATTATTTATTAAGGATCAAAAGTCATCTTTGAAAGTAGTCGGATTACTTTTTGATTACTTTTGATTCTTTTTGATTATTTTTAGTAATTTTAAGATTACTTTTCCATTATTAGTAATCGTAATCACGATTACTAAGTACGAAACTGAATATAATCGTAATTTAATCATTACTTCACCTTTAAAAAAAAAGTAATCAAATTAGTAATCATTACTTAACAGCTATGGTTTAAGCCCAATAGAACTTTAAATTTAAACAAATAACACAACAAATATAATTTTAATCCAATATATATATTTTTTTTTTCAAAGTATGTACATTAGATTAAATTTCTTCGTGGGAGAAAAAAAAGCAACAGGTGTCTAGCAAAAATGAAATCTAAACAATATTCTAAGCATATTAGCCTACGAAACTAGTGGTCTAAAATCAAAATCCAGCTCCCGCCGTGAGGCATCAAAATTCAAGCTTTTTGTTGGGCAAAACCATTTATAGCCAACTTACATAAGTAAAATTTTGAACCTTTTCGCTTCAAATTTTAATGAAATTTTGTACAAATGATGCCTCTGGTATCACTGATTCTAAGTTCTAATTTGCGAATTATAGCAACTTAAAAATGAGAAAATTTAACAAAATTCCTCTTTACAAAATTATGTAGATATTTAAAACTACTTACCTTAAATATTCCATTGAATTATCATGGTAAAGAGCAGAAAATGACCTTTCAAGTGTTATGTGTTATAAGTTTGGTCAAACTTTACTGGCCTTATGTTGCCGGGCAATTTTCTCGAAAAGTGGTATTTTTAAAATTCTAAAAAAATATATATATATATTGATTAGTAAGTTCTTATCTTTTCTGTGGTCAAGTTTAAACTTTGAACTCGCAGTAGTTCATGAATAATTGCGAAAAATGTAAAAGAATTATAATAAAAAATTAAAAAAGTTCACATAGAAAACTTTTTTTTTAAATGAGTTGTTTTTAATTTATTTTAATATATCTGTTTTCCTGCATCAGATGGATAAGAAATGGGTGTAGGCCAAGATCTTTAAGTAAAATTTTCCACGTAGTGAATGGACAGATTCCCGATTAATTTGAACCATGACGAATCCATAAATTTACATATTCTTTTGCAGTTTCGTTTACAGCAGCGATATTCTCTTCAGTGCTGACATTCCTTCGACGTGTTGGTATCATTGCAAAATTTAGAGAGTACCCAGCAAAAAATTTCTAAAACAGTAATTGGGTTTGGTATCAAGAATTTGTGCGTGGAAGATCTTCCCTAATGGAATACCAACTTAATGATTTTAGCAAGGCGTGAGACTAACTAACTAATGACACTGTTCTGCAAAAAATAAAAAAGTAAGGAGCCCTGACACCGTTTCAACTGATTCTTATGTAAATTCATCTCCTAAATCCGAATATGATCTACGTTTTTCCCCATCACCCAGCATTTTCGAGAGTTCAGCCTGCATGTATAAAAAATTATTTTAGCTGTTAAATTTTTCTATAGCTCTGCACTACCACTTTTATCTAGCTTCACTGAAATCCATTTCTAGCGAGCGTAAAATCAATATCTCGGTGTTGTGCACGTGGATTCGGTGCTCTTATATTGTCTATAAATTGAGTAAAACGGTTTTCATTTTTTTTTGTGAATTGAAATTAAACAAGAAATTTATTTTACTATTGAACTATGACTTCCCAGCTTCTGAAAACTGCTTATAAAATCTATTTTGGCGATCGAGACACGCATTGGGCTCCCAAAAATGTGCTGCACTACTTGTTACAGTAGCTCGACTGGATGGCTTAAAGGGACCCGTAAATCATTATCATTTGCTGTGCCCATATCTCACGAATTGTTACTATTGTATGACTTCATCAACGGGATCTCTGGAAGATGTAAGCACACTATTGAACATTAGAATATTCCTTCAGCTCTACGACCAGTTCCTCTTAACGAATCTTTGCCAATTCCAGTCCCCCAGAAACAGATTTCGAAGACTGAGATTCAGCCTGGACCATCAAATGAAACGCGCAAAGATTATGAGGATTTTCAAGTTGATTTAGCCAATCGACAACCTCATTTCGTCGCTCAGTCGGAATTGAATGCTCTCTTTAGGGATGTGAAATTGTGTAAGAGTAAATCTCAGCTGCTTCGGTCTCGATTTCAAAAGTGGAATCTTCTGTCTTCTCAGAGGACCAGACAGTCAACCTTGATGTCTGGTTGCACTGCATCGATGTTTGGTGGCACAACAACCAATTTTGGACGACCTTCACGAAATTCGTCCTCGACGGAACTACGACCACGATTGCATTCACTGTACCAGCGATATACTGTGGTTTAGATGCTACTTTATCGCCATACAAACTCCTCAGTTCTTCGACACATTCTTGTTGAGATAATTCACGTCGAAAGTTGTGAAAAATAATCCAACGAAAACCTTCTAGGAAATTTCCATTTTTTTTTTCAAATCGATTTTCTGAACTCACTGTAAACAAAACAAATAGCACTTGACATTAGTGTTGCCAGTTCCCAAAATATAAATGGTAACCCTCGTATATTCACAGTTTAACGGATGGCTTGCTCAGATGGACGAAAATTTCTGTAAAGTTATTGAGTGCCCCCAGATCAATTAAATTTGGCAGAAATATATAAGACATACGCTGCTGTTGAAAATGTTGAAAATAAGAAAAATCGGATGAAGGAAAGAAGTTCTCTTCTCCTACCTCTGAAAATGCAATTTTTTAAACGTCTGGAATGATGACTGATTTTCAATGCTAATCAGTAGGGCTAGGAATCTCATGCAAATGCATGTTTTCACTGGGCATCATAAAACGGAAACGGTTAAGTTATCTTTGCGAATCGTGAAATTTCCTTTAAAATGGCATTCAATCGTTTTTGCATATTTTGCATATTTTGCTAAAAATACTCGTTTTTGCATATTTTTGCGCATATTTTTCAATAAATGCATGTTTTTGTGCATATTTTTGCTATTTTGGTTAGCATTTATTTGCGACATCTTCTGGTAAAAGTTGACACATAATTTGTTACAAAATATTTACCTGAATCACCCTGTTGAACTCTAAATTTTTATATTTACACAACATTTTTATTGGTTTGTTCGGGAATTCACTGAAAATTTGTAACTTTACACAACATAACACATTTTAAATGGAAAGTGAGTTGATTTTGAGATTTTTTCTGCAAACTTATGGAAATTAACGGCCTGGCCCACGATGTCACCAGATATCGTTCGATCGACAACTTGTATTGCAAAAAAAAAAAAATAAATTTTCTAAAGTTATTGTTGTTTGCAATACAAGTTGTCGATCGAACGATATCTGGTGACATCGTGGGCCAGGCCGTTAATTTAACTTAATTTTTTGTTGTTGAATTTTTTGTTTTTCTTTATACTAATTTTATATGTAGATACATATGTATATTAAATGAATTGTTTTCTGCCTTTTTTTGTTAAATTGTTTTTAAATAAAATATTAAAAAAATATTTTTAATTGCATATTTTCTGTGTTTTTAGTGCATATTTTCAAATTGTAAGCGCATGTTTTATGCGCATATTTTCGATTTTTTAGTGCATGAGATTCCTTGCCCTACTAATCAGGATAATATAGACTTCTGCTTTAAATACTCAGCTTTTATTGCAAATGTTATATGTCAATTATTTTGATGCATTGTATTACAACTTGCTGAAAGCTTTTTTTGTGTGATGAAAGCTCAGTTTTTGCAACCTTTAAATTTATAACCGTCTTGCCATTGTCGTTTCTTCTTTACTAATTATGCACATGGTAGTTAATTTGAGTTAAGTAGAACAAAAATAAGCAAATTAACTAACATATGCATAGTTAGTAAAGAACAAATGACAATGGCAAGACTTCTGCAAATTTAGAGATGGTAAAATTGAGCTTTCATTACAAAAAAAAAGCTATCAGAAAATTGTAATACAATGAATCAAAACAATTCACATATTCCATTTGAAATAAGGGTGATTATATATAGAGCAGAAATCTACATCAACACCACAGTAGACCAAACACAAAAGAACGCTGATGATGAAGTTGTAGTGGCCATCGAAAACAGCTAGTTGTTCCGTTCTACTAAGTGTTTGTCAGAATAGTTTTAATTAACTTTGGTGTTATTTGTTCATTCATAATTATCACATGCAGTTTGACGTACAAAGCGATACGAAATTTAGTCTAATCAAATCAGAAATATAGAAACAAATGTAGTTCGAACAATAATACTCGTAATAAAACTAACTAAAATCAGGATAATTTGGAAGCGTTGTTCAAAGATCAATAATCTATCTATTCATGAGGGAGTGAGTGTAATAATCAGAGTACACTGATCACTCTCATCAGAGTACACTGATCACTCGCATCAGAGTACACTGATCACTCTGATTATTATACTCACAAAGTGAGCGCATTATGACAGTTAACCATTTCGTAAGTTATATGCAGCTTAAAAAACACCCTTTACCACTTGTCTAGAAAAAAATACATGAAAAACACTCACTCACACTGTACAAATTTTTTAGACAAGGGGCTCGCTTGCATTGTGGAAACTACACATTAAACTTTGCCAAGTTTTTGATCACTGAGGGGACTTGTAGGTAAGTTATAGGGGAATGGACAGATCAAAATACATATTCATTTATTATTCAATGATGCTGACAAACAGATTTTAGGTCTGAGAAGTTCGGCCATAGCCTTGACGGTGTCTTCGAGAACGCTGCATCATGTACATAATGAATTGTATCCCAGCACAGCATCTGCTCTTTGTAACTTGGGGCTAGTTTTCGTATTCTAGGTAGAAAATACCTATTTAATTTTAGTGAAAATTTAAGTACATTTGTAAGGGGTACAGCTTCCGTTTTGAACATCTCAAGAAATAAAATAAGCAGTTTGCGAGTTAAATCTTAAGCTGTTCTGTTTTAAATTTTGTTAAATTTTTTTTCAGAATACTCGTGGTAAGCAAAATTCTCACTGGGTATGTATGTATGTATGCAAAATTGTACTTGCTGTGACTGGCTTACAATTACCCACAAATAAATAGATTCTTTTATACAAAGAACTTTTCGCTTGGTTGCATATTTAACAAATACATATCGACGGTCACAAGTAGAAAGGCCCTAACTCGTATTTTCACAAAATTTAGTTTTTCAGTGATTCCAATATATTTCACACAAAATTTATTGCAATAGTGAAAAAATAACGCTTTTACAAGCACTAGTACTGTTTGTTATTAGCCCAATTCACAAACTTGTGCAAATGGTATTTCATCGTAGCATTTGGAAAATGGTTCATATATTGCACATGCTACGATGCAAGACCATTTGCACAAGATTGTGAATTGGGCTATTATGTTTTTATCTTCTCCTGTAAAATTACAGTTATTTGAGTTAGGGCCTGTCTACTTGTGACCAAGGATATATGTATATCGCTCCTTTATTGCAACACAGTCATATCCGTACTACTGCTTATAAAAGCGATATTTTTTACACTATTGCAATACATTTTCGTGACGAGGTGTATTTATGTGAAATATATGGGAATCACTGAAAAAATGCAGAAATACTCGTTATATCATATTTAATCTTAAGCTTTTACACTCACTCTATGCAAATTGATAACTTTAAGCTTATTTTCTGCAAAACAAGATTTTTTTTGAGTTACAACTATGTTGCAATAAAGGAGCGATATGTATGTATGTATGTATTTAGTTACACACATATGCTTATTTCTATGTACATATAAGTATAAGTATTGGTTCTACGTATAAACATAAGCGTGCATTTATCTGAATTTGTGTAACAATTGAAATTGTGAATTTGTAACTCACATCGCATTACAAATTCAATTACATGCTTAGGTTCATTTTCAATTTCCATACTTTATATGTACATACATATGTATGTATGTAATTTTTTCTCCATTCATTCTCTTTATTTATTTTTTGTTAGTTATTTCTGTCAGTAAAAAAAAGTGCAAAATAAAATAAAAAATGCCAAAAGAATATATTATATTTGGCAAAAATAATCAGAAATTTAATGATAAAATAACAAAAAAAAAGAAGAGAGATGTCTTAGGACACCCGGTTATAGCTATGCTGCTTAGTTCTAAAAAACAAATTGCATGTATGAATAAACAATGCAATAAAATTATATATATGATGATGTCAAATTCTCTGCAAATATTTCAAAACGTTTCCATTCATTTCCCATTATGCTCTTTTCCATTTTTTGTGGCCAGTGGCGGCTGTTAGCCGGCTTACAACCGATCGGCTGTGTTCTCTGGTTTGTGCTCATGTTCAAAAACAAAACAAAAACGAATTGAGCAATCTTTCTCATTGTTCATGGTTTGTTTTTGTTTCACTCGATTCAAAGAACGAAACAAAGCAAAATCAAACAATTTCGCCTGGCTTACGATGTCGACAAGAAATATTCGTTCACTTATTTATATTGAAAACAAAAACAAAATAAGAAAATTTTTATAAATATTTATATAAATACTAGCTGACCCCGGTCCGCGTTGCTGGCCCTAAGCAAACATTAGTGTTGTATATGGCATTGGTGGTACAATATGAAAATTGGATTTTGCCCACGAATAAACTAAATATGGCGCCATATGTCAGACGAACTTCAAACTAAACAGAAACACTCCTCACGCCCCATAGAGCATGTATATAAAGTTTGGTCAAAATCGGTGCAGTAGTTAATGAGTTACGGTGCAAAATCACAAAAAAAAACTAAATATGGCGCCATCTGTCGGACGAACTTCAAACTACACAGAAACAATCCTCACGCCCCATAGAGCATGTATATAAAGTTTGGTCTAAATCGGTGCAGTAGTTCTTGAGTTACGGTGCAAAAACACAAAAATAATAAATACTGCGCCATCTGTCGGACGAACTTCAAACTACACAGAAACACTCCTCACGCCCCATAGAGCATGTATATAAAGTTTGGTCGAAATCGGTGCAGTGGTTCATGAGTTACGGTGCAAAAACACAAAAAAAATTAATATGGCGCCATCTGTCGGACGAACTTCAAACTACACAGAAACACTACTCACGCCCTATAAAGCATGTATATGAAGTTTGGTCGAAATAGGTTCAGTAGTTCTTGAGTTACGGTGCAAAAACACAAAAAAACTAAAAATTGCGCCATCTGTCGGACGAATCACTATTTCTCAAAGGGGCGTAGCATTTACCGGGATATAATATATATATATAAACACGCACAGGTCTTTTACGAATATTTTGCGGGGTGGAAGGCGAAAATCTGTTGGGGCATTGAAGAGTTCACCCATAACAAATAAACGTGTTTTTGTATTATATATAATTAGATAAATAAGTGAAATAAAATTTTTTGTCGACATCGTGAGCCAGGCAGTTTGTTTCGTTTATTTTCGTACTCAGCTTTTAAGTACAAAGAAATCAAAACAAAAATAAATTTATAATTGTAATAGTGTCGATTATTTTTGTTACGAAAATCACGTCCTAACTCCTGTATCGCGCAATAAATAGCATGGCTATAAAATCATTAGCTATTCACGGTCTAAGCAGAAGCATTGGGTGCCCCTGTGGCTGAGTGGCAGCGATGCTAGCCTTTCAGTCCAGAGGTCGTGGGTTCGATTCCCACGAAAGACCTTGGGTGTTTTACGCAGACAAGCTAATCGCTTTGCGGGTTGTGTTTGTTCTTTAAAAAAAAAAAAAAAAAAAAAAAAAAAAAATTAATTAGAAACAGTTGATAGTAAAAAAATTACTACGAGGGCGGTTCGGAAACTTCTTAGCCTAGCACAAAAAGCGCGGTATAAACAGAAAAAAGTTAAGTGTTTTGGAAACTCCCATCTCTGCTATGAACACATGTTAAATTTTTTTTCGATCTGGCAACTCCTTCATATAGAAACAGGTATTCACAAAAGACGCATCCGCGATTTTTTAACAATGGAAAAATTAGAAATGCGTGGTGTCATTAAATATTTACATAAAAAAGGTTTATCGGGACAAGAAATTCATAATGATATGGTGAATGTGTTAGGTGAAAGTGCTCCTTCATATGCAACAGTAAAAAATTGGGTTGCTGAATTTAAACGTGGTCGTACAAGCATTGAAGATGAACCACGTAGTGGACGTCCAAAAACAGCAACAACAACAGAAATTGTAGCCAAAGTGCATGATATGGTATTAAATGATCGACGAATAAAAGTGCGTGAAATATGATCGAGTCCATTTAATTTTGCATGAAGAACTACAGATGAAAAAGCTTTCTGCAAGATGGGTGCCGGATTTGTTAACAGTCGACCAAAAACGCATAAGAATGAACATTTCTCAAGCTTGTTTGGATCGTTTTAAGCGAAATAAAATGGATTTTAAGCGTCGTTTCATAACTTTTGATGAGACATGGATCCACCACTATACTCCAGAGACAAAAGAACAATCCAAACAATGGACTGAAGCTGGAGGAAGTGCCCCAAACAAGGCAAAAACAATTCAATCGGCTGGTAAGGTTATGACAACGGTTTTTTTGGGACTTCAAAGGTATTTTATTGATTGACTATCTGCAAAAGGGTAAAACAATAAATTTAGAGTACTGTTGCAACCTTTTGGATCAATTAAATGTACTAATTCGAGAAAAACGTTCTGGCTTACAACACAAAAAAATAATTTTTCATCAAGACAACGCACCAGCGCACAAGAGTGTTTTAACAATGGCTAAAATCAACGAATTAAAGTACGAGTTGCTTGACCACCCACCTTATTCTCCTGATTTGGCTCCCAGTGACTTTTACCTGTTCCCAAATCTAAAAAAATTCCTTGCTGGCAAGCGTTTTACCTCAAATGAAGATGCAATTACAGTTGTAAACCACTATTTTGAAGACCTTGAGGAAAACTATTTTAATCAAGGGATAGAATTGCTAGAAAAGCGTTGGACTAAGTGTATTGAAGTTTCAGGAGATTATATTGAAAAATAAAAATATTTTTGAAAAACTAACTATTCTCTTTCATTGATAGGCTAAGAAGTTTCCGAACCGCCCTCGTAGAAATTAAATTGTAATTGAGGCTTGTAGTTCCTTTCTGTAACTTTTAAGAAGTTTACGCTTCGAGAAAAGTTTAATAACACTGTGATACAAAAAAAAAAAAAAAATATTCAGGGATTCTAATGTACCAATTCGATTTTGTTGGAGTCCATGGATGACGAAAATACCGTTGGTTTTTTTAGGTCACTTCATAAAGTGATTTTATAACGGTAAATGTAGTGAAAAACGGGGTTTCAGTTTTAAACAGGTGTAACTTCTTTGTTTCCTAACGGATTTCTTTTAACTTTCCGTTGGTGTAAAGGACCGAATATTATCTTTCAACCAAGATATTTTTTTTGAAAATCGACCCACAAATGGCTAAGTTACAGTCGTTGAAGTGTAGAAAAAACCCATTAAAAAAGTATTCTTTTGTAACTCATAAGCAACTTATGGCCTGAGGAAAACAAAAGAATACTTTTTCAATGGGTTTTTTCTACACTACAACGACTGTAACTTAGCCATTTGTGAGTCGATTTTCAAAAAATATATCTTGGTTGAAAGATAATATTCGGTCCTTTACACCAACGGAAAGTTAAAAGAAATCCGTTAGGAAACAAAGAAGTTACACCTGTTTAAAACTGAAACCCCGTTTTTCACTACATTTACCGTTATAAAATCACTTTATGAAGTGACCTAAAAAAACCAACGGTATTTTCGTCATCCATGGACTCCAACAAAATCGAATTGGTACATTAGAATCCCTGAATATTTTTTTTTTTTTTTTGTATCATAGTGTAATTATATTGATTGTCCCATTTTACACAGAGTCAGTTATTCGTATAAAATCTTAATTAAACCTAAAGAAATAGCAACAATATGGTTTTCGAGAAATGTTTAACAATTATTTCGACTCGAAAATTTCTAACATTCGTGCAAGAAACAACACAGAATATTTATGAGATGTTTTTGTTTCAACAAACATGTTTTTAAAATCGATTTTAAATTTGGTTATTTTCTTTATTTGGTTTTATGAATAGCAAATAAGCATACAAGAAATTTAAATTTAAGCACTTGATATTAAACTGGAAATAAAGTTTAATTCAAGCTTTTTTCATGTAATTTTCAATTTTGAAAATATTTTGAAATAAAAAACAAACAGCACACATACTCGTACGTACTATAAATGTTCAAACCTTGTCAGATACTTAATATATTATTTGGTATAGCTGAAATTGAAGTGAAATATATCAAAAATAAATATGTATATAAATAAGTGAATCTTAAATAACATGTTTTTGTTCGTTCGAGACATTCGTTCGCATTTAGACAAACAGGACCCAAGTTTTTAATTCTGTGGCAGCAATAGTTCACACACATCAAGTTTTGTTAAAGTAAGGCCACACTTGGCAAACATTTGCCAAAAAAAAATGGTAACCACTAACTACTAACGAAAAACCTTTTAATTCAGAAACGTCTTAATTAAGTTAAACAGTTTCCAATAATATTTTATTACTTGACAACTACGTCCAAACACATATACTCTGATATTTGCAATTCAGATAAACAACTTTGAAAGCTCTTACAATTTGTTCTTTTTTATTTGCAAAGTAAGAGCGATCATAGTTGTCGCCGATATCTGATTGGCTTGTGTGCTCTCCTCAGTATGAAAGCACAAAAGCTCTGCTGTAAAAGTTTGTATCTTGTGCATATGGCTTGGACGTAGCTGTTCTATGAGCACGCATCTGAATTAAATTTGTGTCTTTTATTATTATTGTTTCTTACTTCATTTGTTTCTATATTTATGATTTGATTAGGCTAAAGTTCATATCGCTTTGTAAACCAAATTGCATGTGATAATTATTAATGAACCAATAACACCAAAGTTGATTGTAAATATTCTGACAAACACTTAGCAGAACGGAACAACTAGCTGTTTTCGAAGGTCACTACACCTTCATCATCAGTGTTCTTCTGTGTTTGGTCCACTGTGTGTGGTGTCAGTTGATGTATATTTCTGCTTTATATATTCAGCCTTTATTGCAAATGGAATATGTGAATTGTTTTGATTCATCGTATTAAAATTTGCTGAAAGCTTTTTTGTAATGAAAGCTCAGTTTTGACATCTCTAAATTTACAACAGTCTTGCCATTGTCGTTTGTTCTTTACTGATTATTCACATGGTAGTTAATTTGCTTATTTTTGTTCTACTTAAGACAAACTTTTTTGGTTTGTTACTATTAAGTATATTTTTTATTTAATTTTTGCCACAGGCCCATGGCTATTAATTTTAGTTAATTTTAATTATTATTGTTCGAACTTCATTTGTTTCTATATTTTTATAATTTAAGTTTATAGAGCATCTTTGTGCTTAAACATTTGTATGCATTTATATTCCTCACTTAGAAACACTAGAGTTTGATAGGGAGTGGAAAAAAGGATTTTAATGGTCCGCAAAGAAACAAAACTGTTTCAATATTAGATGATCCAGTTGCACACACATACATTCATATGTATTTAACTTTGTATGGTGTCGAATTTATACAATCAATAAAGAAAAAAATCTCCACATTGATGAAAATAAAAAGCTAAATGAATTCTTATTAGCTCCACATCAAATCTCTACTGCTGGGTGTATAAAAAGTATACAGAAGTCGCGTATAAAATTTTATATTCAAAAATTAATGCTCAGCATTTTACAATTTCCAGATTTATTTTGAATCGATAAAAATCGAGCACAACAAAATGGCGTATTAATACAAATATACATTTGTATGTGTGTATATGCGCGTATAATAGTTTTCATGTATTGAAACGTACAACGCGCTTCTTTCCACTTAACATAAAAAAAATATATATATATTTTTTTTTTTTTTGCTTTGCAACGAAACGTGACACTTTTGTTAACAGACTGTCAATCGCATCCTGTACAGACGTTATTGTGCTGAAAGCTGTTTAATTTTAGAATATACATATACATACATATGTATATACATACAAAGCAAGCACACATACATACATAAGTACACGCAAGGAAAAAATATGGTTGAGGTAACCATAATCAAACAGCAACATACTATGATTAAATTATATGGTTGCAGTCAAATCATATTATTGTCAATGGAAAAGCAAAGTTTAAATAATATCATTTTCTGAGTTAATAATAATATTATCTGCAAAAACAATTAACTTTGTTATACCTAATCTTATTATTGTAAATTAGACAACACTATTATTCGATGTGACTAAAATATAATTGAGACTTACCATACCATGTTCTAATATTATAATAATATTGTTAAATATGACCATAGTATTATTTTATGTAATAATAATATTTTGTTTTTTAATCATATATTTATTGGCAGATCTTTTGTTTAAAACAGCTGTGCGGTAAATCCGGAATAAAAATAAATTAATATTGTTGAAAGCAAATGTATGTATGTATGTATGTATAGAAATGTACACGAAATACAGACATATCTGTATAAAGAGATATAAATACATACTACATATGTATGTACATATTATTTTTATTTATCTACCCTTTTGTTTATACTTTTTTTATTTATTTAAAACCACGCGTGCACTACCGATAGCTTACAAACAAAACACTGAATTGACAGAAGATGTTTCTGAAAAAGATTTTTTTTTTTAAACTTGACATAATATGATTTTGGATAACATTATATTGTTATTTACATCATATTATTTTTACACAATAATATAAAGTATATTGTAGTCATATATTTTTAACAAAACTTTATTGTTAAACTTTAACCATATCGCACTTTCTATGAATATAATAATGTAATTTTTAAATTCAAACATAAATGTGTTTATCGTAACGAAATTAATGTTTAAAATAACAATAACTAGTTTTCAACGACCACACATTTGTTTCAGAGAACATAATATTGTTTTCTCAACCATTTTGCAACCATATCTTTTCTTTGCCTGTATACACAGAAGAAAATCATAAGTTAAACTCAACAATTTCAGTTATCCGAGTTTATGGTTAATGAAAATTATTGTTGCAATTTCCTTTGACAGAAGTGTATGTGGTTATTTTAAACTTGTTACTTTATTTTTAGTGCAAACTGTTGACGTGATGCATATGAAAGCATAATTCAGTTGGCCAGCAAAAATTACTGCTTTCCAACAGCATTTTTGTAAGGGAGACAGCGTTACAGAATCACTTGCTGTTACGCATGAATAATACCTTTTTTGTCGTTGGAGATGAGCCATATAGAAACAGTACGTTTAGCTTCCAAAAAGCAATAAATTTTTTGTCTTAAAAAAATTCTTTGCAGAAGTAATAATAAAAATATTCGAACGAAGTCAATGCAAATATTTTTATAAAGAAAACACTGGTAAACAAAAGGAATTATCCTGAACTCGTTTTGTTAAAGAACTAAATGCGCATGCGTAGCACATTTATGCATACATACAACGTCTATTTCTTAAGGGCCAATCAGACTATTATACATGTATAAAGACTTTCATCACACTTTACGAAAAAGAAATCTAAAGACATTTGTTTCGACTGTCAAAAAATCTAACGTAACTTGACATCTTATGTTCAAACCATCAGAACTCATATTACATTACAAACACAAGTATAAAGCAAACAGCTGTTGAGGATTAACATGCCTACATTAATCATTGACTTCCGGCGGCAGAACAGTTTCATGCACGCTGTGGTCGTGCCGGCCTTTAAAAATAGACGCCGATTAAAGTAGTTGATTTAAATAACATAAAGAAAAAGCAAGTATGATAGTTTCGTTAACTTTCAGAAATGCCATATATGAAAAACTATTCAATACGATAAGCATATTCCATATTTATATCCGGTTTACTACAAAGACGTATACCATAAACGACGGCACGGCACCGGCGTCGAAACAGGCGACTTGTTAGTTTGGATTTTGTAATACTGCAACTCTGATCAGATGAAAAGTACTATCGTTTAGAAAATTTTCAAAAAATGGTGAAGTATTATGGGATGTCAAATCTTTATCGTATTATTTACCATTCGTTATGAGATTTTGCATTCACTATATCACACTTGCACGTATTATTTGAATTTTTGACATGTAGTAATACAAAGTATAATAGTCTGAGTGGCCCTTTAAGAAGATACACCCCAGTTGGCCAAATCGTCGCTGACGACATTGTCTTCGACGATTGATGTACGACATCTCGCCTGTCTATTAGGTTTTCTAATCGACAAATTAAAGGACATCGTCGTTCAAGACTATCTGAGCGACAATGTCACACGTTTTGTCTTCAATAAAACTTCGTTGAGGACAATCTGAGCTACATTATCGCCCATCTGGTCTTTTGTGAAATCGATGTCATTTGTATGAAAATTTCGTCGACGATTTGTATGGGGCTGTCTTCAATATGTCTTCTACGACTTACCATTGTCTTGTATCCTTCGTCAAAGATGTCTTAAAGAAGTGGCCAACTGGGTACACATACCCGCATGCACACGTGGTAGTGCACACAAAACTAATATGCACAAGTTCACAACCTTCCCTATAGGAACTCAAACCTATTTATAAGTAACTTTAAACTGGTTTTTTAATAACCACATCTGTCCTGCTCATAGAAAATATTATACATATTAGCATTGCAACTATATAGTTTTTTTACACAAATATTTGACATCTGACTTCATGGCATGCTTGATTGATGTGTGCATGAGATTTAAGCCAATTTGTAGTCACTTCCAAAATAATTAATTTATAGCTAGTGTTTTTTATCAACCGACTATTTTATTTATTACTACAGGGTTCATTCTTCTTTAATGATGTATGTATGTATATATACACATACATATATACCTAGTTAACCCATGAACTAATTGAGCGATTAGTAAACAAACATTGAAAATGCTGCTGAGGTTGTCTAGACTTTGCTGTCACATTCT